>QAOC01005462.1:0-57715 GCA_003255005.1 Begonia fuchsioides
TTTCATGCAACCGACCCAGCCTCCCCTGTTTCTTCCTCTCTTTTTGAAACGATGGCCGGCGCCAGTTGCTCGTCTCTGGCTCTGTCATTCTCCTCCAATGGCGGGCACGTGAAGACTTTTGCATCATTACGCCATTCGGGCCACGCTCGTTTTCCGCAGTTTAGTCTTCCTCCAAGGACTTTCGCATTTCGTCCGGCTCAGTCTCGTGGGTTCGTCTCATTTTCTTGTTTGAACGATCAGTTTGAAGAAATCGCGGGCGACGAGGTGCAGGAACTCCAAGTTCAGCGCAAGTATGTTATGTTTTTCGCCATTCTGTGGACAGTTTCATGCACGATGAATCTTGTCCAGTTCCGGAAAAACAAACGGAGAACGGCTAATAGGGTTCCAACCCTAACTTCCTGAAAATTGGGGGAAGTTCATAATGCCATTTGGGATGCTTTTGCTTAAGGGTTTTTTTTTATTGATTTCTATATCATTTTTCCCTTTGCAGTACATGGAACTGGAGAGACTATAAAATTCGTTATCAATATGCTGGAAACAGCGGCTCTGCATTAGTTCTAATTCATGGGTTTGGAGCAAACAGGTTTATGCTATTCTTATTTTGTTTCTCATTAGCAGACAACTAAAAATGTAATTTACCTATGAGCTTTATAATCTTCTGTAATGGCTTTTTGTTTGGCAATATAGTCATCTAGAATCCACAGTGACAAGATTTTCTTGTTATTGGCATGTTTATCTTCATTCCTCGCAAATGACTTCTGTTTTCCTCTGACAGTGATCATTGGAAGAAAAACATTTCTATCCTGGCAAGATTTCACAGAGTTTACTCTCTTGATCTTATTGGTTATGGATACTCTGACAAACCAGATCCAGATACTGTTGGAAAGAACTTTTATTCATTTGAGACATGGGCTGCCCAAATAAATGATTTTGTTGCTGATGTGGTTAAGGATGATGCATTTTTCATTTGCAATTCTATAGGAGGTAAGTTATCCCACTTTTTGGATCTAGCGCCTCAATAAAGCAGATCAGAGAACTAATGATTTTTGTTATGTCCTTCATTTTTAATGTTTCCTCTGTATGAAATTATGCTTGAATGACGTATCTGTTCTTCCTATCTAGTTGGCATAGTTTGGAATATCTTATTTGTTTACTCCTTTAATGATAGAGTTTGTGCAATATAAATTCATATTTGAGCGACTCCTAAGTTTTCCTTATTATTGAAAAGCCTTCATTTCTATATTAATTTACCGGATAGATAATCCTCGTTAGAATGTATGGATCTGCATATTTTTCCATCCTTCAACTTTGTTTTTTGAAGTACGTGGTTGGTTTTGATGTTGGTTTCTTTTTTCATTTTTTATTTTTGTGGATGATCATGTAGGAGTTGTTGGTCTTCAGGCAGCTGTGATGGAGCCACAGATGTGCAAGGGTATTGTTCTTTTAAATATATCTCTTCGCATGCTTCATATCAAGAAGCAACCTTGGTATGGAAGACCATTGATCAGATCATTTCAGAACTTGCTAAGGTAACATCGATCCCAACACTACTTTCTTTCTTTTCCAATTACAGTAGAAAATTTCCATCTAAGTGCTCAAATCGTGATGTTGGGGCAGAAATACAGCGATGGGAGAATATTTTTTTAAATCAGTCGCGACTCCCGAATCTGTGAAAAGAATTCTTTGTCAGGTACCTTCAATGCTGTAAAATATGTTTGGTACTTAAAAAACAAGCCTAGATAAGTAAAAATTGGGTGCAGTGTTACCACGACTCGTCCAAGGTGACAGATGAATTGGTGCAGACAATTCTTAGACCAGGGCTGGAACCTGGTGCGGCCAGTGTGTTTTTGGAGTTCATATGTTACTCGGGCGGGCCCCTTCCCGAGGAATTACTGCCTCTTGTGAAGGTCAATGTTATGGGCATTTGCTAGAATCCAGTAGATTTGGTCAAAATGTTGTTATGTATTTTCAAAATCTTTTTTTCTAGTGGACGTTAGATTGAAGATTTGAATTGAGATCGACTATCCAGTTTGAATTTTAAAATTTAAATCATTGATTTCATTCAAATCTTTCTAAATTTTCTGCGTAGGTATTTTGTTTATTTAAGTTAAATGTTTAAAAAATAAATAAAATGGATAACAAAAGTTTCATTCTAGATTGAGTTTCTCTAATACTCAGAGATGAGCTCTTATTTTATTTTACATTATATGTCAGAATCTCAAGAGTTTTAATATATCAACCTTAAGCAACATATTTTTCTTTCAATCGACTTAGAACTCGCTCTCAAATTTGGAGTTCCAAAAGTCAGTTTTTCTGCAGAGCTTGCTTTGCTCTTCATAGTTTCTAAACTAGTGTAGCTCTTGTGTTAGCAGTGTCCTGTTCTGATAGCTTGGGGTGACAAAGACCCATGGGAACCCGTTGAGCTTGGAGCAAGTTTTAGGAACTTTGATTCTGTCGAAGATTTTGTTGTCCTACCCAACGTTGGACACTGTCCTCAGGTCTCACTATCTACATTCTCTCTCTCTCTCTCTCTCATGTAGAATCATGCTTAGTAAGATATCCGCGCAATGCAGGACGAAGCTTCGCATCTGGTGAACCCATTGGTGGAGTCGTTTGTGTCCCGCCATACTGCACCGACCCCTATCTGATTCTGATAAGGCTCAATCCATATATTAGCCATTATCCATAAGTGATTATCTGTTAATATAGGATTAATTTTTTGTTATAGGAAAGGAAAAACTTAGAATTATCTTGAAGGTGTAGAGCCACCATTAAAGTGTTGGGAAAAATCAAACTCCTCTAACTGCTTGTAAGTTTCATCAATCTCTTTGTTTTATTCTATTGTTCTTTGGTGTTCTTCGATTTGTGCATACAAAGGATCCTATCAGATTTATTGCCATCTGGAACTCCCCTCAATCTCTAATCCAATCTTGATTATTATGAGTCAACTTGTACATTTCCCAGTTCATCTACAAACTACAAAATACACAGCTGGAAAGAATGGAATATGGCCCATCATTCCGTGTCAAACGAGGGAGTGGTTGTAGTCGTGGAAATGGAAGTTTCGGTAAATGAAATTGGAGAGCCACTTCGAAGCGGCAAAGCCGAAGATTGCCACTGAGATGATTATACCCTTGACCACTGTGGATGTAACCCTCTGGTTGAGCATAGCGATCAACCCGATCAGAGCAAGAGAAGCAATCTCAAGAACAATTTCGAGCGCTTTCAAAGCTTTATGCGCCCAACTGCAACTCCGGCAATTCACCACATGAGACCAATACCTGAATTCGAATTTGAACAAATTGTCAAGCGCTCGAATTAATTGTTGTCTTCTCAGATGGTAAAAGACAATCTAGAATTTTGAAGTAAGATTGAAATAAACGCATTACCGGTCTAAGAGTTGTTCTCTTGGAGGGGTTTGAGGAAGAGCATAGGTGTAATTTCCTCGCCAATCGACTTGACCATTCGAGTATTTGTTTAGCCAGCTTCGGAATCCAATCACTAAAGTGTCCGACTTTGTCGGCATGAAACAAGATTTTTGCCAGTTCGAAGGTTCATTATCCATTATCTTGCGCTCCTGCAAGTAATCCAACAAAAATGACATCATAATTTCACTTTGTTAGGTTGATGCAAATCAATAGAACTGGCAGGGGAAGGAGCACCTCGAGATGAAGGAGCCGCAAATCCGAATCCAGCAACAGATTTTGATTTATATGCAATACCCAACGGGGAACGATTCTGTTCGTCCACGATCCATAATTTCTCGGAAAGGTCCAGATCAATCTACTTCTACCCGGACTAACCGGAACGCAAATAAAAATCAGTACCGCATTTCGTCTAGGAGCAGCTTGAACCGATTCCTGACCACGGCCAAAAAAACATCTAAATTAAGAACATCGATTTATATAAAAACAAAAAAAAAACCAGAACCTATTCCATTAACATGTTCTTTATACCTTCTTTTTTGCACCAGATGATTGAGAGTCATTCCCTTGACTAGCCGTCTTCCTTTTATCCACCACTGGATTAGGGAAAGCACAAAATATGCAAGGAGCAATGAATTTATTAGTGCCCCATTCCTGTTTTCCATTGAAACCATTTATATCTTCTTTCACTGTCTCGAGCTTCATCGGTCTGCCTCCTTCTCTATCGGCCTTCACAGTGAAAATCGGACAGTGTTAGTCGGTATGAACCCTTCAAACTCAATCAATGGAGAAAGATAGACAACAGAGGATGATCATATTCATAATCCTTATCTGTGTTTAGGTTGCGGTAGTATACCATAGTGTGCGTATGGACCGTGGGCTGGATCCATAAAATTCTCGATCAGAACCTCGTACCTGAAAAAAATACATGTTTTACTATTTTCTACCGTATAAATTGTTCTTTCTCTACAGCAGACTGAAGCCAGAGTAATATCTTTGAATACCCATAAGGAAGATCTCTATTATTCATTGAATTGGTATAGATTGGATCATCAAACTCTGGGATGTATGGAGGCTTCTTCTTGGTAAGAATATCTAGAAACTGTGGATCTGTGCTTGGCCAGAACCAAACGATTTCATTCTGTACTGTACTTGGGTACACTTTAACGCACGCCTTCTTGGATGTATGGACCTGCACTCATTATGAAAGAATTCAAATCATAACTTCATTTCCAGTTCCTAAAGTTCATCCAATTCAGACTAAAAATGCGCAAAAAATCAAAATTTGAACAATAATTTACCGGCGGACGATCTGGAGGAGCCTGGGGAATGAATTTGCAATCACCGGCGCCATTAAAGCACCATCCGTGATACACGCACTGCAGCCTACCCCACTGATCGATCCTCCCTTCAGATAAAGGGGCAAGTCGATGAGGACACATATCGTCGAACACCTTCCAGGCATCCTCGTTCCTATCCCACCACACCACCACATCAAGACCCATCACCTTCTTCGCATGCGGAATCCTCTTGTCCAAGTCGCTCACCGGCAAAATGGGGTACCACTGCGAATACCAATCAAAACTGGAATTATCCTCCCCACCAGCCACCGATTCTGACTCCGTCGAAGCAGCGGAAGATGCAACTGCGCAGAGTTTAACTGGCGCAGTTTTCTTGTGAAACAATGGCGGAGATGGAGATTGAACTGGGTTGATTAAGAAACCGGGTTTCGAGATAAGGCTCTTTGAAGTTGGAGGTGGGCCGAGAAGAGGAGGGGTAGAAGAAAACCTCAAAAGCTCCATCGCTCGGAGCTGATACCTGAAAAGGAACCGAGTTCCGACGGAGGAAACTTGAATACTTGCTTTTGTGCCACGGATCCCAGACTGAATTGAATGGATAACTCGGTCCAGATTTAAATGATTTGTTGGATTCTTTAGTATCTGATCGTTTGACTTATTTGACTCGGTCAGAATTTTAAGAATGTTCCGTTGACCTCGGCCATTTTATTCACAAAACCGTAAAACATCATCAAGATACCTGCTTTCAATTATAATTAAAATGAATATCTTAAATTTTAAAAATTATTAATAGATATTTTATTTATTATAATTTCAATCGATTACATTTTTTAATTTTTAAAATATTCTTATATTTAATTAAAAATAATTATTGTGATTATAGATAATTATTTTTGTATAATTCTTTGTAAAACCGTGATTGCATGCATGATAAAAACAAAAAATGCACGTGCAAATTCATCAAGAATCAGAATCTAAACTTCCATTTTTGAATCGAGAATCTAGGGCCACGTGGGGATGGAACTATCTGATCTCCCCTTCCTCGATCTCCTCGTCTCCGCCGGAGCTATGGTCGGTCATCGTCGACCTCGGATGGCTAATGATCCGTTCGAATTCCCGGAGAGCCTCGTGATCGGCGCCGAAGTGGGCTGTGTTTTGCATTCTTTCTAGAGCTTCTCTTTCTCTCCTCCTCTGCTCCTGCACCCGAGCCTCCCTTTCTCTCTTGCTCTCCTCTTTCACCTTCAAATGAGCCTCCTTTTCTCCATCCCTCATCCGAGTTCCAGAAGCCGAGAGCAGCTTCTTGGCGGGCGCCACTTTCTCTTCCTTTTTCCTGCCACTGTCCATCGGAACAAGACCAAGCTCCTTCTGGGCTTTCATAATCGTCCCGGAATACCTCTCTAACAACAATGAGACAATCGCCGCCCTTCTTGGAGACATGGCCGCCGGAGACTTGTTGGTTCCGGCGGAACGTACGGAAATATCTGAGCTGTTTTCATCTTTTCCCTTCATCAAGCGGCTTCCACTGAATAAAACACGACTGTCTTTACTGGCTGTATCTCGTCCGCCGACGTACATTTTTGCGCTGCCACTGCTCACCGGCGGCCACTTTCTTTTACGTGACGATGAATTGTTTTTTTCTCCCCGCGTTGCGTTCTTCTCAGAAACAACCACGTCGTTGAGTGTCTTAGGTTCAGGATCGATTGATTCCGCCTTCATCTTGACCCCGCTCTCGAACTGCTCGCGCATCTTGACGGCCATCTTATGGACGTCTTCAGTCGCCGGAAAAATCTCCATGGCGTTGGAGAAGATTGTTCTAACGTCCTCAAGGAAAGCTTCAATCGTAAAGTACAAATTTTTCTCCAGCTTGGACTCGACGATCTTCAGATCTAAGGGTTTGGGCAACCTGTCGAAGGATTCCGGCCTGCAATCTCTGAGCATATTGATATCGTCGAAAACAGCCCCGTATGGATGACTGATCAGAGACCGCAGAAGAATAAGGAACCCGAGTCTCTTCTTTTTCGTCATGGCCGTCCGTTCTTTCTTCTCAGATCGATCTCCAACCCCTGGCGTTTCTTTCGCGGCAGAGGGGGCCTCTCCTGCCTTACAATCAGCCTCCAGGACGTCGCCGGTGAAACGACCGGCGAAAGAACTGCCTTTGGGGAAATTCTCGATGGCCTTCGTCATCAGTGCGAGCGATAGCGAAATGAAAGCAAGAAATGAAGAGCAAATGGGATTTGGTGGAAGCCGAGTGGAGATAGAAATCCAAGGTAGGGTAAAAAGGAGGGAGGAGGAGGATATTATATAGTTGGCGAATCAGGAGAAGTGGATTCAGGTTTCGAAGAGTTTGAAGTTCAAATCCTTGATTTTGTTCGTTTTTCTAATTTGAATTGATTTCTGCCGAGATTTGGCTAATCAAATCTTTCGTAAAAATAATTATCATTATTTTAATAATTATATTTAAATTAGTAAAAATAATTGTTATATTTGGAGTTGTATTTCATGAATTAGGGACCCTGAAATATACGAGTCTTAGCCTTAATTGAATATTCATTAATTTGAGTATTATTATATTTTTATTTAGTTCAAGGTGGTCAGCTGCACTTAATTGTAAATAATATTTATGAATCCTCTCTTTCATTCTCTCTCTCCTCTCTCCTTCGAAGCTCTCATTTTCAGCCATCTTCAAGCTCTCTCTCTCTCCTACCTCACTGGAAGCTCTCATTTTCAGCCATCTTCTCTCTCTTTCTCTCCTTGGAAGCTCTCATTTTCAGCCATCTTCTCTCTCTTCTCTCTCCTTGGAAGCTCTTATTTTCAGCCATCTTCTCTCTCTCTCTCCTACCTCACTGGAAGCTCTCATTTTCAGCCATCTTCTCTCTCTCTCCTACCTCACGGCTCACTGGAAGCTCTCATTTTCAGCCATCTTCTCTCTTTTCTCTCTCCTTGGAAGCTCTTATTTTCAGTCATCTTCTCTCTCTCTCTCCTTGGAAGCTCTTATTCTCAGCCATCTTATCTCTCCCCAAATGATTTCTATCTTGTCTAGTTTAAATCCCAATGAAGAACAATCAGAAACGCTGCTCATCCGCAGGCACCGGACCCACGTGTTAATCTCTACCCCAGAGACTGGAAGCCTAAATCATTCGACAACTTAAACAACCCCTTGGAAAACCATCGTTGGATAACGCATGTATCTATTTTCTATTAACTCGGTCCAGATTTAAATGATTTGTTGGATTCGTTAGTCTCTCATCCTTTGACTTGTTTGACTCGGTCAGAATTTTGAGAATTCTTCCGTTGACCTCGGCCACATTTTTAACAAAGCAAAAAACATCAATATAATATAGGGTAAAATGCTTTTAATGACCTGTACTCTGGGGTAAATTACGATATTAGAACGAACTAAAAAACGTTCAATCNATGAATAATTTAATTTATTATGATTTTAATAGACATTATATAATTATATATATTTTTTAATTTTACGATGTTCATCTATTTTATTAATAATTAATAATAATAAAGTCAAAAAAATTATGTTCAAATTAAAATCATAAAATGAGCATAATACACAATTTAGTATGAGGGTAAAAACAATTACTGTGATTATAGATAATTATTTTTGTATAATTCATTGTAAAACCGCGATTGCATGCATGATAAAAACAAAAGGATGCACGTGCAACTCCATCAAGCTTCCATACAAAACAGAATCTAAACTTCATTTTTTAAATCGAGAATCTAGGGCTACGTGGGGGTGGAACTATCTGATCTCCCCTTCCTCGATCTCCTCGTCTCCGCCGGAGCTATGGTCGGTCATCGTCAACCTCGGATGCCCAATAATTCGTTCAAATTCCCGGAGAGCCTCGTGATCGGCGCCGAAGTGGGCTGTGTTTTGCATTCTTTCAAGAGCTTCTCTTTCTCTCCTCCTCTGCTCCTGCACCCGAGCCTCCCTTTCTCTCTTGCTCTCCTCTTTCACCTTCAAATGAGCCTCCTTTTCTCCACCCCCGATCCGAGTTGCAGAAGTGGAGAGCAGCTTCTTGGCGGGCGCCACTTTCTCTTCCTTTTTCCGGCCACTTTTCATCGGAACAAGACCAAGCTCCTTCTGGGCTTTCATAATCGTCCCGGAATACCTCTCCAACAACAATGAGACAATCGCCGCCCTTCTTGGAGACATGGCCGCCGGAGACTTGTTGTTTCCGGCGGAACCTACGGAAATATCTGAGCTGGTTTCCTCTTTCCCCTTCACCAAACGACTTCCACTGAATAAAACACGACTGTCTTTACTGGCTGCATCTCGTCCGCCGACGTACATTTTTTCGCTGCCACTGCTCACCGCCGGCCACTTTCTTTTACGTGACGATGAATTGTTTTTTTCTCCCTGCGTTGCGTTCTTCTCAGAAACAACCACGTCGTTGAGTGTCTTAGGTTCAGGATCGATTGATTCCGCCTTCATCTTGACCCCGCTCTCGAACTCTTCGCGCAACTTGACGGCCATCTTATGGACGTCTTCAGTCGCCGGAAAAATCTCCATGGCGTTGGAGAAGATTGTTCTAACGTCCTCAAGGAAAGCTTCAATCGTAAAGTACAAATTTTTCTCCAGCTTGGACTCGACGATCTTCAGATCTAAGGGTTTGGGCAACCTGTCGAAGGATTCCGGCCTGCAATCTCTGAGCATATTGATATCGTCGAAAACAGCCCCGTATGGATGACTGATCAGAGACTGCAGAAGAATAAGGAACCCGAGTCTCTTCTCCTTCGTCATGGCCGTCCGTTCTTTCTTCTCAGATCGATCTCCAACCCCTGGCTTTTCTTTCGCGGCAGAGGGTGCCTCTCGTGCCTTACAATCAGCCTCCAGGACGTCGCCGGTGAAACAACCGGCGAAAGAACTGCCTTTGGGGAAATTCTCGATGGCCTTCGTCATCAGTGCGAGCGATAGGCAAATGAAAGCAAGAAATGAAGAGCAAATAGGATTTGGTGGAAGCCGAGTGGATATGGAAATCCTAGGTAGGGTAAAAAGGAGGGAGGAGGAGGAGATTATATAGTTTGCGAATCCTTGACTTTGTTCATTTTGAATTGATTTCAACCAAGATTTGGGTAATCAAATCCTTCGTTAAACACACTTAAATCTTGTTCTTTCATTTAGTGAAGATCTGTTTGGCCAACCTATCAGAGGTTAAAATCCGCGATTTTCTTAATTTTTATAATTTGATTTGATTGCCACAAAATTATGGATATACAAATTATTTCAAATTNGAGGAGGAGATTATATAGTTGGCGAATCAGGAGAAGTGGATTCAGCTTTCGAAGAGTTTGAAGTTCAAATCCTTGATTTTGTTCGTTATTCATATCTCCATATCTAAAACAGCCAATTACTGCTCAAACTTAAAATCTTAATTGTTTTAATAATTTAATTTAAAATTTTACAGAAAATAAAGACATAATTTTTAATTTCTTAAATCCCATTTTTACCCATAAATGATCGCTAATCACATTTTCACCCATTATCTTAAAATACATTTTGACCATATGTTATCTTAAATTATATTTGCAGCTATAGAATTTCTTTAATGACATTTTTCACATAAATTAAATTATCTTTAATCACATTTTACCCAAAAATTATCTTAAATCACAACCCATAGATTATCTTAAATCACATTTCTACCCATAAATTATATTTATATTTAGAAATGAAGAACTATTTAAGAGAAAGAGTTGCTTAGTTACGTTTAAAAATAAAGAACCATTTGAGAGAAAACGATGCTTAGTGGGATATTGTATTTGTACGGGTAGATACGATGGTAGAATACAATTACTAAGAATAACACAAATCATTATCGTACAACATACTTTCCGAGCAATCCATCATGATCGTGGATCAACAGAATTTAAACTTGGGATCGAACCTATTTTGCTCATTTCACGAGTTAAATTTGATAAATATAGAATGCATCCCCTAATTAACAATTAGGGGAGATAAAATAATTCGTTTAGTTACCATAGTCGGAATAATACTCGTTGAAGTTGAGAGATTCCCAAAAGCGCGAGAAATTTTCATGCTTCGACGACTTGAGATAGCACACGTGCAACTCCTTAGTACATTTTCCAAACTTCTGTCGTATGGAAAGCAGCTGTAAAATGAAAATATGATTCATGATTCGAACATAATTCACCAAGAGAAAAAACCTACTAGGGTAAGAACTCAAATGACAATCAGAGGAAGATTTCTTGTTTTCATGGATCAATGCCATAAAACCTACCTGGGATACGTTTATTGCAGACAGTTTACCCGAAAAACGTCCATGATCAACTCCCCGGCTCCATATATCTTCTGTGAGACAAGACCGGAAGTCGAGGGCGCATTGCAAGATCTGTTTTATGATGTTTGCCACAAACACAGTTTCTTCGGAGAGAAAACACCTGCGTGTTTTGTAGTTGGTTATTTCGAAGCAATTAAAGCTTCAAAAACACAAAAATAATGCACAAACATGTAAACCATACAGCAAAAATCTGCCAATGCATCTTCTCAAACATCTCCCAATTTATGGAACCAGTTGAACTTCCAGTTTTAGCAAAAACAGACATTTAGTCGAACATCTTGCTTCATCATATCTCTATATCCATTGGCTTTTGTTTTATCATACGACTTTTATTTGAATATCTTAAAAAGTAAATAATCTTCTCAACCAAGATATTCAATTGCCCTCTTGGTATATCTTAGCATTTCAAGTGATGAGATAAGTCATGCAAAAAGCTAATTACGATTAAAAAACGGTAGTGTAGGTTTTATAAACACAAATATAACTTACATATGCAGTGAGTCAATTAGATAAGACGTATGTACTGATTCAAGATCCATCATGTCCTTCACCTACAAAAACCAGAGGCGAAGCAATATCAATGGATTTCAAAGGTGGAAAACATCCCCAGTTGAATAAGGAAATAAAGAGACTTCAAAGTATCATAAGGTTTTTCAAGATAACATGTAAAATAAAGCCAATACAAGAAAAGGTCTAATATATCAAACCTTGTGTCTAAGAGACTGAAGAAACCTGCACCAAGATACATGAGATAGTTGTGACTCCACATAGTGCTGTAAAGTGCATACAAAATGATTGACCTGGTGCCTGATCAAATAAGGTAGAGAAAAGCACTGAGTGTGGTTGGCATTGTAAAATGAAAACAGTTATCCTACAATCAGTTTAAATTTGAAGAATTAGGCATACGCCTTTGGTCATTAAGTTATCTATCAACGCTGGCTGTGGGTGTTATTTCCTGTTCTCTACATTATCATGCCACTACCATTTTATCTTCTTTGTTTTTCCTTCATAACATTAAACAATTACAAAATTCACGGTCACCATAAGACATTGGGTCTTGCCGCTAGCCTAACGTGGACAACAGACAACTAAGGTAAGGATTTTAATGTATTGAGAAGTCATTGTAGTACCTGATCTTCATTGCAAGATTTAAGTAGCCAACATCCAATTTAAGCATGTCCGAATCGCTGTTCTTCCTATTCAAGCGTGCCATATCCTATTACCAAATTTAAAGCACAAAGAATCAGAATCATTTAATGTTCTACACGCAACGGATACACCAACATTTAGACAAGGGTAAAAGTTATTCCATTGTATCCTACAAGCCACTCTAAATGAATGTAAAATTAGAGAGACTACCAAATTACAATTGGGGAATAAGCAAGCATCATGCTAAAAAACTGGGCAAGTAACTTCTACATACACTTCAAATTCGGCAACAAATAAAACACAAGGACTAAGAAGTCAATTATAAAACAAAGAAATTACTCATACCTTCAATGAGGACCAGAAGTCAGTCAAGGAAAATACAGCAAGCTTCACTTGTATAAGAAAACTAAATATATCAGCATAGATTGTCATAGCTCTAGGTGTCAGGATGATACTTAATGGCCACTCTACTCGATAACCCAGACCCAAAAACTCAAAGGAACAAATGGCTGCCAAAACACAAGGTTAACCAAAAAAAATGTAAGAAAATTTTGCAGAACAAGAAAACCATAAAAACAATAAAATCGAACACACAAGTACGGCCCATAAGGTAAAGCACAATCAGAAATTAAAATTTCAGAAAACTGATGCAATCATACTATTAGCAGACTTTGAAAGAGGCATTGTGCTTTGCTCTTTTATATATACAAATAACCTATCCTTTTTACTGTCACATTCGCATGATGATCGTTGGATTGATAACTCAAGAAAACTTTGAATTTCAGAAAGTTGTCCATCAGCCTCTTCAACACACCACTTCTGCCATTCATATTCAGAAGAATAATGTCAATAAATCTTCTGAAAGCTTTTCTATAATGTATAAAAACAACTCAAGGTAGTATCACATTACATGATGCCAAAGATGAAGGATAAATAAATTTGCCCAATCTGCTACTTCCATAAAATTATAACGCCGCAATGCAAGTAAATGTTCTTGCAAATCAAATCCATCTTGAAACAACTTGATTGTCAACTTGCTGATGTACATATATCTACCAGTTTTAAGAAAATCAATGTGAAATATCACTACCAAAAGAAACGTTCAATGCAATAATGATCTGTCAGCAGAGACTTACTTTTCAGAGTAAATAAAATGAAGACAACTCTTTATCAAAAAACAGAAATTTACTCAATATAAAAAAATTACTAGAGTAATGCATTTACTTCGTTCTAATCTGATGCAGCAATGCAAAAAAATGTTATCAACTTTTGAATGTCTTAGGTGCACATGGATTTGCTTCGCATCATACACCTTGCAACGAGGAATGAAGCAGTTAACTTTTCTCCGCACCACACGCAAGCGAAATAACAATTTTTTTTTTTTTTGCAGAAGATCAATAATAAACTCAAATTTTATCTCCTAATATTGATGATATGCTTATAGCAACTTTCAAAATAAAAGATATTAGAACTTGTTAGAATAACCATTGTTTGATGAGAGAACGGAGGATAACCTAAGGGCTGAAATTTGACATTAGACATTCAGCAGTTTCTTTGATTATATTACAATTGTGTTCAATAGCAACTAAAATTAACGAGTCACGACTATTTGCATGAAAAACTAAATCGTGCATGTCATGCAACCAGCCCTCCACACAATGGGAAAAAAATTTGAACCACCAAACATAGTATAAAAGTATCATCTGTAACACAAAACAGAAAACACAAATAAACAGAATCTACCGAATAAGAATTAGATAAAAGAGTAAGAGTAAATTTATCATATAAGGATACTGAAGCATAACTTCCTCCACAAGGCATTTGTTAATAATGAAGTCAAGTGGTATCTCAAAATTCAACAAGCTAAGGATCTGACTATCTTTCTCATCTTTGACATTCTTGCAGGAATTACAAAGCAAACTACTCCAATTACTACCACCAGAAACATCCTTTAAAATGTCAACTTCTTTTTGGTAAAGATTTATGGATTCAATTTTCCCAGAGCTTTGTTTTCCAAAGTCAGCATTTTGACAACTAGAAACAGGGCCTGTAGAGCCTTCCACAACTGGAAGCTCATATTCTAATTCAGCTTTCCTGATACAAACCTCAAATGGGGTTTTTACTGCAGAAAAATTAAAGCATGGAAGAGATTGACTAAGACCTCCCCTTAAGTTGTTATGCCGGCTCATTGGTTTCAGAAACTCATTTTTACACAACATTGGGTTGGTATTAAAAGTGTTCTGATGGAAGCTAATCCCCCATGGCCCTTGACTAAATGAACTTGATAAAGATAGATCAGAGTCAGCTCCATTCTTTTCAGAAATTCCGGATATTATAGAGTCACCAGCATCAGCAAAAATTCCAAATTGTGATATTCCCCCAACTTCATAGGCAGCATTTCTCTTAATTTCATTTACACCTAAGTTTGACAGTAGTAACTCCATGCCATCCATATGCTGAATAGAATAATCCCGTGAAAAATCAGAGTGCTCCATCTCAAAGGACAGAAGTGGGTTGCACAATCTTGTTCGATCACAAGGCGAACAAGAAGCGTCGTTTGAAACATAAGTTGTTTCTCCAGCAACATATGAATCGGCTTTTATGTGGCCCATTTTATCAAATTGATAAGACTGATGAAGTGAATTACCATGAGGAACTTTAACATAGCTTAATGAATGAAAATGTTCATGTCTGAGGACATTACTATTATCAAAAGACTTCACAATGTGATCAAACTCATTCTGGTTTGCTGTGTCAGTCACGGAGGAACATTCAGATGGACTATATGCATCCACCATAGAAGGAAACTCGTCGATAATACTTGAGTCATCGGAATCATTTGCAGAAACCCTAATAGCCACAGAGACACTTGAGCTAATAGCCAGGAGAGAAGAAAAATACAAATAAACCATCACAGAGTAAAATGAACATTACTTGTCTGAGCTCCTTTCATCAGCTGTTAAATGAGAAAAGGAGATAACATCATCCCCTGTAAAAGAGAACTGGGAATTTGAACTACGGTTAGGTATAACATCTTCCGAACATTCTGTAAAAAGCATTAATCAAATTAAAACAGCCAAATAAAAAATAACTAGTAAAGAAAAATAGCACCCTGTTAACTGCAAACATATATATCTAACCTCTTGACTCAGCTCACTAACACACTTTTGAATACTGACAAGCCAGTACAAAAGGTCAAATTCAGCTAGGAGCCTAGGAATCAGATAGATACCAATAGCAACATATGCTGCATATGCAATTCCACTAATCGATAATTTAAATGAAGACAGCACTGGAATAGGAAATATACCCCTGTTATCATCCACTCTCTCATTCAATAATGAGAAATGAAGTCAGAAAAAGACGAGTCTGACAAGAGAGTTCCATACGCAAGTTATTTTATGAGAGAGGCAGAAATTTGCACTTGCTTTTTATAGTTTATTTACTGAAACACATTATAATGCTTCCTCTTTAGTCTCTTTCTTCTTTTTAATTAAATTAACAAAACAACATAAAAGGAGGATAAGAAATCCAAGATCTCATTTTAATAAATTCCAAACCCATATTTAGCAGGTACATTCGGATATTTTTCACCTTCAACAATGGCATATATCTGAAAATAGAAAAAGAATAAAAATGATCTGGAGGTAACTCAACGGATTAGTTTTGTGTGATTCTTCCATGGTGTGAGATGATACCACTAAAAAAATCCAACATATAGTACCATCCTAGGAAGAACAAAACAGGGATTTATGAAAAGTAAGAAGACATTATAGGTTATACCACAATATTTCCAAAGAATATTAAAAAATTATTGCACTCAACTTAAGATTGAGAGGCAAAAAGAATTAATTGCAAGTAACTGACAAATTCAACAACAGAGGAAGCATCTTTCTCATATCCAGATTGACAACAGCAAGTTAAATATAATTATCTAGCATGATTACCTGTTGAAATTTGAATTCCAATCTGGTCAAAATATTTTCAAGTTTTTCATGCAACATTTCATAATAATTGTCTCTAGCAAGCCCCCTGACTTTCATAATTTCTTTGTTAAAAATTATGCCTGATCCATAAGATGAATGACAGCCAGAAAATTTTTCCCAGCTGGGAAGTAAATCTTCGAATGCCTGATCCTTCCTAGCAACATAAGTGCACAAATCAAGTAATTTTACTATTACTTGAAGTTGCTGACCAGCTCTAAGAAGTGGAACCAACATATCCTTCAAAAAACAAGGGACAGCAACTCCGTTTCGCTCCTTCAGTTACAATGACAAACCATAAGAATGCCACAAAAGAAAGAATGGACTCTAAAATTCAAGAAAATCCTATTTGAAACACAAGAGAATACCCTTATGCTTGTTAATGGGAAGTCAACAGATGCACCTGTTTTACTTGGATCTGATGATTGACATCCAACAAATTCTACTATAAACTCTTCGTGGGGGTCATTAATCTCAGCTTTGAAAATCCATGATCTAATGAATTCCCAATATGGTTCACATGAGCGAAGGAACAAAAACTTTAAAAGGGCACAGTGTGCAGGATCAGCAACCTATAAACATGAACTTCAAAAGTCATGTTCCTTTCCAAATTAAATAACTACTTATTTTCAACAATTATCAATTAAGCATCAAACAAAGCAAAAAGTTGACATGACATTACTGCAATTACTACCTCAAATTGACTGGATTCAGTAAACATTTACATATAAGCATATGCATTGGTGTTTTGAAGATGAATGCCCCAAACAAATAATATTTTTAGTTATTTGTTTATCGGGAAAGACAAAGATGAGAGCAGTGTTTTATAATCTGTTTCATTACAGCTTCACATTCCAAAAGTGCTAAGGTTCAATGACAACAAACAACATGGCCAGTGAGTAAAGCATTTGAGTTGCTTAACACAGTTAATTCCTGAGAAGGTGAAAGAGAGGCTTGAACGACCTAACCTGTAGTTTTGAATATAAATATGTAAGTAGATCGCCCCCTTTGTAGAAGTTATGGAAGCTAGAGGTAGCTTTATCAATAATGTCAGTCAAAGATGATGATGAGAAGCAAAAAGCTGACTCGTGTAGGTTGCATATACTTACAAGAACTTCAATCTGTGTCCTCATCTCCTTAGTGTGCACGTACAATTCTATAAATGTTATTTCAAAATGTACCACACTCGTCAGACATCCAATTGCTGATGATTTAAGCAAAGATGAATCAGTATTTCCCTTTGTTGATCTTCTTAGGCCTATAGACACACACAAGGTGTCCAGCGATCGCATGTAACCTTCTAAAACCTTTCTGACAGCAACAGCAAATGCTTGATTAACTAAAGTGTTCCTAAAATATTTTTCCGTTTTAGAGTCACCCCACTGATCTTGGTGTGCTTCTCCTGACTCATGTCTTTTCATATTTGAGTTTTCATTCATATCCAAGTCAGTAAAGAACTTAGTGAATCTTTGAAGTAGAAAAACTAGAGAACCCAAGCAGCCAATGGACTTCAGCATCTTCCCTACAGCATGGGTGCTTGAAGACCGATTCCATAGAGTTGGCATTCGATGGAACGACCTATCAGCTGGATATGAACAAAAGGCTTCAGCAATATTTTCCAAACTCATGAGGGCTGATTCCACTCCTTGCATCGCATTTATTGTCAATCTTACCAGACTGGCCTCCTGAGATCATGAGCTTCTTTGTTATACAAAAAGCATAAAATGAAGCTTTATAATGAAGGCAACTCTAGTTTGAGTAGGTCAGATAAATGGTGCATTGTAAAGAAAGTAGATATCATTTTTCAAAACCTAGAGTAATTGAGGATACTCCAAGAATTTTTTAACGACGCTTGACGAAATTGACATGTTCACCCCACTGTCCAAATTAAATCACTTATCTAAATTAGACACGAAAAGAAAAATTAATTATGAAGATACCAGAAGTCACGAAGTATCCAATCTGAGCAGATAAAACTGAAAAAGAATTGGTGAATAGAGTGAGTGATTTAGACGACTTACAGAGACCGGCGATGATTCATAAAGGGGAGGAAGCGTAGGACAGCAATGTAGAGTTTTTTCGCTCTGCGATGAAATGGATTCCCAAGTTCTGGGAGGAAGCCATGGATCCTCCAACTTCAAACTATCCAACAAAGAGTTAAAATTTGAATTGGTATCGACCGCCATTTTCAACAATGTTACTGAGGCCTCTGAGTCTGGTTCACTTCACTGAAACGTTTTTCCTGACATTGATGCATCGGCTTTCGAACTGAGGAATCCAAAACCAAATCAGACGAGAAAGGTTACGGAATTGTCGTCTTGAAGTAATGTGACGAATTAGCATAAAACCTAAGAGCAATTTCCCCAGCGTAGCGCCGGCATCCAGTACGATATCGGAGAGCAATTTCCCCACCGCTGCCCCGCCTTCCGGTACGATATCGGAGGTTTCAGAGAGATTGAGAGAGAGGGCACTGATCTGGACCTGGTTGGCGAAGGAAGGGAAAGGACGTAGCCGCGCCCGCCGAGTGTAGAACTACAAAATTGTATATATAAATTTACCTCAATTCTATTAAATTTTAAATTTATATTTATTTTCATCATTTTGTTGATTATTTCTTCGAACTTACCTAGTATTATTAAATTACATAAATTAGTAAAAAATTATCGGGAAAAATAAAATCAACGGCATTACTGAAGAGGAAAGTATTTACTATAAATATCTCAATAATTAATGAAATAAATTAGTATATAAAAATTTAATAATAAAATACAACCGTGTGAAGCATTTTTTATTTTATTTTGTCATGTCAATTTATAAATATTTAATTAGTAATGTTACATTTATATTAATTTGCTACTTTATTATCATTGATGACTTAATATACCGAAAACAGTTAATTATAAATTACATGTCAGCAATATTTAAAAAAATTACAAAATAAATACATCAAATATTATACAGGTATAAGTATATTTCTAGTAAATGGACTCTCATTAGATCCGCAGTAGCACTACAGGCAAATTCAGTGTATTGAATTCCGGGTTCGAATCCCGGCTGCGGAATTTTTTTATTTGAAAGACTTATTTTATTAAATATCTGAGAATTTTAATAATTGTTGATCTTTCCCCTATCATTAAATTGAAACCATGAACTATGTTCCATCGGAAAAACAACCTCTAAACTGTTATTTGTTACCAATTTAACTCTTTTCGTTAAATTCAAGTCCAAGCACCGTTCTTTTAACCGTGGAAGCGTGGACGAGGTCGTGAAAGTTCACTCTCGGAATTATATTTGTCGCAATGAAAGTGGCCGTGGTTAAAGTTTTTGTGGGCGTTTTGCACTTTCAATGATCCCAAAGATTACTCCCGATGAACTACTTATCATTCTAATAGTAGTTTTGAGAAGTTTTTGGTCGCAATTCCTTGTTATTATGATAAAACTATTTTGGATAATCTCTTTTTATAATTAGAATAAAAAAAATTAAATTTATATTATTATCATATTTTTATTGTCACTAGATTTATGATTGATATAATACGTTAAAATATTTTCTGAATGATATACTATGCATAATAAAAGATAATATAATATAATTATATATTTTTTCAATAATAATATAATTATTTGACACCACTAGAATCACGGCCAAGTACGACGGAGGCGTGTCATATGACCGGCAACCAAAGACGATCGTCCCAGTGGAACCAAACGAAAAGTCCATTAATCCACCGGAAGAAACAAAGCGACAAATTGCTCCGCCTCCTAAACCTGACCAAAAGTCCAACATCAAAGAACAGCAAAAGAAAACCGCCAACAATACAGTAAACCCCCCTAATGTTCCGGCCCCGGATAAGTCAAACAACGAGAGTGATGCGAAGAGCAGCGATGCTGAAAATGACGATAAAAAAAGCGGCAAAGAAAAGAGAGAAGAAGACACGGAGAGCAATAGACATGAAATGCCAGATAAGAAGCTCGCCGGTGGAAACAGGGATTCCGACGATAAGGGAATAAGGAGAAGGGGGAGTTGCGAGAAGGTCTCCGGCGGAAACAAGGATTCCGACGATAAGGGAATAAGGAGAGCGGGGAGTTACTGGAATGAAGAAACAGAGGAATTTGGTGAACATGGGATTTACAAAATAGAATTAATTAATATTAGTTCTACTCTTTAATTAATACTATAATGGTAAAAGAAATCATTGCCAATTTATGACCTCCAATAGTTTTTTCGATATTTATCAATTTAATTAACTTTATAGTATAATTTAAGATTATATTATTTGTTAATATAAGTTAGCATTAAATAAATATAGTATTAAAATTAGCAAAACAGTTAATATAATAAATTATATTTTAATCGTAGAATAAAGATTAAATATTGAATTATTAGTAGGATATATACGATTATGTTATCCATATTTTATGGGTCAATAAATGCTTGCCACGTGTTTGATCGCCATCTCGACGGTTAACTAGACTGGCTGGAAGCGGAAGCCGAGGTGAAGGAAGGTGATTTTGGAGGTGGTCATGGAGCTCGCTTCCCGCTCTCTTCCACCAGCCACTTTCTTCAAGCCTATATGCTCCTCTTCATCTTCCATATCCTCCTTCCTTTCTTCATCTCCATTTCTGCTCTGTAACTCGGGGCTTCCATTTCGGTTCTCTGAGAGCTTTCTTTCGCGGCTCCATTTGCGACGCGTTGCGAGTAAATCAGATGAACGAAAGAGAATTCAACCAATCCATGCATCTGATGCTAAAGTCATGACTACAAATGTTGCGGATAGATGGATTCTTCTACCTGTCGGTCAGTACGTCTCTCGCTTCCCTCTTTCTCAGCTTTGTTAGAATTGTGGTTCTTTGTTGAATGATTTTACTATTTTTTCCGTTTCCAGCTGGTGTATCTTTTATCTTTTTCATTCCGGTTTTCATGCTGAATGAATTTAGATGTCAACGAATCATTATTACCAAACAATTCAAATCCAAGTAATTTAGTTTGTCAATTGACACACCATTCCTAAATTTGAACTAAGAGCCGAGGATTTATCTATGCTAGCGTCTCTGTTTTGTGCGAATTGTACAAATTATGATGGCGTTGAGAAAAAAGATAAAAGAAACCAGTTACGTTTTTTGTTGGCAGGTGATGGAAATTGTAAGCACATTGGTTACAAAGTTCAACTGCCTGATGCTTTTGAAATTGCGTCTGTGAGTGATTCTACCATTTTCTCACTATTAATTATGTGGTTATTTTATTGTCTCTGCCAAACATTGAATAATACGTAGGAAGAGGTGACAGTTGGTCGTCTACCTGACAAGGCGGACATAGTGATTCCGGTAGCCACAGGTACTTATACTTTTCTCAACCTTGACTGTGTTCTTTTAGTTTTGTTAAAATCACACAGTTAACATTGTCATCATTATTACTACTACTAATGATTTCATGAAAACTTTCCTCGGGGCACTTATCTTTGGATTCTGATTTGATGGTTCATGAAATGATGGTAATGGCAGTATTGAGATAGTGAACATGGTATCAATCTTTGCCAGAAAGATAGCATTGTCTTCGTAAGTTTTCCACTGAGATAACTGGTTCAATCAAACAGTTTCTGGCCTGCATGCTCGTATTCAGAAGAAAGGAGAGAAGCTCTTGGTGACCGATATGGACAGCACAAATGGGACATTCATCAACGAGAAACGGCTGAGACCTGGAGTTGTCGTGGATGTACCACCTGGAAGTTTCCTCATCTTTGGTGAGCCGTCTTCCTCCTCAATCCAGTTTTTTCCTTCTTTTTCAATGGAAAACTAGTGTGATTAATTATTTCCTGTGAATCTGCAATTCCAATCTTGTATATGGCTTAGAAACTCCGTCCCTACCCACCTTGTTTATAGAAATGCTCACAAATAATGAGAAAATGTCATTCAATTTCCTAATAGTGAAGCAACAGAGATCAGGCACTATAAATTCAATTCTAATTCAGCAGTAGCATAGATGAGCTTTCAGAACAATGTTTGTGATGATAACAAATATAAGTGATTTTATCCTTCAACCACGAGCTAGAACTTTTGAGACAGTTAATAATTTATCATGGTCTAGTTTTTAAATTTTTTTTGAGACAGTTAATAATTTATCGTGATTTAGCTTCTAAAATTTGTGCTAGAGAATATGTTTTGCAAAAATGATAAACTAAAAGAGAGAGGAAAATAAGACAGAAATTGATATGAAAAAATCTGATAAACTCACTAATTCTATTATTGGAGCGTATGAAGCAAGAGCTGTCGGAGTCTTTTTTTTGTAAGAGAACGTTGGGGGGGAATTAACAAAATAGTGAGACAAATAATAGCCTTCAGGAAGGGAAAGGGAAAGAAGACCAGACTCTTGAAATTCTGAAAACTTGCAGTCTAAACTTTATTGGATAAGAGAGAACATAGTGATATGAAAAAATGTATTCAACCATAAGAATCATTCTTAATCAAATTCAAATTGAAAAAAAAACTTGAAGCTGTTCGTGAAATTGGATGACTGAAATTCTCAGCAGTTAAACTTCTTTGTTAGCATTCAACTGTATACTATTCCTCTGGCAATGATTGTATTTACTGATTCACTGCATATTCTTCCTGTAACGTTATTGAAACTGAAGAGCCCGTAGCTAAATGCCACTAAACTTGTTGTCAGGGGATATTCATTTGGCGATGTTTCGCGTGTCAAAGCTTAAGAATGCAGGAGATGGAAGCAAACCGGAACCTGAAGAAGAAACAGAGGCAAGTGAGTCCGATGGCTCGAACATTATTTGAAATCAATGGAACTTGTAGCAGTATACAAGGCCAAATAAGTATCATAAATCATGAATTATAAAAATCTTATGTTGATAAATTGCAATCAATATATGCCGCCCATCTTAATGTTATTCTTGGTCGCTGATAGGTAGGATTATGCTTGTTAGCTACTAACCTTGTCTTGCCTGATCTGAAAATCAGGCACAACTTCGATCAGCATTTCCGGCGCAGACCTTGAAAAAGGTCTGCTCAAAAACCAAACCCAACCGATTCAAATTGCCACGGTTTGGTTCGGTTCTCTTGATCTCTACCTAAGATTTGACCAAATAAGTTGACAAATTGATAAAATCAGTAGTTTTTTTTACAGCGGCTTCTTTAAGACTTGGACAGAATGAGGTACAGGCCATAGAAGGGTCTTCCTTAATTCTATTCAGATACTGGGTTCTCTTCTGCTGCTAGATGAAGCTCCCATTGAAAACTAAACATTGCGAAGAAGACGATATGATCTGATTCTCAGTACTTATCTGGGGAAGCAGCCAAATCCTGAACGTTGAGAGGATGGCAAATGGAGGAGAAAGACCGAGCAGACCAAGCAGCCTCAGCAAGCAAGGAATAGACAGCTTCTGTCGGGTTGTCCAGATCCCACCACAGGTACCCCGACGACTGGTTGCACGACGTGTCCATCGTCAGACACCCTATCGTCGCTCCGTTCCGACCAACCCCACAGCACGCCTTCTTGGTTTCCTCGAAACCTGCGCCAATCGCCATTAACGATCCAAAGCTTCTCTTTTTCTTTTCAGGGGAAGGAGAAGAACACATACCGTACCAGCCGGGGTGGTCCATGATCTCCATGAACCCTTGGTAGACATCGCAGTAAACAATCTGGGCATTGGGCAAATCGTTGTTAAGCTCGAGAATAAGTTCATCCAGCAGTCTGTTGAACTCCAGAACCAGTTCATTGATCTTCTTCACGCATCCTCTCTCGTCAAACTCGTCATCGCCGGCGTTATACCAGTCGGCCAAGACTCGCGGGCTGCATCCCATTGGCAGAATTCCCATGCTTATCATCTTCCGGGCGTTGGCGTTGTAAAGGTTTCTCAACGCGTAGGATATCTGGTCGACCAAAATGGCGGCGAATTCCTCGCCGGAGAACTTTCCGTACGAGCTTTGAAGATAGAGATGAGTGTAATCGTTCTTGCCGAAGGAGATGTAAAAGACTGAGGATTTGATGAAAAGGGTTGCTGTTTCTTGCCCTAGCTGAAGCTGTAATAACTGGACGGTGTCCATAACTTGGCGAAGCTGTTGGCTCAGAGACTGATAGCCTTTCCAGCTAGGGTTTACGATGGTTGCCAGCGCCGACCCGAAATTCAGACCCTTTAGCAATCCTTCGAGAGACCCATTTTGGGCGTAAAACGGTTGGATGTAAGGAAAACCCATCTTTCCAGCTGCATTCACAAGGTGCCATTAGTTCTCAATCGCCATTTTCTTTCTTTGCAAATCTTGTTTGCTTTTTCTGTTTCTCTGGTTTGATTTTAAGATCGGAACTTTCTTCAGACAGACCCGAAGGTCCGTAGCAAAAAAAACCAAGAAAGAGGAGAAAGAGATGAAGAAATACCGAGAAACTGGGGAAGAAGAGAAGCGCCGGTGCCATTGCAGGGAAGGAGAGAGAGGTTTTGATGGAGGAGAGGATAGAACAAACTGTTATCTCCACAGTCGACAGAAGAATCACCCAGCACGAACATCGCTGGCACGTTGGATGCAGTTTGTTCTCCGGCAGCCGTGGGGCTGCTATGAACCAGAGAGAAACGGACAAGATAAAGAAATCCAAGAACAATCATTCTCCATGTCATTGATAATCCTGTGTTCTTCGTCATTTTCCTAGAAGAAATCGGCTTCCCCACCTTCATCTTCTATTCTCTCGATTTTATTTGCCCTACGGACTTTTTTACGGATCAATCTAATCTCAGAAACTCTCAAGTTCTTGGATTAATAATAATTTACTTAATTATATCACAGGCTCATTTAAACGTTGCCCCGGACAATTTTAATAGCAATTATAATAAAATACGATATAAATTAAAAAATTATTTATAAATTTAACTAATTATTTAAAATTTAATCTAAATATAATAAAAAAAATATTTTATAATTATATTTTAATTTTTTAAAAAATATAAAATAAAACTGAATTAAAATTATAATAGCATCAAAACTATTAGTTTTACTTTCGATTCTAAAGATCTAAAACCGTGAATATCATCAATTTCAATTATATTTCAAAATAAAAATAAGTTATATTGGCCTGCACCCACCCCTGCTTAGATGGACTACAACCTATACTATCACGTTTTAGCGATAGCTTGTATGGAGGATTATTTGTCGATGAGAACGGAGAACATAAATAGGAAACTACAATTGATTGAGTAATGGTAAAGTTAATTATGTATTATATATCTTCTTATCAAGATATCAAACAATAATGAATGCAATTAAAGAATAAATATATAAATAATTATTTATTATATTTATTGTTGTAATATTCAGAAACACTAATGTCATTTAGGGTAGATTTCACTTTGTTAATTATTTACTTGCGTCCTAATCTATAGGTAGATGTATCCTCAAAGTCAAATTTCTTAATATTTTGTTGTGTCGTTGGTGTTGTTGGTTGGTTGAGCATTGTATGTATTTTTCATACTTTTAAACCGACCAATAGGATTTTCCCATATTGAATAATAAATTTCATAAATTTTCGAAGAAATGATGATGATTTTATGTGAAATTCGTTGTTGGAGAAATATTCGAGATTACTAGTTCATCGTCTTCTGCAACTTTTTTGATTTTCTTCACGCGGCCATTGACGCAGGCCGGGGAAAGACAGTTGCAGCGAAGGGCCGGTTCCGCCATTGGAGTAAACCCGCAGAAGCTCCTCAAAAGTCAAGAGTTGGGTGTTCCTCGCTTTGACCTTTCCTCCTGAGATGGAATTAAATGACTTTTGGTTCCTTCTGAAGTTATTAATAGTTGAATTCCGTTGATGTTTTGATCGATTCTCTCTTCTTCTTCTTCTTNGTGAGCTGCCATGTTTTGGTCGACACCATTTCAGCCAACAATCCACCATTGAAAACAGCAGCTGTAAATTCAAGTTTAGGCTCTAAATCTTATTCTAGTTATGCTTATTGTTTTATTTATTATGAATAAATTTCATAGTTTTGATATTTTCCACCTCAATTTTGATGCAAAATTTATTCATCATTAAACTTAATGACATAAATAGTATTAAAAATCGGTAAGTTTTTTAAACAATATTTTGACTGACTTTTAGAAGGGCAAAGAGTCATCAAATTTAACGTGTAACCTATGAACTTCTATGCTTCAGATGTATATTTTTCATTGGTTTAAGTTTCAGTTCTTTTCGAGTAAGGTGGAGAAAGTTATAACTGTTTTAGTAACAAAAAATTAAAATATTATTAGAGAAGTTTTTAGAAATAAATAGTCAAAGAGTTACTATTTGATTTAATTTCATTTTTAATGTAATTTATGTCACTTTGTATTATAAATAGTGACAGAATGAAATGAAAAAAATATAAAAGTCCATAAGTTATTATCTCTTCCAAATTTTGTTCTTTCTCCTCTAAAGAAACTCGGTTTTCTGAATTTCGATTTCTTCAAATTGGTATTAGAGCTATGTCGAATTATGAGAGCTCAATGTTGGGACAAATGTCACTACTATGACTCACCAAGACAAACTATCACAATTGGAGTATTCGGATGCGTGCTTTGCTCGGTGCACAAGATGCATGAGAAGTAGTCGAAAACGGCTACGAGGAGCAAGAAAATATTGGTTCTTCCCAAACGAACTAATTGAAAGCATTGAAAGAAATGTGAACGAAGGATAAACCGCTCTCTATCTCTTATTCCAAGCGGTAGATGAGTCGGGTTTTGAGAAGATTGCTAGTGCATCAATTTCAAAGGAAGCATGTGATACTTTGCAAAAAGTATTCAAATGTGTCAATTGAGTCAAACAAGTGCGTCTATAGACTCTACGAGGCGAGTTGGAGGCCACGAAGATGAAAGACTCAGAAGATGTATCTAGCTACGTTACTCGTGTGCAAACGTCAACTCCAAAGAAATGGAGAAACTCTCATGGATGGAAGAGTTGTGAAGAAAATTTTCCGATCATTGACAAATAATTTTGAGAATGTCGTTTGTGCAATTGAGGAGTCAAAGAACTTGGAAGAAATGTTTGTCGATGAACTTGCAGACTCTCTTGAAGTGCATGAACAACGTAAGAAGAGAAACAAACAAAAGGTCTTGGATGAGGCCTTACAAACAGAAATGATCATCAAAGAGGATGAGACGTTATATGCACAACACAACTAAGGAAGAAGATGTGGTCATGGAAATAAAAATGTAGAGAGAGGACAAACGAGCCAATAAAATCGGCGTGGACGAGGCTGTGACTATGGAAGAGGTGGTCGATCAAATTGTTCAAATGTCGAATGTTACAATTGCAGAAAATATGGACACTACGCAAAGAATTGCTACTCCGAGAAGAAGGTGGAAGAAAATGTGAATCTAGTTGCAGAAGATAATCAAAGAAAATGAAATTCTCATGATGGCCCACGAAGACACCATTTCAAATAACGACATGATGTGGTACCTTGACACCGGAGCTAGCAATCATATGTGTGGGCATAAACATCTCTTTATTGATATGCAAGAGATAAAAGAAGGACATGTGTCTTTTAGAGATGCATCAAAGGTTCAAGTCAAAAGTCGATGTAAAATATGTTTTTCCCAAAATGATGAAAAAGAAGGTATCATGGAGGATTTCTACTACGCATCGGAATTGAAGAGTAATATTTTTAGCATGGGCAATTATTGGAGAAAAGATGTTCGATTTTCATGAAAGACCAGATATTGTACTTGAAAGATAAACATGACTGATTATCCGCGTATGTGGAGATGACAAAAAATCAGATGTTCAAATTAAACTTGAAGAATATACAAGAAAGGTGCTTCCAAGTCAATATGGAAGACAAAACAAGCTTATGACACTTACGGTATGAACATCTACATTACGGTAGGCTAAAATAGTTAGCAATGAAAGAAAGCGTCAATGAACTACCTCACATTGATTTTCCTAAAAAGTTTTGTGAATGTTGTGTACTTGACAAGCAAACAATGACACATTTTCAAAAAAAATCTGAATATCATGCAAGGAGACCTCTCGAGTTGGTACACACCGACATATGTGGCTCAATTACTCCAACATCATTTGGTGAGAAGAGGTATTTTATTACTTTCATTGACGACTATACAAGGAAAACTTAAGTTTATTTTTTGAAAGAAAAATCCGAGGCATTCGAGGTATACAAACAATTCAAGGTAATAGTAGAAAAGACAATCAATCTTTACGTGAAAGCTTTACGATCGGATAGAGGCGGAGAGTACATGTCCATCGCCTTTACAAAATATTGTGAGGAACATGGCATCAAAAGATTCTTGACAGCGCCATATTCACCTTAAAAACATGGCATCACCGAAAGGAAAAATTGAATGATCCTTGATATAGTTCGATCAATGTTGAAGAGCAAAAACGTGACAAAAGATTTTTGGGCAGAGGCGGTGCAATGCGCTGTGTATATGCAAAATCGATGTCCACATACAATATTGACAAATCAAACACCACAAGAAGCTTGGAGCAGTCATAAACCAACTTTATCACACTTTAAAGTGTTTTGTAGTGTGGCCTATGCGCATGTACCAGACCAAAGAAGAACCAAACTCAATGATAAGAGTAAGATATATGTGTTCATCTGCTATGCCGAGAACACAAAGACTTTCAAATTGTTTGATCCAATTGACAAAAAAGTGATTGTGAAGCGAGACGTACAAGTGAACGAAGAAAGCACGTGAGATTGGAAGAATAAAAAAGAGGCAACACAAGGAGAATTATTGAATGTTGCACCAACAATCACCAAAACAACTTCTCAAGAACATGACGAAGAAGAAGAGCTGAGACAACCTACGATGCGGAGCCAACAAGATCTATATGAATCAACCGATGAAGTGCACTTGGTTTGCTTATTAGCAGACTCGGCGAACGTTGATTTTGAAGAAGCCATAAGAGATAATAAGTGGGAAGCGGCAATGGATGAAGAGATACAACCAATCAAGAGAAACAAAACATAAGATTTAGTGGAGTTGCCAAGATGACATAAACTCATTGGTGTAAAACGAGTTTACAAAAAGAAAGTAAATATCCAAGGGAAGATTGAAAGGTACAAGGCGTGCCTAGTTGCAAAAGGTTACAGGCAAAAGACGAGAATTGATTATGACGAAGTCTTTGCTCTGGTTACGAGAATATAGACCATTCAACTTCTTTTATCTCTAGTTGCACAACTCTTGTGGCCAATCTATTAAATTGACATAAAATCTAAATTTTTAAATGGAGTCCTAGAAGATTAAGTATATGTAGAACAATCACTTGGGTGCATGAAACCTGAAAATGAGAAGAAAATGTTAAAATTGAAGAAAACACTCTATTGGTTAAAGCAAGTGCCTCGAGCATGGAACTTACTTTAAAGAGAATAACTTCATGAAATGTCTTTATGATCATGTATTGTACGTGAAGAAAGAGCAATGTAATTTAATTATTATTGCTCTTTATGTTGATGACCTTATTTTCATGGGAAGCAATGCAAAGATGATTGAAGATTTTAAAGCCGTTATGACTCTGGAGTTTTAAATGACAGACATAGGATTGATGAAATATTTCCTTGGTCTTGAGATCATACAAAAAGATTTTGGAATATTCGTATCACAAGAAGCATGTGCAAAGGACATTCTGAAGAAGAACAAGATAGAAGAATGCAAGCCGATAGAAACGCCAATGGTGCCAGGTATGAAACTCTCTAAATTTGAGGGAGGAGATCACGTAAATGCACGTGAATACCGTAGTTTGGTAGAGAGTCTACGATATCGTGAGTCGATAGAAGAATGCAAGGCCGAACATCATTATAGTGCCGATATCGTGAGTCGATATATGGAGTCCAACACAATCGCACTTCAAAGCTATTAAAAGAATTATTTGATATATTCGAGGAACTGAATCACTCGGACTACTTTATTCAAAGACAAATGAATTCAAGCTGATAGGATACTCTTATAGTGATTGATGCAGAAATATAGATGACCGGAAAAGTACAGCGGGATATGTATTCTACATTGGGAATACAACATTTACATGACTATATAAGAAGCAGTCAATTGCAACATTGTCAACATGTGAGGCATAATATGTAGCAGCATCTTGGTGTGTGTCATACAACATGGCTAAGAAATTTACTACAAGAGTTAGATCAACACCAACATGAGGCAACCGAAATACGAGTCGATATGCTATTGAATTGACAAAGAATCATGTTCATCATGAGAGAAGTAAGCATATTGATGTTCGTTTCCATTTTATTAGAGAGCATATGAAGAACGAAGAAGTGAAAATGATTCACGTCGCAAGTCATGGTCAAATAGCAAATATTTTTACAAAAGCTCTGCCAACGGTTTTGTTTGAAAACTTGAAGAAGATGATCGGAATGAAGAATGAGAAATGTTTGAGTTTAAGAGAGGAATTTGTTGAGCATTAAACTCAATGAAGAAAACAATATTAAAAACTGGGCAATTTTTTAGATTATATTTTGACTTTTGGAATGGCAAACGAACACTAAATTTAATGCGTGACCTATAAATTTCTATTCCACGGATATCTACTTTCCATTGATTTAAGTTTCAGGTCATTTCAAATAATGTGGAGAAAGTTATGGTTGTTTTAATTACAAAATGTCAAAATATTATTATAAGAGTTTTTAAAAATAAATACCAAGATTTACTATTTAATTTAATTTCGTTTTTAATGTTATTTATGTCACTTTATATTATAAATAGTGGCCGAATGAAATGAAAAAAAAAATACAAGAGTCCACTAGTTATTTTCTCTTCTAAATTTTGTTCGTTTTCTTTTCAATGAACTCCGTTTTTCGAATTTTGATTTCAAATTTGGGCTTAGAAGATTAAAATTATAAAACTAGACAAACATGATTCAGTCTACAGCTCCCGGTAAGATTATGAAATTCCCACTTGAAATATCAAAATCTTGGCGTCGTTTGGATTTGACTTTTCATTCTTGTTCGTTGTTTTATTCCGCCGTGGAGACCACAGTAAATTCATCACCGTCGTCATAGAACAGCTTCTCTACGCCAAACCGAGTTGACCCGCCATTTCAACCTACCCAGAACTTCATTTTTCAAACTCGGGTTGCCTCATCAATACCATTAATGCAAAATTAAGAACTCCTTACCGAATTCCTCGATTAATTATCAATTTTCAAACTCAAAACTGTACTCTGTTTTGATCAATCATCCGCCATTGATGAAGGGAAGAAGCTCTTAATTAAGGTAAAAAAAAGTGTATCTGTATTCTCTGTTTATACGTATGATTTATGAACAAGCAAAAGAGGACGAATCCCAGTTTCTAATAATCTTCTACCAGAGCTTCACGCTGTAATCGCACTTCTGAGAAACTATCTTCGATCCCGCAGCCAGCTTATCCACCGTCACTTCGCACGCCACTCTGACAGTGATCTTCCAAGTTTTAAGCGTTCCGATCTTCAGCTTCACCGGCGCGTGCACATCCACCATCAACGGCACCTTCGCTTGGCTCTGCGAATCGTATAAACTTTTGTGAACGGAGCTCGATAACTCAATGGCGGAACCTTTCAACGCGGTTTGCAAAACCGTTTCGTTGTTTGTCGGCTGGTAAAACACTGGCAACGCTCCTTCGCACAGTTTTACGTCCGAGTAGAATACTGTGGCCGAACTTTGTCTCTCGTAGTAGATTCCGATCTTGTCGTTGGGGTTATCGGCGCGAAACAGGACATCAATTTCCGGCGAGATCGAGGTAGCTGACGACGAGGTAAGATTAATCCCCTTGATTGTCATGGCGTTGATCGAGTACTTGGGAGATTCCGGGCGAAACACGAGGTAGAACACGGCGGAGGCGATGCCCAAAAGGAAGATGAGAGAAACAAGGAAGGCGAGGAGGGAGCAAAAGCAGCAGCGGCGGCGACTTTTGCGGTGTTGCCGGCGAGTGAGTTGCTGGAATCGCTTGGCGTTTTCCGGCGGAGGAACGCGGTAGACCTGGTCCTTGGGGATCTGAACGACATAGGTGCCGGGGGACGGGGCGGCGAGGGAGTTGTCGGAGGAGGTGCTGGGCCTGGGAGGGGAATCGGCGGGATGGACTCGGTCGGCCATGGAAGAAGAGGTCTAGAAACTGCAAGCAAGTAGAGAGGCTGAAGAGTAGCTGGCTCATTATAAGCAGCCAAAGACCGCGTAAAAAAAGGTCAGCGACAACTGGAGCAGGGGCAACTTTGGAAATTGATAAACAAGTTCCTAATATTTTAAAATAATTAAATTAGGTATTTAATTTAAACGTGTAAACGAAAATATAACTTTGATTAAATTTTGAAACGATCTAAACTGCAAGTATAAAAGAAGTTTGATTATACACCTTTCACGGTCGACACCTTGTATTTGTGATCGACAATTTGCACAAGACGGTCGATACTTTGCAAAAGACAGTCGACACTTTGTATTTGCGGTCGACGGTTTACAATCTATTTACATTTGTAATTTTTTTTAGTTTTATATGTAAACCAAACTAAATCAACTCAACCCAACCCGAAATCGTTTAGTTTGGGTCGATAATTTTTTTTCGGTTTGTGTCGGATTTTAGGTTCTCCTTTTAACCCAAAACCCATTCGGGTTGGACTGGCCAGGTGAAAACCCGACCCAACTCAAACTGTGCTCACACAAACCGAACCAGACACACTATATTTCATGGTTCTAGACATTTGTCTATTCTCATCACAATTATGCTTCTCAATTTTTGAGGATGAGGCCGGCCACACATGCCAAGTAGTGTTAAATTTGCCGATTCCAAACGTTGAAGTTTGATTTGTTTAATGAATGATATGTTAGGATTAAAAATCAATTTACAAGAATCTTTTGTTCGGCTCTGATTACATCTATCACCAATTGACCAAACCTAAACCGAATTGATATTAATTATACAATTTCTTTTGAATATTTATAACAAAATCACAACATATCAACTTAAATTCCCAAAATCAACCAAAACTAAGTTTCGACCGAGTTAAAATTGAACCAAAATAACAGAAAAACCAAAGTTAAACAAAAAACCGAGTCAGTTCTATTCCAATTATGTAAAAAACCGTGAACCAAACTATTCCAATTCCCCCTCTAGCCATATACAGTATCCAATATCCAGCCAATCAAAACATTCCAATCTATTGCTATCCCATGAAAACGACACTAAAAAAACATCTACCAAAGCTCAGCAGAAAAAAACATGGAGTTGTGAACCATCTCGTGGAGCCTAGGCCATTGCGGGACCGGAACTGCTCTTGTAGACGTCAACCCACTACCGCCATGGCTCGACGAGTTCTCGGAGGCTCCCTAGAATTTCATGAATTGGCCCATTTGTGCTGCTGCTAAATGGCCATAGCAAATTGGGGCTGCTGCATATAATTTCACGGAAAAAAACATTTTTAATAAATTTTGAGTGATTTTAAATTAATTTTTTTATTATGTAACATATTATGAGGTCACTGCAGTTATTTATTTAATTAATATATTAAAATCTAAATATTTATTTATTATATTTATCATAAATAACTTGTGCTCGGGCGGTATGAACCCATATCTTATCCTTCTGAAAAAATATACAGCACCATCACGAAAATAGTATAAAAATTGGGATTGCCCGCACAACATAGCTCATTCAATTCAGAAATAGTAGAGTTGGTAACAAGTGCCAATGTTCGAATTCTGACAGTCGTAGTGTGAGAGTTGTTACCTCTAATGTGAAGTAACTCCTTATAAATACAGATAAAAGTTTTTTTTATCTCTAACTTACGGTCACCGTGAATTATTTCTTCATAAATTATCGCGTTGTGGTAACAACCATTAAAACTTGGATTTTTACAATAAACTAGTGAGATTTAGTGGCAAGATGAGGAGAGAGCGTGGGTCCACCAAGTAAGAAACTGCGAACACTATGGATCGTTGATTTTGTTGGCAACATATAAACGAACGGCCTAGATAGCCTCGTTTTGCTTCAATTTCACTAATGTTTAGTGGGGCCCATGAGTTCGGAGTTTTGTATTTATACAGACGACGTGGATTTTAAACATATTTTATCGATGCATGACGCTTATATTAAATTAAATTTAGGATTATTCAAAAAATTATATTAAATTATGTTTGATTATTTAAGGTAAAATACTTGGAAGTACATTAAATAGAATATTTTTTAAATAAATAAAGAATATGGTGTGCTGCTATGAGATTATATTTATTTTAATTCAATAAATTAACTATGGTTTTATTTGATTTTTAGCATAATGTTTTTATTATCGCATTTAATTAAAATAAGAGTCCATTTAGAAAATAATTATTAAAATATAATAATAAATAACTACGAGGTACAGTGAAGAAGGAAGAACGTTGACTTGGTCAAACGTCAGAAAAAGACGAAAAGTCTTCCGTGGGCGTGGCTACCTCTGTTACTTCCCAGCTTCTTCCTCATTTCCCACCCAACTCTACCTGCTCTCCTCTCTCTCTCTTCTTGTTTCTCTCTCTTGAAGAAAAACTGTGCAGAAGCAGGAGGACTTGAATCCATTACTGGCAATAACAAGGTAGAAACAGAGAGACAGGTCTTGATTAGGTTTTGATTTAGTAGCCATGGCGGCGATTCTGAACCCGGCTTTTACTTTCGTTTTTCCTCTGGCCCTTACCCTGGTTTTGGTGGTGCCGATGGTGCGGGGGAACGCCGAAGGAGATGCTCTTTATGCTCTGAGGCGGAGCTTGTCAGATCCAGAGAAGGTCCTCCAAAGCTGGGATCCCACTCTTGTCAACCCCTGCACTTGGTTCCATATCACTTGCAACCAGGACAATCGCGTCACTCGATTGTACTCTCTCTATTTCTCTCTCTCTCAGTTCACCGTTCTAGTTCGCTGTCCGTCAGGAATCTTTTCACTCTTTCTTCCGATTGGGGAGTAATTACTTGATAGAAAATGATTTCTCCCTTTTTATCAGTAATCTGATTATCATAGTTCGATTTCTTCGTCAACTATTTGTTTTGTCTTGAGAACGTGAGAGATTGTATTATTGATTTGTACCAACTTTGATGCTGTTCATAACGCACTAGATATGTTCTTTTCTCTCTTAATATTTAGATGCTTCTGGATTATTATTTATTTGGAGAATCCTGTGCTTACTTATGGTCAATTGATGGTCAAAATCAGGAGTTATCGTGTAGAAGTCTTGCATATCTATGTACTAAATTTAGGGTTCATCAAGTGCAAATCTAAAGATTATGTTTTGAGATATGCAGGGATTTGGGTAACTCTAAGCTGTCTGGGCATCTTGTACCTGAATTGGGAAAGCTTGAGCATCTTCAATATCTGTACGTCTCTGTTTTTTCTCATGCATATAAATCAAGTAATTGGTATCTTTTCATTTCTGTGATCTGTCATCATCGGTTATGCTCGTAAATATAATGACCCACATGCTTTTATTTGTCTGGATTCATGGCCTTATCATTGGATTCGATACGATGCAGCGAGCTTTACAAAAACAACATTCAAGGGACTATTCCGGCCGAGATTGGTAATCTGAAGAAGCTCATCAGCTTGGACTTATATAACAACAACATTACCGGAAGAATTCCTCGTTCTTTGGGAAAATTGAAGTCCCTTGTTTTTCTGTGAGTTTATTACAATCGCAGACGTTATTGCTTAGAGTACAGATTGTTTTTCTTTTCTACTTCCTCATATAGTGGATTATTACTGCAAGTTTACTAGATTTGATTCATTTTTCTTATGAAGGTAAACCAATATCACATTCGAACAATCTTTACTTGCCCAAAATTGTCATACAAATGAAACACTTCCGTTTGTTTTTTCAGGCGACTTAACGATAACCGATTAACGGGACCAATCCCTAGAGAACTTGGAGGAATTTCAACCCTTAAAGTAGTGTAAGAGCCATATTTTCAAGTTTATTTAACATATTTGATGTTACCCTGCACTGCAATTTGCGCCGTTTCTTATTTTAGGGATGTCTCGAGCAATGACTTGTGTGGCACAATTCCCTCAAACGGACCATTTGAGCACATTTCCCTTAACAAGTAGGATTATTTTCTTTCTGATTATATTGTTTGCCTTTAAATATATATATCTCTCTCTCCCATTTTGCAAATGAACATAAAGACATCATTCCCGTCTAATATATTATCTCGTCGGAAACAGACTGGGATTAGGATTCTCGGACCCGAGTTTCTCCGTAGTTTTTGATGAGTTCATCTCAGAATACTGATCGTGCATAAATTTCTAAAGATAAATGGAGAACTCCTACAAAATGCTAATGTTTTTTTCTTCCAGCTTTGAGAACAACCCTCGACTGGAAGGACCGGAATTGCTGGGGCTGGCACCATACGACACAAATTGCACGTGAATAACAGCAACATGTACGGTCGATGGTGAAGCGTAATCAAACAGGTGGTCAATACGATCTCCGAGACTTAAACGGTCAAAACTGCAATTTGGTAGTATCTGTATTATGATTAGAATGCTGCTAAGATTCTGTTTAAGAACCTAATTTCCTTAAATGTAATTGCAGAAATGTAGTTTAAATACACCTGCCTTGCATTCACTGTTTTACTTTTGTTCATCCTTGCCCTCGCAACTCCCCCTGGGTTTTGGACATTGAATTAACCGCCGGAGCTAGCAGGTGTGATAGCACATCGACGGCAGCTCATTCACATTTGTTCCGACCACCTCCGGCCACCTCCGGCAACCTCTGGTCCTTGCATTGTCAGCAATGAGCCTTCACCGACTTTCCTTCAATCTCATCAACGATCAAGGGCAGGTTGAAATCAGAACTATAAGAACTGTAATCAATTGTATTTCACGGATTTTCTTTGAAATTAGAGCTAACCAAACAGTGCCCATATTTAATAATTACAGTTAATTTGGTAAATTTTAACTGTTGGAAACAAATATAAATATTATAAAAATGATATTTTTATGTGATTAGATTGATTTGAGATAAAATAAAAAATTTCATCATATTATTGTTTTTTTTTATAATTATTAATCTATTAATTAGGTTTAATAAATTATGGAAATAGTTAGAATTAATTATGAATTTTTAGCGAATAAATTAACTTTTACCTTCTATTAATAACCAATATTTATTTATTATATAAATAATTCTAAAAAACCATTTTAGCAAAGGCAACTACGCAAGGATCCTTCCGGTGGTTCTTCGAGGCTTCAAGTACGGTGACAACCTAGCGCCCGGATTTCTTCCGTTGGCCGACACAATCTCATTTGCAGATTCGTGTTCATTCAAAGCAACTCCGGCAAAGGTGAAGTAATTCGTTCTTTTATGTTCAGTTTGAGTTTGCTGCTAATTGAGCGTTAGGGGAGGAGAGACGGGAATTGCGTGTTAAAGGAAATCTCAAAAATATTTTTATCTTTCCTGTTTTGCGAGGGATGTTCTTTGGCTGAATTGAGAGTTTTTTTTTTTCGGTGGCCGAGAGAAACAATAGGGAGGTATAGTGAGTGTTTAAAGTTTTTCTTGTGGGGAAGCAGAAGCGTTGTTTCAGTCGAAGTTTCTGAATGGTAGATTTAGTCTGTGTAAAACCATAGGCAAATTTTTTTTTTTGGTTACTGGGAAAATGAATAGGAAATTTGCACTTTTTTCCTGAGAAACCTTGTATTTTGAGCTGTATATGGCTACTCATCTTCAAACGAACGCCGGGGTTTTTCGTTTCGAGCAGAGAAAAGTTTAAGCCCTCATAGTTCATCGTCTATAGCTTTTCCTTCGAAGCTATCTTGTAGAACCGGTAGCTTTTTAGGCAATGCTTTCACCTTTCTCTGGCCTTTCTTCTTCTCCCTTCCAACGAGACTCTGTTCCCCTTTCTTGATAGATTTTAGATTTTCTATTCTGTAATAAACCTTGAATTTGTGCTAGTCTCATGGTTAAAGAATGCTATTAGCAATTATATTCATTATACAAATAGTTTATTTGAAATTTGGAAATCTTCAATCTGCGAACAGGCTTCTCATTAATCAGGAAGCAAGAGAAAGATGTTCTTCCATATCGTGTTGGAGAGGAACATGCAACTGCACCCACGTCACTTTGGTCGCAATCTCCGGGATAATCTCGTATCGAAGCTCATGAAAGATGTTGAGGGTACTTGCAGGTTAGTCTATAAAATTTCTATTTTTTCCTTAAGCTATGGATGAAGGGTGAGTGTGTTGTATGCAACATATCTTTGACTCCATATCTTACATTTATGAGATTGGCTTCCAATAAAATCATCAAAACATTGTAAGATTTAGAAGTTTCTTCTGGGAGTCAGAGAAAAAAACTGATAAATTGGTCAAACAACCATGATTTCACTGAACACAAGGATTATTTGACTAGAGAATCTGTGTTTACAAATTAGGTAAAACCTATAACATTAAGTACTCATTTTTCTTCCACTCTTCCGATGAACTGATTTTTTTCATTCCTTGTGACATTTATTTCCAGAAAAATCTTTGTTCAATTGAGTGGAAAAGTGAGGCTCCAAATTTGTTTTGCATCAAAACGACCCAAGCCCAAGGTGAAGGAGGGGTGATGTGTATTATTTATGAATGTAACGAGGGATGAAAATTGCACCTGGGAAGCATAGGAAAGACAATTATCTGGTAGTAAACTGATTTAGAGAGTAGGGTACTATTACAAGATTACCTGTATATATAGGGGAAGTCATAAACTAATAGGATCATCTATCTCTTTCAGGAAATTTGACATTTGGAGAGTATTGAGCCTCTCTGCTCATTGTGATGTAATTTCTTCTTTCATTGTTCTCCATTGTTTTCCTTTAATTGTACTGTGTTAGACTCTAACATAACTTTTGCAAGATCATATGCAACCATTACAACATGTCTCTGGAAAAAACGATTAATATTTTTCAATTAGCAGTGCATTAACCCACCCACTTGCTTTTACCTTTTCTTTTTCATTTCAAAGTCTGTTCAAATAATCAATCCTTTTTATTTTCTTTGAAATAGTGATGGGATTACTGTGATACATAATTAAGTGACAAAGTAAAAGGTTAATGAACTACAGATTAACTGGAAGAATCTGTCTAAATTTCATGCAGTGGACGACATGGATTTGTGGTGGCAATAACGGGTATCGACAACATTGGAAAAGGGTTGATTCGTGATGGCACCGGATTTGTCACATTTCCAGTAAAGTACCAGTGTGTAGTATTCAGGCCATTTAAAGGAGAAATCTTAGAAGCTGTTGTCACAATGGTAAACAAGGTAAGACATTTCCTTATTATAGCTATCAACACACTAGGGTGATTTATGAACTGTTTTATGATTATTTATGTCCATATTGTTGAATTGGAAGTTTTACTTGACAACTGTGACAGATGGGGTTTTTCGCCGAGGCTGGACCAGTTCAGATTTTCGTTTCAAACCATGTACGTTTCCACTTTGGGAGTTTTTAGACTTTTTCAGCTGCATCTATTTTTTATGTAGATAGAATAAGAGTAATTCTAAGTTTATATTCTTAGCATTCTCTCTTAACATGCATTATAACGTGTCAATTTGTAATTGATGAAATAAATATCATAAATAATTATTTTAATTGTAATACATTAAATTTATTTTAATTAGACAAATCACAACTTGAAACGTCAGAAAGTATATTAATAGAGTATGCTAAGAAGTCAAACCTAACATTAATCATAGAATAAATTTCAAGGGGAAACTATTGATTTTAGTTTCTCTAGAAACTGTGATGGTTGTGCTCGTGTTGTAAAATTGTTATTATTTTTTCCTATTTGATAGACTAATCGAGGAGTCATATCTCGATTTTGTTTTAGTTGATACCGGACGATATGGAGTTTCAGTCCGGAGACATGCCAAACTACACTACCTCAGATGGATCAGTATTTTCCTTCATCCCTGTATAGTAGTAGCATCACCATAGGAATTCTTATTTTATTTATATTTTTGCTTATTTTGCAGGTAAAAATTCAGAAGGATAGCGAAGTGCGATTAAAGATAATTGGGACTCGAGTGGATGCTACAGAGATCGTACGCTTCTCTTTCATATCTTTTTTATTAACCATAAAAAATCTCATTATCTGAACTCTATTGAGCATTAGTAGCCAATCGATTTCTCTGGAATTGCACATTAATCATGACCATGCATCATTGCTATAATTTTATTATCTGGGCTTCAGATCTATCAGAAGTACAGCATACTATCGAGCGTCAACCTAATTGCTTATTGACCGATTCCGGACACTTGATCAATGTCTCTCAAAACTATGGCTTGGCTTAAAATCTGATATATTTGGATGTTTCTTTGTACTATATTTAAACATAGAGAGAAACAAGATGGGTTTGAGAATGCTGCTCATTTGATTTTGCTTGCTTTTGCAGTTTTGCATTGGCACTATAAAAGACGACTTCTTAGGAGTGATAAACGATCCGGGAACTGCTTGATGGATGATTATGCCTTCGACTTGTTGCTTTTGTTAGCTTTTCTGAATTTCAGCTTACATGTTGCCTATTTCTAGTTCTATCTGAACTCGATGACAGAATTAAGAAAGTGTATATTTTGTGTTTGATTTCTGCGAGTGTTTCTGAGCTTGTGAATTTCATGCTCCATTGAAGGGCATGGACTCAAAACTAAGAATCTCTGTTTGGTTTAGTTTCAATAATCGGGAAACTAATTTTCGGTCTCAAACGAATTCAGTTTGCGCAAATGATGTCTACTCTTACCATAACAAAAGACAACTTTGAGATAACCGAGTTTTGATAACCTGGTGAATTTCAATTGCAAAGAGAGAAACCAATGAAATATGCGAGTTCAATCTCAAAATTCAGTAACAAGGAAAAGGATTGTACCAAGTAAAAGAGATTCTTCTTGGATCATAGAAGTCACCGTAACACAGTATACATTTCAGGATACATGATGACCGACTCGAAATAAGGGATGGAAACAAATCACTGCTGCCATCCATATTGTTGATTCCGGTTCCCGCCCATCATGTTAGACCCCCGACCGGTGCCGGAGCCACTGTACGCCCCTCCTCCCGGCGGATAGTTCGGCGGGACCCCGTAACCACTACCCCCGCCTCCCCGAGGAGCAGCATTGGAAATGCCAGTAGACCCGTAAGGCGGGCCCCGCCCTTGAGGATACTGCCCGCTCCCATAGCCTCCACCTCCGCCTCCGCCGCCTTGGCCTCCTCCTCGATTGGGGTGGTTGTATCCTCCAGCGGGATTACCACCTCCCGGGTATCTGCTGGGCCCACCTCCGGAGGGGCCGCGAGGCTTTCCAAAATGGTGGTTCGGGCCAGCAGCAACTGGCTGCTGAGAGCCGTGCCCGGGCTGGTTGGCTCCTGGTCGGATCTGTGCATGGGCTTGCCCGGACTGCTGGATGGGGGGGAGGCGAGTGTGTTGTGGTGGGTGTTGCAGTTTCTGGCGTTTTGCATTCTCTTCGTGCTGTCGCTGCTGCTGCCTTTTTTTCTTCGTTTGGAACTCGTGGGATGATTCGTACTTGGGTAAACTGAAGATTGTGAAAAAATCTATTATCAGCTCCGATTGCACTAATTTACTTATATTATGAAATATAGAACTAAGTATCCTCCGCATCATGGGCATCTTTTGCAGATTTCAAATAGATAAAAGCCAAACCTCTTAGGATCACAGGGCAAGGGATCTGTCCAAAAGTACTCAGCATCAAGCGCATCCTTAGCAGATATCCGCTGCATTGGAATGGGTCAAACAGCAGAGAAATCAATACTCGATGTAGTATGCAACAAAAAATAAGAAAGCTCTCATGAGATGAGAAATCTTCTACCCCCCTTATGGGAAGAGGAAAGTTTAAAATTTTAGAATTCTTTCTTACATTTACAACATAATTAACAGAAATAGTGAAGTAGCTAGATATGCTGCACAATGGAAACATTCATGTATCTTCTGTCAATTACACTTTTAGGTTCTTCGGTATTTATAACAATCCACCAACTTTTATGATTAAACGACTCACTTGAACAAATCGAAGCATGACACTTAAAAAATTAAATGAAAAAGGAAAAAGGCATCATTGGAAAATAGTAAGACGATAAAATGCTAAATAGGAATAAGGCTGTACAAGACTTGAGAAGATTAGATGCACCTTAAAGCAAACATTTTGAATAATAACCATCCTCCTAATGATGCATAGCTAAAGGTGTTATGACTTTCACATGAATCACAAAAGCATCTTAGCATAGCATATTTTTTTATTGGTAAAATAAGATGTATTGATGCACGAATTGAGCATGAATCTGAGAGAACTTGCTTCATAGTAAGCTCAAGGAAATTGATATCTACTATAATAACGAATATCTGTAAATGATACCTGAGAGGGATCAAGAGTAAGCATCCTCTCTAATAGCTCTAGAGCATGCCGGTCAAAGCTATGACAAAATAATAAAACATTTATTTTCTAGAGTATGATAAAGAAAGAGACTAATCTAGATATAAAATCATAGTTATTTAAATTCTAGCTGAGAGAGAACTATGTAAAATTTGGTGAAATAAACAAAGTTACTAGAGAGGAATTTTTCAAAATAATCCAGAGGACAATATATTCTGCAAAATTAAGATAAACTTACTGCCTGAAAACCTCCCTAATTCGTCTCTTCATTGGCCTTGTCGGTTTGAAATTGTTATACCAGGGAATTTTAGAAACCCCGGGCCAATTAGCTTCATCAGGAGCACCGCACAACTCAAAAATCTTATTCAATTGCTCTGGCTGCAAAAAACGGATAAATATAAATACTGAACAAGACTTATTTCAGTTGACAAAATTTGCAGTCTTTATTTAAGTTGACAAAAGTTGGTGTTGAAATCCAGATTCTTATTTCAGTAAAGACGATCATATTTAAACAGAACAAGAATAAAGTAAAAGAATAAAATCCCAAACCTCATTTGGGGAAATCATAAAAAGGATAATCAGTCTGAATGAAATTTTCAACAATCTAACTCAAAGAATTGATGGGGGAAAACACATCTAGCACGTAGCAAATAGTTAGAAGTTTTGGAACAACAAAGAAAGGTATTATTCATTGTAAATGATACTTACTAAATTTATCAAAAACGAGTGATAATTTCCAGCTGTTTGTATCACTTATGCAAATTTTAACTTTCCAAAAAAATATCTTTTTTCATTCTTTTACTTCTTTCCAGCCTCTAAAATAACAATTCTTTAATTTGATAAATTGAAGGAAAAATTATGAGATCAGCAAACCAAGATTCTAGACATTGTCTTCTAGAACAATATTTGTGCGGAGTCCCCAAACACTAACCTCATCCTTTCCGGGGAAAATTGGCTTCCCATGTAAAAGTTCAGCAAAAATACAACCCACAGACCACATATCAACAGCTGGACCATATTTTGTTGCTCCAAGCAGCAATTCTGGAGGTCTGCAAAAAGTTATAATCAATTATAAAAATTGAAAACCCTAGAACGAAAACAACTAAGAAAATTACCCGTACTATCCATAATGAGGCAGAGGTATATACCTATACCATAAGGTGATTACACGATTTGTAAGATTTGCATTGTGATCATTAGAGAATGATCGTGCAAGCCCAAAATCAGCAAGCTTCAAATTTCCTTCATTGTCGATGAGAAGGTTTGACCCTGCAATTCATCACAATGGCATAACTTCGTGACAAATTCAGGAAAGCAAAAAATACAAAATGCTGGATTCCATTGTAACCTTTGATGTCTCGGTGTAGTACTTGGTTCACATGACAATAATAAAGTCCAGTCAAAAGCTGTTTCATGTAACACTATCCATAAAAAGAGGAGAATAAGAGTGAGTTACAACCACAGTATCACCAAGGTTAAAAGAGAATTTTCTCTTCATTTCTGATATACCTTGATTTGTGGAACTGAAAATCTCATACCAGGACGATCAGCAAGTCCGGTTAGATCATGGTCCATATACTCAAATACCATGTAGATGCCACCCTTGTACTTGTTGCCATCTGCACCACACGAAAATTAACACCAACTATTTTAAATTTAGGAAATTGAAAATAAGGCCCCGATTCAAAGAGCAAAATAAAATAACACTTTTATGACACTTGAAAACTACTAACTTGCCTTGCTTTCCTTGATCATCCTTCTCAGGACCTGAAGAATGGTCCACATTTAAAAATATAGAGATAATCCAACAGCTGGACTGTTTCAACCAAGAACTATAGATAATACAAGAATACCTGGAGATGTTACAATCTCTTTCAATTTGATAACATTCTCGTGATGCAGCTTCTTCAAAATTTTGATTTCTCGAATGGCTGTTATTGGAAACTGCATAGATAAAGAAGAGCAAAAGATAGCTATGAGATAAATATATGAAAGCAATAATGAGCAAAAAAATACAGTGAATATATTTTACCTTTTTAATAGCTAAAATAATAGTACAGAAGTTAATGTTCAGCTATTCCTCTCCAGAGGAAGACTTAATAATGTTACCAGATAAAAGAATAGATAAAAAGACGCACCCCTTCTCTTTCATTGTCCATTCGTATTTTCTTCAATGCAACAATTTCTCCAGTCTTTATTTCTTTTGCCATATAAACTTGACTGCAAAATTAGAAGTATTTAAGTCCAGTACACTTTTTTTACATTCTCTGCAAGTACATGATCCTAATGTAAAAGAAAAGGACAAGGAGGCCCCTTTCAATGCTAACACTACAAGAATGTCAACGAAATAAACATTTCTTAAACCATTATATATATTCATTAGTTTGTGCATGGGCATGCACATATACAGCTTAAATGCTTTTTTCATCAATGTATCTGATGAAATACTGCAGATAGATTCTTTAATAAAAATATAATTTGTTCCACAGTTAATTAAAAAACATTACTTAAAATAGCAATAAGCAAGATAGGGAGGCATAATCATACCAACTCAAAATTTTAAACTTTACTATCAACATTCTCATTTCAAAATGAACTCAAAGTCCCCACTCAAAAGATGCTCTCTGGTGGACGAAAAAAAGATTTATTATCCTCATAAGTTAGGCTTTTGACATATTTCACCATCAAACATTTTATATTCAATTCTTTGAGTTGTCAACATAATTCTGCTTCAACTCATTGGTTTCAGAACTTGATTTTTGCATTATTGTCGAAAGCCCATAAATGAACTACCCTCCAAAACTGATTTTGGAACTACACCAAACGGACAAGCCAACTGCTCAAACACCCTCCGATACTCTTTCTTTATCATCTCTTGCCTCAGCACAAGGAATATATCTTTCCATGATCCCTCTTACATTGATTAGAATCATTCAACCAGTCTGAAAATTGCCCAAGTGTAGAATGGACATTGACAGTTCCCACTCAAATGAGGGGAGAGCACCTCCCTCCAAACACACAATTGCCTCTAATATGCCCGAAGTAACAAGCAATTTAGTGCAAAATATCAGACCACTGTAGACCTAGTCATTTAAGTCTCTTCCCTCAAAAATAGATGTCTCGATTGGACAAGCAAGCCTCTATGCTAGTACGACCGTCTCTTTATTCATCCACTCTGTCTTGTTGACGATGGCCACAAACTACTGTTGGATGTCTCAACCTACAAAGTTGTTTACAAGGCTCTTTGTTTGTTTAAATGATAAAGGCTTAACTGAACTTTATCTAGCCAATTAGATAGATTTTCCAATATGTACAAAATTGTCGTTATAGTTTTTCCAACAACAGAATTTTTGGTAATTCATCAGTTAGAGTTACCAACTTTTCTCACACAAAGTCTATTTTCTTGACGCCATTTACTCCTCTGCTATTCCAATTAGTTATAGTTGTTCTTGCTAGACATTTCTCAAATGTTTAATATCAAATAGTTGGGAATTACCACAAATTGTAGTCACACTCGCAAGATCACATCTTGCACATAAAACACACTTTTTAATTAGTAAAACAGAGAACATAAAGAATTGGCAGAAACACCAACAGGTAGAATCTCTTTCCCCTCAAACCAAAATGAAAATTCTTAGATACTAACAGGTAGAATCTCTTTCCCCAGTCCAATATTTGTTATTTATATTACTTAAATTATCCTTAATTTTATACATTGTTTTCTTTCCTAACACTGCTGTCAAAATCTAGTAGCCCAGATAAAGAAAAAGAGATCACATATTTGATAGGAAGAAACAATGACCAACAGATTACAAGGGAAGTTCTAAAACATATAAACATCTTGGTTGGTTTAACTTCACTATTTCAAACACATCAACCAAGGATCGATTAAGACGTAAAGTTCTATAACATCTAAGCATTTTTGTCGGTTTAACTTCACTATTTGAAACACATCCACTAAGGATTTATCAAGACGCTTCATTCAAGTTCTTGTTTTGATTGCATTCATTATATGACTTGGAAGGAGCACACGATTTTCCAGGGGCAACTCATCGATCAGACTGCCACAATGTTGTTGCTTTGAGAGTAAGTTGGTGTTGAGGTGGATGAAGAGCATAAAGAGGACAAGTGCCCCTGTCCATGTGTGATTGTTGGATAAGTATAATTTTGATGGGAGATTGAAGCCCAGTAGATGGGCTTTTAGGAGAGGGAAGAAGAAAATGTATCACATCCTTCTCCATTGTGAAGAGATTGAGAACATTAGGCCTTTGTCTTTCAATTACTTGTCGTTGTTTGTGTAACACCAGAGGAAATAAGGTAGTTCATAGGGGCTTGAGGGAGGTTCATGAAGTGGGTGAAGATAATTTAACAAGACATAGGACAGTTTTTTTTGTTGGGTGAGTGGGGAGCAAAAGAAATATTTTTTGAACAGTTTTGTTCCACATTGTTGGATAATCTTAGGTTCACAATCCTCTTCGTTCTCATCAGGATGTGACCCTATAAATCTTTAGACAAAGTGGGTTGGTAAAAATAGCTCCTACTTTTTAAGTAGCTTTTTCAAGCCGAGTATGAATGTAGCATTCTTTGTATCTCACTTCTTTAAACATGTGGAATTTTTATATGAATACAACTTTATTCAATGATCCATGAAGACGACCTTCAATATTAAAAAATAAAGGAACAGACGATAGAAAGAACCTAAACGCTAGCCAATAGAACAATATAGCATCTATTATTTCAGGTAATGAACTTCGCTAATGCCTAGAACTAAGACAATTTAAACCCAGGATCATACAGCGTCAAGTAATATTACATCTACTATAAAAAGTTCCAAGCATGAGACTGATTATGAAAATGTAAGTTTATAGTAGAATAAATTCATATATCAGACAATTTAACCACAGTCACCAGCCTCAAGAAACTAAACAATTGAAACTAAAAATCACATGCTTGATGTAACAAATCGTAAATATAAAAACTCACAGGAATAAGTTATAACGCAAACGAAAGGCAGATATAGGAAGGAGAAAAGAACAAACCCATAAGTTCCCTCGCCGATCTGCTCTAATTTCTCAAAGCAATCCACACTTCTAGATCCCCAAGAAGGGGACTCGTTGAGGTTGAGCTGCCCTGGGGCTGCTATAGCCATACTCTCTTTGATACTTTCTTGAAAGGCCAAGAGACTTTTCAACCCACCCTTAACGAATCCCACGGCTAAACACGTCAAAAAATGAACGATCACCTCGAGAACTAAAGAAAAAATACCCAAATTCAAAGTACGCGAGAATACCAAGCTCTTAAAATAGTCTTCGATCCCAATTTGATTGCAAATACAAAGCAGAAGAGTTTGTTCACGCCAGAACCAACTCACTTTCTACTTCCTCCGAAGACTTTCTCCTCTTTCAACTTCTTGCGCTTCCACAATCTTCGGCGTCATAATTTCACAAGTGATATAGAGAAGAGTTATGAAGTTTGCGTATCAGCCCAAAAAACAATTCCTAATTACGACGATACATAAATATCTACGCCAAAATCTTGAAATGAAAATGCATCGAAAAGAAAGGATAAAGATAGATTGAGAGGAGAGAAAGAAAGAGAAAGGTATGACTCAACCTCCTATGGCCGCCGGCCTCGTGACAGTTTGAAAGCGTGTGCAAGTTTGGAGAACTCCGACTCTAGGGCAAGGGCGAATCGGTGACTTCTTGCCACCCCCTTTATTGCTTTCGATTCAGCTCGTAATCTTTTTACTAATTACAGAATGCACCTTATCTTTGATAAATTCTAAATTGAGCACCCTTCCAATTTTTAAAAAAATTAAATAATATTTTCAATTTTTATCATAAATATAAAAGACACCCTGATTTTATGTTTGTCGCGAAATTTAACCCAAATTTCAGTCAAATTTTGAGTTTGTGTCAATTTTTAGTTGGGTTTTTTTGCTGGATCTCAGCTGAAGTCTGTTTCACAATTTTTTACTTTAATATTATATCGACTTGAATTCTCGTGAATATTTGCAATGAGGTCAAGATGACACAGCTCAAATGATCTATCTATCAAAATTTCCATGTCTTCCGCCATCAGATCTTTTATGTTGCAGAACTCGTAATCATTCTCTTACAAGTATAAAATGTATATAAAAAATTAAAAATTTTAGTAGAATTTTACTAAGCTATGACTTCTGAAAAAAAATGTGAGAAATGACGAAATTTATATAGATTTTTCAGAGGTGAGGAGTCAGCCCCACGATTCACTCTCGGACTCTCGGCCAGGCCCTCGGTCACTCATGACTAGATTTTTTTTATATATTTTAAAGTTCGAGGTTTTGTTATATTTTTCTAAAGTTTAGGGTTTTTTATATTTTTCTAAAGTTTAGGGGTTTGTTTATATTTTTCTAAAGTTTAGGGGTTTTATTAAATTTTATCCTATTTGAAATTTATTTTACTTTTCTCTATTTAGTTACCCGGAGTATTTCTATTAATTTTCTCTGGAAGCTACTTGCGACGGCGACCGAAGGCGGTTCTCAGTTCATTTCCTACTTTCGTTGAGCGCCAATGGGTTCCGGTCCTCTCTCTCTCTCTCTCTCTCTTTTTTTTTTTATTTGCCTCTGTGTTCCTTTTTGTAAGCGCTTAGTTGTGAAGGTTCTGGAAAGTATTCGTCCCTGCAAGTGATTCGTCTATGCGAATCACTTCTTTCTTCCCGTTTATACTTTAATTTTTTATTTAAATTTGTTTGTATTTTTTCATGTTGTTTGAGATCTTCTCCGCTCTGTTATTGACTCTAGATGCGGACATGGAGGACTATGGATTCGAGTACTCCGATGAGGAGCCCGAGGAGCAGGACGTTGATATTGAAAATCAATATTACAACTCTAAAGGTATTTTTTATGTTTGAAATCGAACTGTATTTGTTATGTTCTTAAATTTTATTTTTCTCTGCATTTTTCAACTAACATTTATCGCAGCTACATGCGAGCATCCAAGTACACACCACTTCACAACGATGGTTGATCTTGTAGGATTTTAGAATGTGACAGTGATGAGAGCTCCATCGCCGTTTCTAAGATTACATGATAGAGTTGGAATTAGATTAGTTTTATTTAGAATTAATTGTGATTCTTGTGGATGTTGCATTTGAGAAGATTTCTTCAAATAAGATTATTTGAATTGGTATGTGATTTGTATTTATAATTTTTTGTCAAGCTATAACCCATCTCCTCTTCTATTTAAATCTCAGAAACAACAACCCTCCCCTTCTGTCTCTATCTCTCTTAAATCTGCAATAAGCCAATTCTTTGAATTTTCACACAAGTTTTGTGAAGTATCTAATGACGTTTACATCATCCCCCCTCCCCATACGAAAAATAGGGTTGATTGAAACAGATCCTGAAGGGGCCCTTGGAGGATTTTCCGAAGTAGTTCAAATGGAGCCTGAAAAGGCTGAGTGGTAAGCATTACTTTATGTCATCATATCATTTCCTTTTCTCATTAAGAATATGTACCTCTTTTGTTTTATACATTTTGTTTACTTTAACGTGGTTGACTTTAATAATGTTTGTTACATTCTGCTTGTCACTTATGTTTCTTTTTAATGTTTTTATAGGGGGTTTAAAGCTTTGAAACAAACAGTTAAACTTTACTATCGTCTAGGGAAGTACAAAGAAATGATGGAATCTTATAGAGTGATGCTTACATACATCAAGTCAGCCGTGACACGTAATTATAGCGAAAAATGCATTAACAACATAATGGATTTTGTTTCTGGCTCAGCCAGTCAAAATTTTGATCTCTTGCAAGAATTCTATCAAACCACTCTAAAAGCTCTTGAAGAAGCAAAGAATGAGGTGAAATGTTTGGCTGATCGCTTCCATAAACTTGCCTTTCATGTCAATCCCATATAATTTTTTGTTGTCGTGCAGAGACTTTGGTTCAAGACTAATCTGAAGCTTTGCAAGATTTGGTTTGATATGGGGGAATATGGAAGGATGAATAAGGTGTTTATTAAAATGATCCTCTAACTTAATTTTGATTTATTGTTGTATATGATTAGACAGAAATTTTTCTATCTGTTGTTAGATTTTGAAGGAACTTCACAAATCTTGTCAAAGAGAAGACGGTACAGATGATCAAAAGAAAGGAAGTCAACTTCTGGAAGTATATGCAATCGAAATTCAAATGTACACCGAGACTAAAAATAACAAAAAGCTCAAGGTTAGTGATTTCAGTATTCACTTTGCATTTATCAATGTGATTGTAATATGCATGCTCTCTGTGTTTAAGTGTCTTTTTTTGAGAAAACTTTTATGCACTATTTTCTGGAAAGTCGATGGTGCACTTAGGGGATGTTTGTCCTTTGTGTCAATTAGCATGGTAGATATATGTAGAGAAAATAAAGGTGAGTTCTGAAGGATGTCGTCACTTGATTTTCATAGCTCTTAATTTGGAGAAATTAAGTAATGGACCACAAAAGATACCTAGTTGTCATAGAGAGCCAGAATAAAGAGACAATTCTAATTAATATATGTCATTAGTTCAGTGCCCTGATGCTCCATCCTCTTTGTGAGGAGATCTCCTCTTCTTCGAAAGTCACGAAGATATTTTTTGGCGTTATGATATTTTGTGGCTCTATTTTGATAGAGCTGTCTTTTACAATTCACCAACTGATTTTTTCTTTAGAAGAAAACAATTTGAATTGAAGTATTTTAAAATTTACACAACGAGTAATTAGAGTTCCTTTTTCAAACTATAACTTGCTCGCTATTTAATTTCAAGATATGATTTGTAGTCATAGTTTTTTATGATGTTCATCGAAGGACTTCTCAGTCTTATGTTGCTATGGTTTGTGGAGTAACTTTACTGGCCTCGCCGCCTTTGTTTTCATTGATTCGGTTGAACTTTATCAATCTGATGTTTTGTCAGCAATTATACCTCATGGCCCTTGCGATCAAGTCAGCAATCCCCCATCCTAGAATCATGGGAATAATTCGTGAATGTGGGGGTAAGATGCATATGGCAGAGCGTCAGTGGGCAGAAGCAGCCACTGATTTCTTTGAAGCCTTTAAGAACTATGATGAAGCTGGCAATCAAAGACGGATACAATGCTTGAAGTATGCTTTATTTATTTTTGTATTCTGAGTCAATGCTTGAACTATGATGAAGCATGTGTGCTCTTTTCCCTCGCGAAGAGTACCTGCTCCTTTTTGCTATGTGAATAATATTTTTCATTACATTTGGTTTGAATGGCGTGCTTAGGTAATATTAGTTTCAAATTTGAATTCATTTGTATTTAGCATTGTAGTAGTGTTGACTGATTTAAGAGCTCCTTCAAGCATTTAGTCCAAAAAAGTGCATGAATCTTCTTTTTAAGGAAAGAAGCCAGGTCATTAGCATGCAGGTTCTAAGTACAGTAAAACCTACCATTCATTTGGTTCTTTTATGTTGGAGAAATAGTTTTTTCATTAATTGTTTTGAGCTGGTGAAGCTCTGTTCCACCGTAACATTTTTGTGTTTAATACCAATCATGTCTTATCAAAAATATCAGCTCATAGTTAGAAATTTGTTTTTTTTCTTCGACAGTGGCTTACAAGTCAATTAATCTCAATGCAATAACTTATAACTTAATTCTTTAGGTTTTTCTTTTTTAACTTTTGCTTTTTATGTTATGAGACCTATGAAGTTAATCTTCAAGTGCCACAGTCCTCCTTTGAAGTTTTACTCATAAAAGAAGATTTATTCGCGCAGTTGTTTTCCCTTGACTTGATATAAAATAAATGAGAGATGAGTTAGCTTGTTATTTTATTAACTTCTTTATTATACCATCAAAATAGATCTTGATCTTGTTCCTGATTTACTAATTGGTTCATTATTATTCTTATCCTCTCGATAGATATTTGGTGTTAGCTAATATGCTTATGGAATCCGAAGTTAATCCTTTTGATGGTCAGGAGGCAAAGCCGTGAGTTTCAAACCATACTATTGGACTTCCAACTTTCTGTTTTGGATCTTCCTCAATTATTGCTATGCAGGTACAAAAACGACCCTGAGATTTTGGCTATGACAAATCTTATAGCAGCATATCAGAGGAATGAGATACTAGAGTTTGAGAAAATTCTCAAGGTACATTATCATTTACTTTTTAGTTGTAAATAAAATGTTAAAAATCCATCAGCATCTTATTGCCCTGGGAAACTATTATTACCGTTATGATTAGATCAGCGATCCTTTGATGTATTGAAGGGTAAAATATACATACAATGAGAGTCTTCGAGAAATTTATACCTTCACACAATACACTTCCTCCACAATATTCTCATCTATCTCTTACTGCTCTATTTATTATTCTCTTAATTGTTGACGCACTTTAACTACAATTGAACTCTATTAATTACTATTAACTATTGTGTCTAATATTATAACTAAGTCCTAACATTCCTTACAAGGTGGAGAAAATTATTTTCTCATCCAATGAGGTTCTCAAATTATTTGCAATGCTTGGCTAATAATTTGAAACTTGTGGAGCTGCATCTTCGACTCACAAACAAAAATCTTCAAACGCAATATAAGAACTTTCTTCAAAGTTTTGAGGGAGATATAGTTGGTGATACTTTGATGAAATGAAAATGAGCTTACCAATGATCAACCCAATATTCAAAACATCCCTAACCTTCTCTTTTTATTTCATTTTCTCTTGCTTGAAACTGTCGTCAATCCAGGCATTTGTGCTTTTCCTCCACTATGTGTTTTAGTAATCTTTCCTCTTCTTCTTCGAACACATTGCTGCCCCTTCTTCTAAATTTTCTCACTTGTGCTGATTCCCGACTAAGCTGATATTGTCGTGAGTGATCTTTCCACTGTCCTTTTTTGTTAGCCCATTTTTGTGAATCTTGAATGTAATTATGAATGGGCCAATGGCACTGATGACAAAAAAATCGGTTGCCTGTCGAATCTTATCATTGCGGTTGAAAATGGTTCTCTGACTGCAAAAAAGTCTCTGAAAGATTCATACTCAGCCATTGCCCAATAAATCTTGGTGGTTTTTTTGCCAATGAATTATAGAGGTTCTTGCGCTCTGCCTTGACTGTTTTATCTATCAGAGGTTTCAAACATTTTCGTTCTNCTGTGATGTAAATGTTGCAGCTAATGTCAGAGTAGAAGCTTTGGTGGAACCCGATATGGCATTAAGCGATATAGTCGATTCTATGATCTCATTATTTAGTGAATCTTCCTCGTGTTCAAGACCTTGATCTGTATCCTCATCGTAAAAAATAGCAAACAGACGTTTGCAAATATGTTCGCGAGTATATGTCTCATCACAATTATAACAAAGGCCGCGAGAACGATGATCAACCATCTCTGCTCGTGAAATATGTTTGATAGTCGGATGTCCCAATGGTTTGACCGTGGGTGCGATCGTAACCGACGTGATTGGCGGCACGGTGGAAGCTCCCTGGTTGCGCATAAAACGACGGTGGCCATAAGATGAAGCAGAAGTAGTGTGCCGTTCAAAGGCGCGTGCTAAAGTCATTGCTCTCTCTAATGTTGGTGGATCTTGTAGCTCCACCTCGACTTATAAGTTTTCGCTGAGACCGGCAGCGAACATATCTCTGCTTGGTCCTTTGTCACGGTTAGGACTCTAGTAAACAATGTCTGAAACTGTTTTTGGTATTGAGCCACGGTTCTTGTTTGTTTCAGATCAACCAGGTCGCCCAATGCATTTTTTCGGGCAGTGGTTCCAAAGTGCTCAATGCACGAATCCTTGAAGTGGGACCACGAAATATTAATTTCTTATTCTCGAAACCGTTCATACCAGTCATTTGCATCTTCCTTTAGATGAAATGCTGTGAGTCATATCCATCCGTGTGGTGGAGTATTTTGACTTTGAAAGTAGTTCTCGCATCTTGTTACATCAGAGGAGCCATCGTACGTTGGAAAATCCAAACGTTCTCGTATAACTGGTCGTGTTCCCTCGCTAGGGTAAGTGACATATGGTTCGGCTGCATCCTGGTCAGCTATCGGATAATCCTGCTTGGGGCCAGTGCCGCTTGTGATGTTTGAGCCAAATTGGGGTCTTCCTGTGGGTTAACCAAATGTCGGGGTAAGTGGAGGCGAATAGGAGATTGTCGTTTGAACTGGTCTCGTTGCACTAAATTGTCGTTCGCTGGTCTGGAAGGGACCATTTGGTTTGGTAATCAGTCTTCGAAAATTGGCGGTGGTCCTTCGGTGTGAGGCCATGAAGTAGCTGTGGTGGACGCTGGGTATTCGACGGACTTCAGAAGAGATCTATTGTAAATGAGCCCAGACAGATCGGCTAGCCAAGGCAAGGTGGGGGCAGCGTGGAACGGCTGCCGTGCATTATATGTACCGCATGGTCAGTTGGTGGGAACGCGACAAATGGTGCATGACCAAGTAGCGTGGGCGGCGGCGGCGCGAACGTTGAGGAACATGAGGCTAAAAGGCCGTGCGCGAACGTTTCGCCTGGCACGGTCCGTGGTGGTGTAAACGCGGTATCGACCAACGTGGTCGGAAGCACTACGAACGCGGCAACAGGCGCGGTTGGCTGGATGTGCAGTGGTGACGCTGACAAATCGGTCGGCAATGTTGCTCCTTGGCTCGGTACGAGCAGGTCACGTTCACGCAGATGTGCTATCAAAATTTTGTGGTTTGCCTGTGCGTGTGCTCGACTTTCCTTGGCACTTCTCGTTGTGCCTCCAATAATTGTAGCATAAACGAAATCATCGCTAAAGAATCTGTGCTCATAATTGATGATGCTGGTGGATTAGAATCGGCTTCTGATGAGAGGTTTGGCTCTGATACCAAATTGTTATGATCAGAATCATGGAGTTTATTCGTGGAACGAGTAACAACCGCTTGCCCTGTCATAAGAAAATAAAAAGAAGAAAAAGAGAAGAAAAAAATAACAATAAATTTGATTGATTGATAGATGTTTTTCCCCTTATGGTTGATGACTATAAATAGGCTACAAAATAACCTAATTTACTTTAGATAATATCCAAAATAGGAAAACGTAATTTATTTTATAAAATTAACCTAAATTAACGAACCTGATAATTAGAAAAATAATACTTAAGGAAACTACTAAATTATTTTCGTGGAATATTGTTTCCCTACGACGGAGTTCATGAGATTTATTTCCATAACAGGTTCTGATTCAGTGTTATATTTGAAGAATATAATATATTTTTATTATTCTTCAGTCGGGTTTGCATGAATTGTGCTGGATTTGGAGCTAGTTTTTGAGTTTGGATTGGGTTTCATCTTGTTTTGTGTCGGGTTTTAACCAATTTTATACCCATGGTTCGGTTCAAGTTTCCCGGTTTTGAACTCCAAAACTTTGGATTAATCTGTAAACAGTGGCTATTATTTACTTGGAACCAGAACTATCACCAGAACCATAACCGTGAGTGGGAAAATCGTACCGAAACAGACTGAAACTTGCTGTTCTGGGTAAACCTGCAGTCTTGGTCGTGTTTTGCCCACTCTACATGTGCTCTCATCTACGACTCCCAGCCCTACTTGACATTGCAATATCTTTTGTCTGGGAATTCTTTTTTTGTTATGTTACAGCTTATCATCAACAATGCAAGAATATTCTATTCCCTTATATGAGCTGCAATGAGATTTAACATTTTTATTTAACTATCTGATCAGACTGCTATGATTTCAAACTTAAGTTATGAATAAATAATAAAGGTTATGTTTCTTATGAGGTAAAATTTAATGCAGAGCAATAGAAGGACAATTATGGATGATCCATTCATCCGAAACTATATTGAAGACCTGCTGAAGAATGTTAGAACTCAAGTTCTGCTTAAGCTTATCAAGCCTTACACCAGAATCCGGATACCATTTATATCACAGGTGATAGTTCTCGTTCTCAACTTTTGCTTAGCGTTGGTTTTAGCAGTGGCTGAAAAATGCACACACTACCCATGCTATGTCGAAATGTGCAAGTTGGTATGACTCTGATAGATTCCAAGCAAAATTAGTCACTAATAGAGAAATGTCAATTGAATTATTGAAGAGACTTTGACTTTTCCATGAATCCTAGATTACTAATGAAAATATCAATTAAAGTCGTCATAATCTTTAAAATAATTGATTATTCCAGTCCGTGGGTGTAATTGGGATCTGTCCAATTATAATATTAGGTAATTAATATTTGGTCCCTCAGCCTTCTTATTGCGTTTATAATAAGTGGGTGTAATCGGGATCTGTCCAGTCGCTGCCTTTTAACCCTGCCGAATTTCTTTTATATTTCTATCAGGAGCTTAACGTGCCAGAAAAAGATGTAGAGCAGTTGCTGGTTTCGCTTATATTGGACAACCGGATCGATGGGCATATCGATCAAGTGAACAGGCTTCTAGAGCGTGGAGACAGGTTTGGATATCCGCAACTCTTTCGCATAAATTTTGCTGCCCCTTGTCAAAAAACTCGAATCACTTTTCGTGTCTACTCTAATGTAGGTCAAAAGGAATGAAAAAATATACTGCCATAGACAAATGGAACACACAGCTGAAGTCTCTTTATCAGACCATTGGCAATCGAGTGTATTGAATCGAACCGATGCAACCAAGGATTTAGATACAGCTGTGATGTCGGATGTTTTGGTTCATATTCTTTCACTTTCAATCTACTGCATTGTTATTGCCAAAACCTAGGATTTGTGTGAGAGTATATGATGTCTGTCTGAGGTTCTTTGGGTTTTGAACTGCGTGCTCGGATCAAATATTACTTCTATTCGGGGTGCATCGATACAATTTTGTCTAATTGTGTCATAAAACTACTGAAAAGATTAGTAATTAGATGGATAGGTCTTGCCGGGATGCCCGGTTTTATATGATTTTATTAACTATGCGTGAATGCTAACTGTCGGTGATCCAGGACAAGGTTCAGGAACTTGCTCGAAGCTAAAGTTTATTGTCGTTTTTGTTTTGATCTAGTTAGGACTCAAGTGTAGGAAGTGGGCAGTATCGGATCGGGTTCAAACTGCAACTAGTGGTTTGGTTTTTACGGGAACTGGTTTTGTATGTACGAAAACCAGGAGGTTTTTAAATGTCAAAACCATAACCGAGAGCAGCAATTTCATCGGGTATGGTTCAAAATCAGCAAAAAAAAAACAACAAAAGTAACTCCTAATTCTGCGAAACGGCAGCAAAATGGTCCAAAATAGTTGTTAAAC
>QAOC01005475.1:0-14231 GCA_003255005.1 Begonia fuchsioides
ACGGTTGAGAAGGCACGGGCAATGGCATATACAAACCTTGTGGGAGCAATTGGCTTTTAGCCTTCTTGCATATAATGCACTTCTCTATGTACTTGTGCACCTCCTTAACCATGTGTGGCCAAAAAAAATGTTCCTTCAATGCTTCTAGGGTCTTCTTTTCCCCCAAAGTGTCCGGCTCATCCTCCACCGTGAGCTTCCTTTACGAGTGACTCTCTAAGGCTGCACTTGGGAATACAAATCTGTCCCCCTTTAAATAAGTAGCCATTCTTCAAGTGATAGGCACCTCCTTCCTTGTTTAAACACCTTTCAAAACACTCCTTGAAGTCGGGGTCCTCCTTATATGAGGTTTTGATCCACTCAAATCCCAAGATTCGGGAAGTAAGCTCGGTAAGCAACATAGTTCTTCTTGAGAGTGCATCAGCCACCAAATTCACTTCACCCTTCTTGTACTTAATAATATAAGGAAATCTCTCAAGAAACTCCACCCATTTTGCAAGTCTCTTGTTGAGCTTCCCTTGGCTTTTAATGTGCTTCAATGCTTGGTGGTCCGTGTGCATAATGAATTCCTTAGGAAGAAGACAATGCTGCCAAACCTCAATGGTTCTTATCAAAGCATACAACTCCTTATCATAAGTGGAGTAATTCAAGGCTGCCCCTTTTAACTTCTCACTAAAGTAGGCCACGGGCCTCCCTTCTTGCATGAGAACCGCTCCTATGCCGAGGGCCGAGGCATCACAATCCACTTCAAAAACCTTATGAAAATCCGGGAGCACTAAGAGAGGAGCATTGCAAAGAGCTTCTTTAATCCGATCAAAACTTGCTTGGCAAACCGGTGTCCATTCAAACTCCTTCCCCTTTTTTTGTACAATCCGTGAGGGGAGCAACAATGCTACTAAAACCCTTGATGAACTTCCGGTAGAAGGAAGCAAGGCCATGGAAGCTCCTAATGTCCGAAACACACCTAGGGATCGGCCATTCCCAAATTGCTTCTATCTTGCTCTGGTCAACTTCTATCCCATTCTTGGACAAAATGAAACTGAGGAAATGTACTCTTTCTTGGGCAAAGGAGCACTTCTTCAAATTGCCAAATAATTGAGCCTGTCTAAGTGCATCAAATAATATACGAAGGTGTCCCAAGTGATCTAGATACTGTGCACTATAGACTAATATATCATCAAAGTATACTATCATAAATTTTCCCAAGTAATCTTTCAGCACATGGTTCATTAAAAGCATAAAAGTGCTAGGGGCATTAGATAGTCCAAACTGCATAACTAACCATTCATAAAGTCCATACTTAGTTTCGAAGGCGGTTTTCCACTCATCTCCTTCTAGCATCCTTATTTGATGATATCCGCTTTTTAGATCCATCTTTGAGAAGTAGGCAGCACCACTTAGCTCATCCAATAAGTCCTCCAGCCGTGGTATAGGAAACTGGTACTTGATGGTTATTTGGTTGATTGCACGGCTGTCAATGCACATCCGAGAGGAGCCATCCTTCTTTGGCACCAAAAGAGTTGGTACTGCACGAGGGCTTAAAGACTCTCGGGTGTAGCCCTTCTCCAAGAGTTCTTGCACTTGATCATCCAGTTCTTTGGCCTCCTCGGGGTTCATTCTATAGGCTGGGTGCTTTGGAAGAACCACCCCGGGTTGGAGGTCAATTCGGTGCTCTATCCCACGGATTGGTGGTAGACCGGATGGCAACTCTTCGGGGAAGACATCTTCATACTCCTCTAGGAGGGCTAAGACTTCTTCTGAAGCCCTTCCTATCTCTCCCATTCTTTCCCGAAAAAGAATCAGCACAATTGGAGCCACTTGTAGTGATTCCCGAAAGAGTTCCTTCTTGTTGATAATTAGCACCTTCTTGGAGGAGTTTTCTCTTTTAGCCCTCTCATCCTTAGCTANATAGGCTCATCTTCACTAACAACTTCTCCACTACTCTCTAAGAGCACCATCACCCTCTTGTTAGGACATTGCGCTGCAATATGCCCCAATCCGAGGCACTTAAAGCATTTTATGTCTCTTGACCGTGGCTTGTTGGTATCTTCAATCGGTTTGGAGGGTACATCCTTCTTTTGAGTCCACGGCTTTGGTGGATATGGCCTATTCTCTTGCCTCGGGGGTGGCTTGTATGGAGTGTTATAAACCGGACTCGGTTTCACCACAATTTTCTTGCTCCTCTTTTTGAGCTGCCTTTCAACCCGCAATGCCAATTGGATGGCGGCATCTAATGACTCAACAAGCTGCAATTCCATTACATCGCCAAGGTCCTTGTGCAATCCTCATAGGAACCGGGCTAGGATCTGCTCTTCCGGCTCCTCAAGGTCACACCGGATCCTCAAAGTTTCGAACTCCATTAAATACTCCTCAACCGAGAGGTGTTCTTGCTTTAAGTTTTGGAGTTGGTAGAATAACTCTTGTCTATAATGGCTCGGGACAAATCTCCTCCTCATATGCAATTTCATTGACCTCCAAGTGGTGATCTCCTCTTCACGGTCACGCCTTCTTTGTGCCCGTAGGCTGTCCGACCAAAGGCTTGCATATCCGTGGAACTCTATGGCCACTAATTGCAACTTAGATCTCTCGGAATAGTTGTAGCAGTCGAAGACCTTGTCCACTTTGTCCACCCAAGTTAGGTAGGAATCTCCATCACATGCTCCGTTAAAAGGAGGAACACTTAGCTTCACATTCCTCAAATCATCTTCTCGGGGTGGCCTATCCCGTGGCTCAAACTCATCACCCGAGTCATCAATTTCATACAACCGCCCACGGGCACCTCCAGCCCTTCTTCCTGGAGTAACTGGGGGAGGCGGCCTAGGAGGATGTGGAGTCTCCATCCTTTGCAGCAAGGCATCCAGCCTTTGATTAATGCCATTAATTTGTTCCTGCAAATCGGGATCACGGCCTTGGGGAGACATGGGTGGGGGAGGTGGTTCACTCGTGGAAGGATGGTCTCGACTTGACTGCAAAACAGCCCCACTTCGAGTAGTCATACCGCCACTTTTGTGTGCCATTGAAAACAATTGGGAGAAGGTTAACAGCAGAGGCAAGCAAGGAAAAGAAGAGCTAGGCTCTGATACCAGATGACACGCTCCAGAGGTGCGGAGGTGCCGGAAATAAGAGTGAAGATTGCAATCTGCCCGGAAGGACATGGAGTAAGGCAGAACAGGGGAGTGCAATGCTTATTTCTCCAAACGCATACAGGTTTAGGTTATAAAACTCAGCCAACTTAAACATAAGGGCGTGGACTAAGTTTTGACCAGATTTGCAGCTTACAAGCACGTGCGGAACATTAAAATACAAGAAGACACTTTCATATGCACAACCAGACAAACAGGAAGAAAAACAGTGTAGGGGTGATGGGGAACTTCCACACAACTTCCAATGCAGGGACTCTAGGATCGTGAAAATAAGCAGACAACAACTTCAATCAAAGGGGAAGACAATGCAAGTGGTTTTATAGAAAGCACACAGGTAGGCTAAGAGTTATGCTAAATAGAAAATTAATGGGCAGCATTGCCCAATTTTAGGAACTCGGGTAGGAAGCAGTGGGAAAACACAAGCATAACTTTTAAAGGGAGGTGGCTATGGATAAACGGAATGAACCATTGATTCAGGCCATGAAAGTGGGACTCACTGCTAGAAATTTTGGGGCTTTGCTCACAGGAGACAAAAATGGCACGGAATGGACGGTTGGAGTTCAAAGTCCACTCGAGAAAGTTCAAAACAGCAAACAACTCAACTAGCACAAACAAATGTAAACGCAAGTGGAAGGTAGGCTATGGGGGTTCCAAACTCGCCTTTGATCCTAACAAGTGAGGAAGGGAGGTTGAAATATGGTTTAATGACCGTAGCAAGATCACCAACACCAAGACAAGAGAAGGTTGAGGATATTATTCACCAAAACCTTGAATTGCCGTGAGAAAGGAATGGAGATTGAGAGCACTTGGCTTCTGCAAATTTCTTCTATTCTTTTTCTTCCTCTGAAAGACGTGGGAGAGGGGTTTTGATACCCACTCACCGATTACATCAAGAAAGAAAAAACAAAAAGAAAAGAAAAATAGGACTAATGCGTGTTTAGTAGGTGTTAGGTGGGATTGGGGCCCACCCAAGCTGCCTAAAAACACCACAAGACTCTAGACATAAGGCCACGTCCAGACATCAGCCAAGAGAGAGGCCAAGTGGGGAATTAGGGTTTCCCTAAGATCCAACTAAATGGGCCATGGGTTTTGTTCAAACCGAACCAAAATCCCTCTCAAAGGCTTAAACCGGACCATCAAGGTTTACAACAAACAAAACAGCCCAACATATTTATAATTTACAAATACAAAAATCAAACATCACTTGATCATCCCTTGGAAGACTTCATCTCCCCAAATGGTGATGCAATACGGTCTCCATTGTCCTTGAAACCGAGTGTAGTTATGTCCCGGGAGGTGAACTTGGCAAGGAAGATCTTGGATTTTCGACTAACTCCTTCTCTTCTTTATACTTCCATTGTAAGCAATGTTTGGGGAGTTCTTGATCATGTTGTGAAGGAATATCTAGGAGCTCCAATGTAGGGAAAAATGTACCTGCAAAATCAACAAACATATTAGCTAAAAGTCTTGCACGGCTTCGAGTTGTTGCTCCTTCTAGTTGATGATGAGTCCCGGGCACATCAACATGGGTCGACCCCTGAAAGTTTGGGTCGACTCCTACAGGGGTTCAACCAGTGAATGCCCTTTGTTTTGTCCACATAAGTCACATGCTTTAGTTTTCTGAATTTGGTGTCTTCTAAGAAGTTATAGTAGACTCCTTAAGGAACAATTTGACACCTTAAGTATTAAGAATGGATCATTATCAAGGAAGTTATAGTAGTTCAAAGTTAGAACAGAAAGTTAAGACTTTATGCATTTTCTAATCATTGAATGATCTATACGTTTAGGTCATTAATTGGACTAAGAAAGGACTCAAATGGATCAATTCGAGATAGCTGCAAAGGTAAGTATGTGTTGCATGTGTTTGGCCTATTAGAGGTCTACATTGCAAAGGTTGTGTATTTTTATGATTTTTGATTAATCATAGACTGGTTGGGGTGTAATGCACAACACACCGACCTCAAGTCATTTGAGGATTGTTTGTGTGCTTTGTATTGATTGATTGATAAGTTTCTATGAGATTCCTTTATTGATATGTCTATATGACTTTTGTTTGGATTAGTAAGATTTTCTTGCATTAAGGATAGGATTGTATGTGACATGTTATGGAGATCATGCATCATGTTTTCTACGAATGACAACGAAAATGAATTTTCATGCATGAAGACATCTACGATATAGGAGAGTAAAGACGCCCTCGGCAATGGGTATGGGTCCATGTTACCGTGAGCTCAATGGGGATTGGCGGTAGGTTGTTATATCTCCTAATGATATAAGTTATGTAAAGGAGAGTAAAGACGCCCTCGGCAATGGCTATGGGTCCATGTTACCGTGAGCCCAATGGGGTTTGAAGGTAGGTTGTTATCTCCTAATGATATACGTTATGTAAACCCAAAAGAGAAATCAAGTTTTGTGGATGGTCGTCATATGGGGGGCAGATCCACACCACCAAAATGAAATAAGCTGCATGGTTTTAAATCATATCATTCATTACATCATGCATGTTTTATTTGCACTACTTACTGAGCTTTAAGCTCATTAGTTAGACTTTGCAACGTAGGTGATGACTTGAATGTTGAAGAAATATCACATGAGGATAAAATATGAAAGAGGAGGAGAGTATCTTCTGTGGAGCCTTGTCGTTGTTAAGCGAGATTTTGACCGGTGAAGTAAGCTCACTAAAAGACACGTGTTTTGAAGAGAATTTGTAAAAAGGTTATTTTGAATTACAAATATGTAGTGTTTGTAAAGTTTTATATTTTGAAAATATGACCTATGTTTAACTATTTATAAGTGTAATTTGAAATGTTAGCTTCCGCTGTTTATGTACAAATATATATGTATAGATTTGATTAAAGGAATTTTCGATGGAAAGCTTTTTAATTACAAAAAAAAAATGGGATGTTACATGCGGATTTGGTGCTATCCACTCTTTAGATCCACCTTTGAAAAACAAGAAGCTTCGCTGAGTTCATCTAACATATCCTCGAGTCGTGGTATCGAAAAACGATATTTAATAGTGATTTGGTTGATGGCTCGGTGTTGCTACAAAAATGTAATAGCTAAAACGCAAGTGCACGTGTCGCAACGTAGTAATAAAAATATAAATCCCATGAAGACAAGTCAAATCTCTAATTTAAAGAATAGATTGCAAAGTATCATAAAGAATAAAGAATAGCATTAAAGGTTTGATTTTTATATCTATCTTCTACTCCTAAATTAAACGGATAATTTAAGTATCTACTAATAACCTAGATTAAGCAGAAAAGTAAAGTTGGTGGTCGAATTGAGAATTCGTAAGAATCTCGACTAGGACTTTCCGTAAATTGATTTACTTGAACTGCCATCGACGAGTACTGCAGCATTAGTCACAACATCAGTTTAGTTTCGGTCCGAACACTAATAAACCGTGGCTGGCGTTGTCTCTATGGTTGGGTTTAAGAACAAGTTTGATTTGACCGCACTAAGTTGGAATGAACATAATGAAAACACTCCTAGCTAAACTGTGTCACTCGATTTAACCACCTAATGGTTTTAATACACGTCTTAGCAACACGCAATGGCGTATTGTCGTGTTGCCGTAAATGATATCAATGCAAAGCAATAATTTTCAGGTTTAACACGCAAGGGCGTATTGTCGTTATTGCTCGAGGGATAATCACAGTAGAGCAAAGATATATAAACACTTATTAAAACGAGTTCTAAAAGATAGCATGCAATTTCATTAAGCAAATCAATGTATGAAAAATTCTAATTTTAATTCAAACAAAATAGTCTATACTAACTATCAAGAGTTCATATAATTCACTGAAATTAAAACGAAAAGCAAAGGGAGAGAATTTTGGTCCTCGCCGTCGAAAGTCGTTGGTCGCACAACCTCGTTCCCCCGCCGCCGTGATCGTCACCGTGAACCTCTTCTTCGGATTTCCGCCCGAAGCTTGATCGTGAATCTCGTTCTCCAATTCTACGCACTCAATCTGTGGTATTCACATTCTTTTATGTAGACTTTGTGCAGCTCGAGCAGATTTGAGAGGCTGTTACGATTTTGAGGAAGATCTGGATCAGTTTAGAAAGTAGTTGAGATTAGGAAAGATTTTTAAATCTTCAAAGATATTCTTGTTTCCAAATTTGAATTTGAATTGATTCTTCCTTCTTTTTCGTGATTCTTCCAGCCTTTATCTTCATTAATCTTCTGCAATTGCATGGAAACAAAAATCTCGTGATAATACAAAATATACGAAATATCGGGCAAAATCACGTAAAAACATCGTTAGTGATGTTGTGGCATCGCTGCAGCATTATCCCTACAAAATTTGATTATTTCAATTAAATCATTACTGATTCTTAGCAATTTGACCACTAAAATCACATGATTATTAAGTCTTTTTGAGACAACACATCCCCAAACTTAAGCTATTGCTCGTCCTCGAGTAATATCAATAAACAATCATAACAATTTTCAGATTTTTCTACAAAAGACTTAACTCGAGACAAATAATCACAAATGCATGACTTTTGATGTGCCATGGATTAGCACATCTAGAAGCGGAAGCAAACTATTTTCTAATGAGTTTGTTGATTTTGTAGGAAGCTTGTTTTATAAAGGTTTAATCAAGAAGCCAAAGATGAAGGGCATGGTGAGCCCTAGTTGTCAAGTGGGGTTGATGCATTTCATGGGCCAACCACACTTGATGAAGGAAGAGGAGTTCAAGGGTGTCACATTAAGGTGGCCCCAAATCACCAAAACATAAAGGGGAAAGCATGTTTTCCTTTTGACAACTTTGTGTAATAATTTAGTTAGTTTTATGTAATAATTAGGAGGATAATTAGTACTTAAATTTGTGCACATGTAAGGGTACTTAGTGTACCCGTGGCATGGAAGGGTGATCAAAACATCCATGGTGATGAAAACAACATTTCTGGTTTCGGCCCAAGCTGACCTTCGAGGCTTGTACAGCTGTTTCAACCACCTTCCGGACCTGTTTTGGACAAACGTGCTTCTACAAAAATGTGGCCCACATCTTAAGCTTTCCAGCATGGGGCAGAGCATAAACTTTGGAGAACAACTTCCTAGCCAACGATAGCCATTACAGAGGCCACCAGAAGATGGAGCGGCCCAAGAGCATCCAACCCATGGTGGCTGATCCATGGCCATGTTTGGCCCCAAAGGAAAGGAAGGCTGAATTTCATCTTTGTCCTTCATGGGAGCAGCAGCTAGCAGCCCATGGAAGTGCCCAACCATTAGCCCAAAAGATACAAGTGTTCAAGTCCATTTGATTATGGACATTCCATCATCGGTTTGCCCCATCTATTAGGTTTTTGGTTTTTCGTAGAAACCATGCAAGAAACTTGTCATCCATTTTATTTTTGTGCTAAATTACGTGGAAGCAAGTGGGAAAGATTAGGGAACATTAAGAAATGGGGGTACACCATACCTTAGAGTTCCATCTCTCCTTGAAGTGTAGAAGTCAAAGGAGGGGCCCACTTGCCATGCTTTTAGGTTTGCTAGTTACTTTGAAATGTAGGTAGTAATTATTTTCTCAATGTAGCTCGTGGGAAGAAGGGTTTTATTCCTTTCTTCTCTGCATTTGGAAGATAGAAAAGTATTGGAAAATTTGCAGAAGCTTTGAAGCTCTCAAACCCTCTTTTCTCACAGCTTCTTGGGATTTTGGTGAGTAATATCCAATCTTCCTTGTTGTCTTTGGTGTTGGTGCCTTGCTAGAGTCACTTAGCCTTTATTCCAACCTTTCTCCTCACTTGCTTCGGATCAAGGTAAGCTTGGAAGTCATATAGCCTTCATCATGTTTATGTATTTTGGTTCTTGGTTGTTTTCTTATTGGTTGCTGCCATTTTAATTTACCCGAGAATCTGTTTGAGTCCCCAAAGTGTCTTCCATGCTATTTTTTGTTTCCCTCGTGCTAAAATTCTCAAAATCTGGCTGTGAGTTCTTATTTCACGTCTTGAAGTATTGGCTATTCATCTCACTCCTAGGTCTGCCCAATTAAAAGTTGTGCATGCATCTAGCATCTGTCCTTCACCTGAGTACCTGAATTTTGACAGTTCTGTTGACCAATTTTTAATCCCTCATATCTTTTATTCTACTCGTGCTTTCGTTGAAATTAGTTTCTGTCAATTTTCACGTTTCCATACTTCCTACATTGGGAGTTGTGCAGAGGTCTTTCCCATGCCTCTATTCTGTCAAAGCTGGTTTGTCTATTTTGTGTGACAGAAAGTAGACCCGTGCAATTTTAAGTTCTACACGTGCTATCACTCTGAATTTTGGACCAAGCCCAGACCGTCCCTTAAAGTTTAAGTCCACCAAATATTAGCCCAAACCCACGTGTATATTTGTGGCCTTAACCAGTTGCCTCCCCTATTTCTGCCAACCTTCTTTGTTCTCGGCAGATTGCTAATTTTCCTTTGTCCTCTATTCTCCCGACACCTCTCCTATCCCCGAGCGTGTCAACTTTCTCACTCCTCTTAACTTCAGGTAACTTCTCGATAGTATCTCCCCCAAAGTGAGTGTGTGCACTTATTACTATGAACATTAACCTTCCCAAAAATCATAAGTTTCATCTTATAATGCTAAAATCCTCAACTCTTTAAACATCGTTAAAATTCATACCTTCCACGTACAAATTAAGCAAGATCCGAGCTTCATGACTTCAAGAGTGAGGAAGAATTTTTCTAGGCTTTTGTAAATAAGCTACTTACGTTATCATACCACCCTTTATATAATTTTTTTATTCTTGATTTAGCCGAAGTGGTATTTCAAACGGGTCGTCCATTTAATTGCAACAAAGTTCCTCCCATTGTTCCATTTATTTTTTGATCTCACCCATCGAGTATTCAAAAGGCTCACTCGAGATTTGAAAGTGGATTGGGAAATTGCAAATACACTTCACCGTTCATCCACAAAGTCCCGATGAAGTGTCACTCAACGATCATCCACTTAAGTCCCGAAGAGTGTTATTTTCACACACTGATTATCCACCGATCATCCACTTAAGTCCCGGTGAACTACAAATGTTGTGATTGTCCTTATTTTTGGACTTTTTATGCCTCATTTTTTTTCTTTTTCTCTTCCCCAAACTTGTTACTATGTCACTCTTCACCTAAAAAATATGTTTTTCACAAGCATTTATTTGAGCTAAGTTTTAAAAATATCAAATTTAAACAGAACATGATAACTCTTAGGAAAATCGGGAAAGATGATGTTCAAAGTAATAATTTCGTGTAAAGAGGATCTACTATGTTCAAGTGTCTCCTAAATTAATTAGACTTGAATTGTCATTAATAAGTAATATCCATCAAGGTTTAGATAAATTAGGAAAATAAGTTTCATCATTAAACTATATGATTGCAAGCGTTCTCGGCTATTCAGATTAAGGGAAATATTCATTATATAATTTTTTTTTATTTTGGTACACCCTCATCCCCAAACTTAAATTCGACAATGCCCTCATTGTCAAACCCAAAATAGTAACACTGAACCAAAATCACAAAAAAAATAGAAGAGCAAAAAGGGTTAGAAGTAAACTCCCCTATGAAGATCTTTCGGTTTGTCCATTGTTTGGGCTGTTTGGTTGGGCCTTATTGTCGGCTTTAGTGAACAATGATCGGGCCTCCATTTTCTCCAGAATGTCCAGCATGCAATGTTGCTAGATCTCAATGTGGCTTAGGCGGGTTTCCAGGAGCTGCAGACTCTTGGAAAACTCATCGGAAAAATGGATCGATGGTGATGCTGCAGCTCTGCGTGCAGCATCGGGTATTGGGGTGTTTTCTTCTTTGGGTTCTCCACCGTCCTCCTGTGTAATGCAGAAAATAGTATATGGTGTGATTATACCTTGTGGCAGAGCCTCTGTTTTGTGTCCAGGAGTAGAACTCCCACATGTATACACAGTTTGGACACTAATGATGGGAAGAGGAATTAACTTCCCTTCTTCGTTGCGTTCGCGCATAGGCTCCGGTATATAATCATCCCGACCTTAATTATTTTTTCTGTTAGAATGTAGTAGAGAAGAATGGCTCGCTCTCGGGTCACATGTTGCCCATAGAGGAAGGAGAAATCCGAGACTTCACAAAATCGTACCAACATTTTTCGCTCAGAAGTAATGATGCCCGTGAGATTGTAAATGCTCAAAGCTTAGTTACTCACCACATCGTGCCCGGCAGAGCCACTGTGGTGAGAACGTCGGCGAGAAACTCCAATGAAGTGTGCTCCGAGTGGGCAAAGAACTCATCGGCAGTTGTTGGGAGCTTGTAGAATGCATTAATGTGTTCGGACGTGATGGGCATCATCTTGTGCCAGACCATAACCTCTTCCAGCATATCACCTGTATAATTTGAGTAAAATGCTCTTACACACTCAATCTGTGGTATTCACGTTATTTTATGTAGACTTCGTGCAGGTTGAGCAGATTTGAGAGGCTGTTACGATTTGGAGGAAGATCTGGATCGGTTTGGAAAGTAGTTGAGATTAGGAAAGATTTTTAAATCTTCAAAGATATTCTTGTTTCCAAATTTGAATTTGAATTGATTCTTCCTTCTTTTTCGTGATTCTTCCAGCCTTTATCTTCATTAATCTTCTGCAATTGCATGGAAACAAAAATCCTGTGATAATACAAAATATACAAAATATCGGGCAAAATCACGTAAAAATATCGTTACTGATGTTGTGGCATCGCTACAGCATTATCCCTACAAAATCCGATTATTTCAATTAAATCATTAATGATTTTTAGCAATTTGACCACTAAAACCACGTGACTATTAAGTCTTTTCAAGACTTAACACCCAGCTATCAACACACATTCGAAAACTTCCATCCTTCTTTGGGACCAATAAAGCGGGTACGGAACAAGGACTTAACGTTTCCCGGATATGCCCTTTATCGAGAAGTTCTTATTTTGTTGATGTAACTCCCTAGCCTCCTCGGGATTCAACCTATAAGAAGGTCGGTTTAGAAGGATTGCTCTCGGTTGCAAATCTATTTGATGTTCGATACCCCGTAATGGTGGTAGACCGAGTGGTAAGTCTTCCGGGAATACATCTTGATACTCCTCAAGGAGTTCTCGGATCTCTTGAGGAATTTCTCCCATTTCTTCAATTCTTTCTCGAAATAATATAAGTATCATACGATTTGCTGCCAAAATAGTTCTCAATAACTCTTTCTTATTCATAAACAAATTAGTTTTGGCCAAGCTCTCCGCCTTCTTAAGTTCATCCTTGGCCACTTGATCTGGTTCAAGAGGAACTAATTTAATAGAACATCCATTAAATTTGAATGAGTATTGATTTGTGAATCCATTATACATAACCCTCCGATCGTATTGTCATGGTCTCCCAAGTAATACATGGCTTGCACTCATGGGAACCACATCACACATCACCTTATCTTTATACTTCCCAATAGAAAAATCAATACACACTTGCTCGGTAACCTTGAGGTCTTCCTTATCATTTATCCAACGCAATTTATAAGGCTTCAGATGTAAACTATTTTTCAACTTAAATTTATCAACTAAATCCCGAGATGCTACGTTAGTGCAACTACCACCATCAATAATAAGTGAACATACCTTTTCTTGGATCAAACACCTACTTGGAAGATATTTTCTCGTTGGAGTTCCTCTTGTTGAATTTGAGTAGTAAGCACTCTTCAGATAACCATTAACAAGGGAGTTTCTTCATCTCCGGTTTCCAAGTTTGGTTGAATCAACGATGGAAGAAGGAGCTTATGGAATTCAAGCTCACCCTATGACCTTGAGGAAGGCTGGAGACTTTGAAGCAAAAAGAGAACCCCAACTCGGAGGAGGGTACCCTTGAAGAACCACGGTGGCCAGAGGATCGTCGGCTGCCAGTTGAAGTTGGAAAATGTCCCAGGAGAGGCAGAACTAAAAGCTTCTTTAATTAAAATTCCAAATTGCCTTACAATCACGCAGTGGGGGAGGTTTTATCTGCTGAGAAGAGTGGGAAAAAGGGAGGGAAAATTGAGGGCAGGCATGCAACTTGCATGCTGGAAATTGAAATAAAGGAGGGAAAATTGGACCAATGAGATTGCAAAAATGTGAAAGCCACGTGATCTTGAATCTCTTCAGCCAATTTTCCCTTCTTCCTTGGCCCAAAATACCCTTCTCTTAGCCAAAAATTCCTCATGCAAAACCCCATGCAAGCATGCAAAATTAAACACAATAAAACCTAGCCGAGAAACCCTCTCGGGTTCTCCAAATATCCAACATAAAATTCACGTAACAATTAAGCTAAAAATGCGATAAAATTCCTTCAATCCATGTAAATGTTGGTGATTTAAGTCGGGAAACCCTTGATCACTTTTGCATGGGGCTCCAACTCGCCATGCAACGTGATACTTCAATCGGGTTCCGGTTCGGGCTTGATTCTGGAGCTCTCGGTTTTTGGTTGAAAATCCACCTTTTGTCCATGCCAAATTAATATGTGTTTTGGCCTTATTTGATCCTCCAAAGTTGGCTTAGAAATGTATAATTATTCAATTAATTTTCTTGCAAAATTAACAAACATATTAGAAAAATTCTGAGCTCAGACTAGGGTGATTGCTCTGCTTGGTATGCCAATCCGTGGCATGTCAGGATCTGAGCTTTGGACCTAGGGCTCCGGGCTTTTAGTTTTACACTTTGCGCTTAGGGCTGGCGGCTTTGACCTTAATGCTTAAGACTCCAGGCTTAGGATTTTTTTCTTTGGGCTTAAGTCTTAGGCCTTTGGGCTTATGGCTTAGGGCCGCTTAGGACTTAAGGCTTAGGGTTTTTAGTATAGGCCTATTTGCTTTGTGCTTGGGGCTTTATTCTTTGAGCCACATTTAATGTTCAAGATCTTTCTCCCTTTGATGGATTTGATGAAGATGAACAAGATGGAGATGACTTTCTGCTGGATTTGATGTCAAATCCTCAAGAACCCGGGGAGGATGACATGCCACGGATTGGCATGCCAAGTGGAGCAATCACCGAAGCCCGAGCTCGGAATTTTTCTAATATGTTTGTTAATTTTGCATGAAAATTAATTGAAGAATTATACATTTCTAAGCCAACTTTGGAGGATCAAACAAGGCCAAAACAC
>QAOC01005478.1:8300-67812 GCA_003255005.1 Begonia fuchsioides
AAAAAAAAAAAACTCTATAAGTTTGTTAATTAATTGAATAACTAATTATTCAATTATTTTATCTAATGAAATAACAAACTTATTATTGAGATTGAATAATTAATATTATTTGTTCATTTTTCTATTATTCGAATAGTGATAGAAAGTGCAAGAGAGACCGATGGACCTATAGTTTTAAGCTTCAATAATTTTTATTAATTAATATAAACTCTTTATTTTAATTAATATAATTATTGACTCTAAAGTAATTCTACTAAATACTTAGAGCTGCACTCATAAAGACTATATAATATATTTACACAAATGTAATGTCCATTGATATAGTTACTACATATGTATTAACCTTCATTTAGATTCGTAATAGAGATAAGTTATATCCGTCAACCTCTCATATTAGATCTTTATCATTGACTATCATTAGTTCTTAATTGAATAATTAATTCATAACAATTATGAATTGCTCGTTAATTATTAGATTCCTGAACCAAAAAACAAGGAAATCTATAAAATAGATTTCATTGTATCGATGTTAGCATTCTCAGCTATTTAGTTTAATTCATTTCCAAAATACAAGGTTTGAGAATTGTTTTCCAGACAAAACTGTACCGAGTAAATCAAAGAATAAATTAAAATAAAATAGGAGTCTACTAAATACAATGAATTAAGTCATACATATATGACCGTCATTATTTATATGATCATCATTATGATAAAATTAATTGTTCTATATTTAATGGAAATTATCAAAACAATATAATATCATCTAGTCTAGTCCTATATAATCAAATTATATAAAACATATTTCTCTTATGTCACCACATATATAGTCGGGATAAGACTACACATTCTCAATGAGATAAACTATGTTTTATGACCATGTATTACTTGAAGATCTCGTACTTCAAATATTGGTCATTGATTTGTTTTGATTATTTATCTTTATATTTTATTTTTACATATCTACAATATATATGTTAATATAAAGTTTGCATAAATAATCAAAGAATTTTCTATGAACTTTATAAAACATATCAAATATGCAAAATATAATAATAATTAATATTAATTTATTTAATTATTTAAATACATTTGATTGTCGGGCTCATGCTCCCGAGATCTTTGGATCATCAGCGATTCAAAACAAGCTATAGAGATTCGGAAAGTAGTGATTTGGGGAAGGGGGATATCAGCCCCAGCCGCTTCCGCATCAGTAGGTTGTAAGTCAATATAAGACGGCGCTGGCTAAGCTGACCTTTAATTCGAAACCAATTAGAACGACTTCAACAATCATAGAGGGAGAGAACGCTCTAGCTGCGAGGAGATTTCTGCAACCGTCTGCTTTAACATTCTCGAGGTGAACCTAGTTAGCCACTGTAGCTATTGTAAATTTTTTGTTGCAACTCGAGCTTTACTCACAAATCACAATGTTATGATGATAATGGATCTGCACTATATTTTTAGTACCAATTCTAGAGTTTCTGAAACTGTTTGAATGAATCTCTGCTGTGCGATATGCCATTCGGTTTTCCCTGATTGGTTCTTAATTTTATTGAAACCATCCTTGACATTACTCTTTAATGGTATTTCTACTTTCTATTCCTTGACAGAGGTAGTGCATGGGACAAAAAATAGGCTGGGAAGAGGGGAGAGATAGAGGTATGCTTTTAAACAGCAACATCCTTTATCATAAAGTACGTTGTGTTAAACTGTTAGTTACAATTCATAGACCTGAAACAAAATGCTTTACAAATCTAGAGATAGGTTTCAAGTGTTTCCATTCTGATATAATCTTCTATGGCTTGTGCGTCTGAGTATATATGTAGTCCAAGTGGGCCTCATCAACCATCCTTCTCTTCTGCTATGCATCCTCTTCTCCTATTAACTGTGATTAACACCAATCCTATTGATTGTTAGAAAAGCTGAAAGCCAATTCTACTTATGAAACTCATTTTCCAATCGATGCCCACTTACATCCTTGAAATCAGCTCCTTCTGCAAACGAACCTGCTTCATTTACCTCATTCTTCTCCATCATCATTTGTTCTCCTGAAAACCCTGTGTTTCAGGATGTGGGACGTCGATATCAGACAGTGAGTTAGTGTATGCAAATAGATATTTAGTTGAATTCCTCTATTTACCTTTGTTAGATGTTAAAATAGGTCGAGCTTGAGCATATCCAGAGCAAGAAAGTAGAAGAGAAATGAGGAAAAAGATGATCAAAGAGTTTGAGATTTGATACATTTGGTCCTGATTGTGAATGCAATGGGGGATATGATTTGAATATATAGGAAGAAGAAAGATAAACTTCTTAGACCCACAACTACAAGGAAGTTTTGTAGTTTCAACCTAGAATCAAACTTACCCGCTTAAACTTGAAATAAGCTTTAAAATAGTGGGTATACAAGCCCTCCACTCATAACTCGTATCCCTTGGGCCAAAAGTCAGATCTACTTAAATTATGCACATTAATCCTTCAATGTCCTTGTTCTAAATGTGTCTTCTATTGCCACCTACCTAATTCATTGTAGAATGACGTTTTCCAAGTGACGAAGGCTTCTATTAGACTTATCATTTTCCTTCCTCTCCTCCCTAATCTTATTCCTTTTGAAATAGACAAAGAGATTATATATTTAAAGAAGTACTGCTACGTTTATTTTCTAATTCTTATTTTTTGACATGAAACTCGTTAATTGGTGCCGTTATTGTGATAACTTCTGAATTATCATGTAAATCAGTAATTGCATCTATTAACATTTTTCATGTCACGAAGATAAGAATAGTAGGGAAAACGTAGTTGCAACGATGTTTAAATATCTTATTGAGAGTGAAATAGGTTTTGTTTCGGATAATGTCTTACTGTTTGAACTTGAAAAGGAATGTGTCTTGATCACTATCGTGTCAGCGCAACATTTTTTTATCGATGGAAACATTGATCGATCTTTTGATAAGATAGGAAATTAGAAAGTAGTGGAATCCATTGTAGTTGAAGAAGCAAATCCTTGTTATGATTTCATCATAGATACGGTATCAACTATCAGTGAACCCTCTTCTCTCGTCTAATCATAGATATGGTAGAGAATGTTAGAGATAGAGACTTAAGGAAATAGTGGATGTTTACTGTGCATCTACTACTGAACCGATGAACAGCTGTTTTCCATTTAATTCACCTTTTTGTTATCTTTTTAGAGTGGAATTTTATATATTTTTTTTAATTTTTGAAAGAAGTTGATTTTTTCTATTGCTGTGAGGGGATTCTTATGAGATTATATGCTGTTGTTGGATTTAATTATAATTCCGTATTTTTAACAACATACTGAATAAAAAAAGGAGATTTTCTAGAAAATGAAAAGAAATTGAAGAATATTTCGAAGTCTTTGACCTGAAAAAATCTTAGTTAAGATGCTCTGATTTGTTTTTTGAACTATTTTCTACATCTTCCAGCAATCTGTATTAATATATTTCATTTTCTTTTCTCATAATATGCTTGCGTTGGTAGGAAATCACAAACTAACGAACTGGTTATTTTATGAATCCGAAATTATCGAGATAGAGTTGTACATTTGGTTAGAACACACCTTTAAATACGAGAATGATAGATTCGACATACAAATTGATTGGGAATGTACAAATTGTTGATAGTGGAAAGGTTGATGATCGATGAGCTCGAAAGAATAGTTCAAGTTCGTCGATTTATATTTGCCTTTGTTGTTGCATTTGAGTCTTTCTCTTATTCTTTGGTGAAGACTTCTTGATTGAGTTTGTGCGAGGATGATTGGGTATGTTGTTATGTAAATAATCATGAACAGTTGTGATATTATAATTTTCTTATCCTTGATCGAATCTGTAACCTTCATTAGCAGATTCATTTTCTGTGGTTTTCTTAATCAAACTAGAAGTTACCAAGGAACCATGCATAACACTGAATAGGGAGCCACCGAATACACCAGCTACACCTAACATATGAAATGGGTGCATAAGGATGTTGTGTTCAGCCTGGAATACAATCATAAAGTTGAAAATTTTACTTCACTATGTGGATTTGCTTACCATCTCGTGTAAGCTATGATTTTGATTTGTGTTCAAAGGGTTGGAGTGATCGAGTCTTCATTCGAGATTAAATTGTTCGATCATCCATGCATTTTTGTTGGGACACTCTTTTGATTTTTTAAGAAACCGTCAATTTTTTTTCTCTTTAATCGCATATGCCAAAGGATTCTCGTAGCATTTCGAAAGACAAGACACGTGCGAAATTCGTTTTCGAGCTTTTATAAAATAGGAAAGACAACTTCTAGATGCAACAACAAACAAAACACAAGTCTACGATTAAACATACCACGCATGTACAAATGGGCGTATAAAATTATACACGTGATGCATGCAAATGATATAAACAAAGATGAAGGGGATAGCAAAAGTCAACTCCTACAAAGAGTTTGGATTCAAGATGTCACCATTTGAAGTATTACTATCATATTCGACTCGTGACAATCGATCTGGTGGAGGCTCAGACAATCAAAGATCATAAAACATAAGAGTTCGGCTTCGAACAGAAGACTCGCACGGTCCAATATGGATTGAAAAAAATATAAATAATGATTTATTATTAGAATTTTTTTATCAACATAGTAAAGAAAATTGTCTATCGAATAAATATGATGGTACCAACTACCACATAACATGTTTCGTCAAACATGTTAATTTGGTGAATTAGGAAAGAACTAAAGGAAATGTTGGGTAGTTGACCAATCTCATCTTTTTGACGTTGACCTTTCACTACACTTTGGTTTGACTTTCTAATTTGATCTCGTTGAAGCTACTTCATTTCTAATTATTTCCTGCCCGTTTAATTTGTTGGACTAGCGACGAGTTTGTTATTAATTGTATCATAACTACCGTGACTATATGTTAAAAAATTAAATATAACCAACTCTTGTTATTTAGCCTCTTTCTCGTAAATTGAAAGTATGGTTCCAACGCACAAAGAGATATCTAGAGCAATTAAAAGTATAATTATAATCTTTAGGTAAAATTAGAAAATTGGCAATAAAAAATATAATGAGAATCTTTAGGGTTATTTTTATGTATAAAAATAATGGAGGAAAGGTGGTTTAATCCCCCTACTTTCGCCCATGGCTGCACGCCTGCACCTTTGAACTTTTAAGACTCTCTGTCTCTCTCTCTCTCTCTCCCCTCTGGTCTGAAAATGGTCGGACTCAGTGAGTCGGTAACTGTGTTCTTTCTCCTCGCGGTCGCTACTTTGTACAACTCAGTAGGTTTATCTCTGGCCGATGCTCCTCCGCAGCAACTCCGGAGAGGGTTCGTTGCCACTCCAGATTCTTCGATCCAATCCTTTCAACCACTTCTGAGAGACCCGACTGAGAGTTTCTCGCTGGGTTTCCTCCGCCTCGACCGGAATCAACTTGCTCTGGCCGTCATCCACCTCCTTTCCGACGAGCCGCTCTGGATCGCCAACTCCGGCAACTTGGCGCGGTGGACAGACGACACCGAGCTCTCCTTTAATGGCAGCTTGATTCTTTCAGATTCAGCAGCGGGACTCCTCTGGTCCACCGAAACAGCCGGCGATAAAGTCGTTCTCCTGAACACATCGAACTTGCAAATACAAAGTGATTCTGGGGAGTCGCTGGGGTTCCTCTGGCAGAGTTTTGATTTTCCGACGGATACCATTGTTGAGAATCAGAATTTCACATCCTCCATGAAACTGATTTCTTCAAATAAGATTTACTCGTTGAGATTAGGCGAAGATTTCATCGGTTTATACGCTGAGTTTAACCAAGGATTTTACCAGATATACAATCGGCATAGGGCATTACAAGCCAAAGCTCGTGTTGTCGACGGCGGTGGTCCGATATATATCCGGATCAGCTCCGATGGGTATCTCGGAATGTATCAAAACGCAAGCCTACCGGTGGATTTGCAAGCTTTCAACAGCTTTCAGAGACCCCTCAGTGGGTTCCTGCGGGTCCGACTAGAACCAGATGGAAATCTCAGAGGGTATTTCTGGGATAGCTCGAAATGGGTTTTGGACTTCCAAGCCATTACCGACCAATGCGAGCTTCCATCTCCCTGCGGACCCTACGGCCTCTGCACACCCGGGTCGGGCTGTTTCTGCCTGGATAACACGACGGAATACACGTCGGAAAACTGTCTCCCGGCGGCATCCGGAGACTTCTGCGACGTCGGTGTAGCCAGAAGCAGCTTCTCGGCGATGCGAAAGGTCGGAGTCGACTTGCCTTTCAAAGAGCTTATGAATTTCAAATCCGGGTTTTCAATGGCGGAATGCGAAGACGTCTGCAAGAGCAACTGCACTTGCTGGGGCTCCATTTACAACAACGGATCCGGGTTCTGTTACTTCCTCGATTACCCGATCCAGACACTGGTCGGGGTAGACGACGAGTCGAAAGTCGGGTATTTTAAGGTCCGGGAAGGTCCACGTGGGACCAAAATGAAAGTGGGCCTAGGAGTAGGAATTGGGATCTTAGGCGGCGTGGTTCTGATTCTGATGGCGATCATCATGGCCGTCCGATACAAGATCTGGGGCAGACTGACGAGTTCGAGAGACGGGGTTTCGAGATTCTTCGAGGAAGAAAACGGGTCGCTAACACCCGGCCCGTACAAAGATCTCGGATCCGCTAGCTTTAAGTGCATTGAAATGGGAGAGAATAATAATAGATTTGTACGATGACGTAGGCAATGACGCATTCTTTGGGTTGAATTAACTAACTGGTGGGGAGATAGGTGGGGCCAGAGTGCATGGGCCCGGCCGAGCTGATCTAGATAAGAGACGTTGATGTTTGCACCTATACAGTAAATCCAACGGCTGTATGTTAATCATCATAATGATCAGACGGTCCACCTGAAAAGTGAAATAAGTGATTAAAGAATCAGCCACTTGCTTCCATTATATTTAAAGGCTTTTCTATCCCCAAAAAAGGGGGACGCATGCTATCAAAAATTAAAAATGTTCAGTGGTTGGCGATGCATTGTAATCTTGTTTATTCATTCCCAAAACGCAATTAGCGGCTCTATAATATAGTTTGATTTTCGTATGGATACGAATGTCGGTTCACTATTATACCCGTTAATATAGTAGTTAAGCCTCGACCCGACCTAACTGGTTATGGTGTTTTCTTGTACGGTTGTCCAAATTTCGACTTCTTGACAAGTCTACGAAATCTCGAAGTTTTTGCCCGTCGATCTAGTTTAAGGTTCTGCACCGCCGTATCTAACCATAAGAATCAAAATAAGAGTTTGTACCAGTTAATCGACACAAATCTGATAACAAAGTTGGGAAATAATGCGACCAAGAGATTGTGTAACATTGACCTTGTGGCACGATCTTTATTTTGAGCAAAGATGTATGTAAGTTTGATCATATATCCACTTTCCTTGAAATTCAATCATATTACACAATTCATATTAGTTGTTACCGTGATTAACAGGCATCTATGTATGGTTCTATTCGTCACGAGATTAATTATGTGACTATTAGAACCAACCTAATCTCGATTTTAACCAATAGTATCTATATTTTCCAAATCGCTAATTATAGCAAATTATGGGTAATACTAGATTTATTTTCTTAACTTACTTGTGCCATGTCGAGTTTTGATTAGTGTAATAAATATTATCAATAATTTTTAATTATAATACATTAAAAATACTTTAATTCTATTAATAAAAACTTGACATGTCAGAATGTAAATTAAGGTGGTATATTAAGAATGTAAAACTAATATTATTCATAAATTATACTATAATGTTATAATTAGTGAATAGTAAATTTATTTACATGTCAAATTATTGATACAATTAAATGTAATTGATGTATTACATTATAAATATTTTTTTATAATATTCATTTCACAAATAGTTATATAATTAGTTATTGTTCGTTTAAGGTAATAAGATACACCGCTCAAGCGGCCCATTAGTCATAAAAGTTAACCCAGCTCAAAATTGGATCAAAAGACTACTTTACCCTCCTCAACATCTTAACCTAAAACTCAATGTAATGCAGCGGTAATGTTGAATGCTCTGTTTCCTCCGCGGGAGACTCGCCAATCTCCGATACCTCTCAGGTTAGTTTCTCTCCCTTTTCCATCTCGCGCGCTATTTAGCTCTCTTTCGTCTGATCTCTCTGCTCTTTGCCTTATGGAAATATTAGTGATTTTTTCCGGCGATTGAGCGAAGTCCTGTTGTAGGTCAGACAATCGATGTTCTGTTTCTCCTGATCTCATACGGATTTTTGCTGCATTTTCGAGTGGAGCTGAAATTTAATTTCATCTTATAGTCCTTTATTTTCAATGCTGTTTGTTGCGGATGATGACCTTGGCGCGATGTTTAACATTTAGTCATGGCTTTGATGATCAATTACTGTTAAATATTCATTTGGTGTCTGCTTGGTTTTGTGCCGATTTGTCTGAGAAACTTCTCTTTTCGTACTGAAAGAAGTGTTTTTTTTGGTATATGTAGCTTTAGGCTATTATTTATTGTGGCCTTTGATAATATTTTTTCTCGCTTCTGTTTGGTTTGTGTCGAATTAGTAGATCTTTGTCTGCTGGCAGGTTTAATTTTGTTATATATTTATACAGTGAGGCCTAAGAGTAAATAGATAGTTCTCATGACATTAGGTTCTTAGATAGCGTGCATGTCAAAGGACTTAAGTTATTAAAATGCCTTCAATTTAGACTTTTGATGATGCATTCTTTTTCTTTGTAGCTGTATGTGTTTCACTGTTGCTAGCACGATATTACAATTGGCAACAACACGAAAGTTTCTTGGGCATTTAATTGCTATTAGCTGCCCCTTTTTTGTTTCATATAAAACAATCTGCTGTTTTTTCTTTGTTTTTGTATCTGGAAATTGCAGGTGTGCCTAAATGAGGTTAGAGAAATGTTGGTTCTGTTCCTCTACTGTGTATCCAGGGCACGGGATCCAGTATGTTCGAAATGATGCCAAGGTAAAATTGTTATGCGATTATGAAATCAGATCCTACTTTACTCAATTACTCTCATTATTTCAAGACTATTGTCTGTTATTTTTGGAGGGTCAGTGTTAGCTGTTTTGGTAGTACTTGTACATGTCTTTAATAATGTTAGGGTGATTTGTTTCTCCCAGAATGTCAAGTGCTTTTGTTGTTCATGTTTTGTATAGTTTATAATTGTTCTTTTTGCCTGTCGTGAACTTTAGTTTGACCATATCTTTTCCTGGCTGTGTATTTTGGTAATGAGCTCTGGTTTTCAATTTTTCATCTTTCTGCAGATATTCAGATTCTGTAGATCCAAATGCCACAAGAATTTCAAGATGAAGAGAAATCCTCGTAAAGTAAAATGGACTAAGGCATATAGGCGGATGCACGGAAAGGATATGACAGAGGTATGCATGTTTGCTTACTCTAATTTTGTTTCATCTTATTGACATATATTTGTCTGACTTCATAAAAATAGGGTTCCGTGATCATCCGTTTTTTGTTTTCTAATAGGATTCCACCTTCGAGTTTGAGAGAAAGCGCAATAGGCCTGAGAGATACGACAGAAATCTCACAAATGACACTTTGAGTGCTATTAAGAAGATTGACAAAATCAGAGCAGAGAGGGAGTCTCGGCATATTGCGCACAGGTTTTTATTGTCTTTTTCCTTTCAGTTATTTAAAAGCTATTGGTCTCGAAGTAAAATGGTAGATTCACCTATAATTTTACTCTTTAACCATACCTCATAGCGTGATGCATGTCATCCACTAATTGGTATAATAACGTGCACAAACCATTGAGCAACATGTTAGGAAATAAGATTAGAGTTGAAAATTAACATGAATTTTACCATCCCTTGTTCTTCAATATCATTTAGATTGACCGGGAAGATATTGCAGGATGAAAGGAAAAAGGTCGAAGGAGCTCCGGGAGGCGCACAAAGAGTTGGAGCAGAGCATCAACCTGGTCAAAGCCCCAGCTGCTCTCAAAGAGGACCCTTCCCTCACCTTACCAAAGATCAAAGTCAAGTTGGATCAATCAAACGCCCTGCAGTTTCAACCAATGGAAGAATGAGATATGTTTTCATTTCTTGCACCAAATTTTGTTCTTCGTTAGCATTCTGCATTAAACATCATTTGATCTTACCCTGGGGTCCCCTGTTCTAGCATTTGTAATAGCTTTTTTCTGATCAACTTTTCACCATCTGTTGAAATACAGTACATGATTATTGGGGTCTTTGACTTTCCTTCAATAGTATATCTCATTTAAGGCAACCAATTTCAAGGGGAAGTGGCAAGTGAAACGACGTCGTTGGAGAGGCGTTTGAGAGGCGTTTGAGAGGCTTTCTCGTCAACTTCGGTCCGAAACAATCCTTGTTCTCCAATTTCAACTATAATCTAAAGGATATCCTAAAGGGTAAAGGCTCCAAGCAGTTTCAGTTTCAAACGTCGAAGATTGAGCTCCAATGGGATCTCACATCTCGACTTAAAAGTTTGACTTTTTAACAACATTAATCAGGGTCAGGGCATCATCCTTAAAGTCGAGATTTGATTTTAAAAGTGACTTTGTGAGGCTAGGGTCGAAGGCAATTGAACCGGATGATTGAACCGTTCGTCAATTCGATCTATGAGTCATAGATAAGGCCCAATAATCCAATAATAATAGTAAAAGAACCGAAGATTTTGACAAACTTAGTTCAGTGGTCAAGTTGAAATATATTTAGTACAAGGGTCATGGTTCGAAGCTTGCGCTATTATAGTATGGAAGTTTAATCCTTTAATGTTGAAGTTGTTTCTTGTGATATCAGGTATGAGTCTTCCATCTTTTGGCTAAAAGGTGACCGTGATTTAACCTCTCACAGACTGTAGAGCAGTGACATGGGACATAGGTCTGCGAGGGTTTCGTCTTTTAGTACAATAACCAAAGATTTTTGTCTCGATCTGCATTAAAGCATTGCAGCTTTTGACTGCAGCTCTTGTTTGCAGGTCAATTTGGGAAACAAACTAAGCAAAACTTCTCTCCATTTGTTGCCAAAATTGAGAAAAAAAGATGGCTAGAAATTGGCTGAAGTTTGAGAAACAGTAACGAACACTAACACTGACTCTCGACTTTACAAGCTGGCATTGATTGTCTCCGTTTAACAGGTCAAAAGAAGCAGGAGGAAGTGAAGGGTCAGAGCAATTTACGATTTGGAGGCCAGTATTGAGGACAAAAAAGACGGGTTGAGGGTTGTTTTATTTGGAAAGTTTCAGTCAGTGGTCACATCAGAAACCAAACCCGGTTCAGAAAAGCTTTTCTTTGTTTTGTTTAATTGCCTTGTGCTCCGTTTCTCGTGTTCTTTCTTTTCAATCCTCTGTCAATAGCAGCTACGATGTCTGTCTTGTTAGAGACAAGGAATAGAGTGCTTTTATGGAATGTATACTTGTTAAAAATTCAAGTTAAACCTTGATTATTTAGAGGGTTAAAGTTTAAAATTGAGTTATGAAAAAATAAGTAAAAGAAACCTTGAATTTAAAAAAAAATCAAATTAAACCCTATCGGACGGAGTGACCTCCCTTCCTCAAACGTAATATTCTACATATTCAACTATCTTTTTCCCTTTTCTCCAAACAGCTCTCGAGTGAAATTCTATCAAATTTTACATTTTACCAAATACGCATTCGAGTCGTGAATCATACATGTTTGTTAAGAGTAGGACGACAGTGAGATGTCTCAAAGTGAACCATTGCAGTCTTCAGACACTCAACTTCATGCATGTGAGCCATAGTTCCCAATATAAGTTCAACCAGATGAGTTTCTCTCAAGTACACTAGAGAGGTTATTCCACGACGTATTTGCAAGTCGAGTTATCATATTCAGATGCTTGGGTATTAGATGTATGGCAGAGGATATTATATTGTTCGGTTTTTGTGAGTTACGATGACCATGTGTTGAGCGGTTAGTGCAGCTTTTTTACACTAAAATCACCATAGACCGTCGCATTCGAATCCACAATCGTCTATGCAACAAAACAAAATCGCAAATATTTTGGAAAAAAAATATTATATTATAAGAAGCAATGTTTCCATAATTATGAAATTTAGAAAAATGAAAAAAATAAATATATGTGGTTCTAACGAGCCAATATTTTGGAGATATTTATTGCAGTATAATTTCACACTCAATTCAATTCTTCTTCTCTGCTGCGTTTTGTAAAACAAACATTCAATGTGTCCAACGTTTCACGTACAGCATGACATTGTATGACGTTTCTCTTTCTGTCGCAAGCACGAAGAACCTTTTCCAGAAAATGGTTAGAAAAGAGAGTCATTTTCAATGGATTTCCACGCTCATTTCGATGGCTGATTTGATGTTTTAACACTTTCTTTTTTATATTTTGCTGGGTTGTCTTGAATTAGGGTTTATGAGGAGAGAGAGAGAGAGAGATCGTGTTCGTTTCAGTGTTTGGTCATGTTTTCACCAGGCACGAGGGAGGGGGCGTCTTCTTCGTCCTTCCACGATCTGCAGCTGATCAGAGCAGCCATAACTCGGATTCATCGATGCAACTTCTTCCTCTTCATCATCTGATCACGTACTCTGCTGCCCAGATTTCGATTTTTTCAACCAAGAAATCTTTCTTGGCCATACTCATCCTCGTCATATACGATCACAATTAGCGTCACCTAAATTGTTCTAATCATCGACCAAATCATATTTTATTTCCACTTAACGTGTCTGCTGCATGTCCCTTTTCGTTTTTGAGCTTGAACTATATATATATATAATAAACAGAAAACAAGATATCTGCGTATTTTACACAGACGAGGCAGTGTAGGGTTTGCAGCTACGCAGTGATTCGGAAGGAGTTGTGAAGCTGAAATATATTATTTTTAGTTCTCACTCTCCCTACCATCGAATATATATAGGTTTGCAGCAAACTTTATACTGTATATAATCGATAGGAGAGAATCATATAATATATAATAACATGGGTCCAAAAAGAGTTTTGATTCTTGATCTTCCCTCTAAAAAAGTTGTGATTTTTTACGTTTAAAGTCGCAAAACTTGAAATTGTACGAGTTAGTCTATTCAGTGGAGTGATTTTCGTAAAGTTTTTTGCACGAGAATCTCATTTTTTGAGTTTTTTAACGTTGAAATTGCAGGAGAATGTGGATTAAGGGTTTACAAGAGTTAGACAAGTCATGAGAAGCTAATAAACAAGAGAAAAATGTTTGGTTTCTCTGCAATGAAACCTTTTGGAGAGGAGAAAATGAGGAGCGAGGAAATCTCTCTCTAGCTTTATCATTCAATTCCGATGGTTTTTTCTAGAGATTAGATGATCGGATTGATGAAATCGATCGATATTCGGTGTGCGATTAAGAAGATGATCTGTTTTGATCATCTTTACCGGCATAATTTCCCCACAAGGAATCTCCCTCCCCCAAGAGAAACCTAAAGCAATTATCTTGGATAGCATTAGCATTTGGATTACGATTCGGTGAAGACCCTCCAATGCTTTCGGCTCTTGTCGACTTTCCGATCGATTCGTCTTTGATTTCTCCATAGGTTGTTCCGGCTTGATCATTTCCACACGATTCGCTATGTAAATAATCAAAGTTGATCGAATTCTCTTTTCGTTTCTTGTTGTTAATCTCCTTCAAACCACGCCTTTCGTAGCTAAGAGACGCCATTTTCGATCGGATTTCCTCCCATACCATGTCTTCACCACCTTGTCGAAATCCGGCCTCGATTCCACTAAGTTGAATCAACCTTCCAATCTCACTCTCCTTCCAAGGATTATCACTTTTGAGACCCCCACCATTGTTAATGCTCTCGATTAGGTCTTGGTTACGATTTTCGCCATCCGAAGACAACCGAACTGCTTCTCCTCCGGTGAACTTTTGGAAAACCGCCATGAAAGCCGAATCTCGAGCTTCGATCCAAGCTCGCTCCCTCGCCCAAAATTTATGTTCTCTCTCAATCCTTGACGCTTCATTTCTCCTCCATTCTTCCTCTTTCATCATCCTCTCTCTCTCCTTCTGCTCAAAGCTCTTCATCAACTTATCAACCCATTCTTCTTGCTTCTCTATCAGCTTTCTCATCTGTGAGTTAATAAACTTCTTTACCTTCGCCTTCCAGCATTTCCCTCCTCTCTTCTTTCTCCTCCTCTCCCACCCCTCGTGGTCCATTGTTGCTGCAACTCCGACGTCGTAAGCTCCGTCCGACGAAGAGGAATCGAGCTCCAAAGATTTAGACAGGCCGAGGCTCTCGCTTTGTTTCTGAAACTCGTAAATGGATTCCTGATTAGCTTGAGCTGTTTGGCCATCGAGTCTTAGACCATGATCTCCAACAAAATTTGTTTCTGAAACTGAAACTCCATCGCTGGTCTCCCCATATAGAGCCTCAAGTTGACGAAAGAACCTGTAGTGTTTCCCATCTTGTCTGCCGGCTTTACCTTCCTTTGTCTTCTTGTAATATTTGTATAAATTATCGAACTTTTCCCTGCATTTTTTCCCACTTCTTTGATACCCATATTCTTCAGACATTATCCTACAACAATTAAACTCAAATAAAAAAACAGAACGAAAAGAGAAAAAAAAAATCTGAAGAACTTCGTGGGCAAGAATTATGAGAGCCCTATGACAGCTGATTGTAATCGATTTATTTCAGGCAGTCCCATGCTTGCAACGAAGCTAGAAACCAGCCGATAAAGATGATGGCTGCGCATGCATTTAAAGAGACAACCTTAATATTTGCTACAAAAGAAGATAAAGAAATTTGAGAAATGGAACAAAATAGCCAGTTTCCTTTCAGCAGATGATCATGGCGGATGGGAGACGAAACCTGTATGAACTTGGTCCGTACGCATGGACGATGAGCCAGTATAACCCAAGTCATTTTCATCGTCATGCAAGTAGGCATGGATGGTGAGAAAAACCTTTTAAGAAACAAACTCCAGCCTTTTACATCGTACAAAACAAAAAGCAAACCCTTGAGAGGTCCTCCAGAGATCTTGTTTGATGTTTTTAGTTTAAAATATATGGGAAAAAAGTCGAAGAAAACCTGGAGATTTCATCCCAGAGAGGGCCCTTTTGATTAGCTTCTTTGAACTTAGAATCAAGACGAGATCTGATCTCCAAAAGGGTAAGCGTCTCTTGCCTCGGCCATCTTCCAGATCCTCCCTCACCGCCGTAGCTCACAGCTTCCACTTCAAATCCACCGCTAAAAGTGGCTGCCGAAGCGGCGGTCGCCGTCGCTACTCCACCCACCGGAGCACAACCCATCGAAGAATCAGACCTAAAGTCCGTCATCATATCGGAAGCTTGACTTCCCAGAGTCGTCATCATCAGGTCGTACTGATTGAGGTGGTGGTGGTGAAGCTGTCGCGACGGCGGCGGGAGATTCCGGTAGCCGGGGAAAATCTCAATGTGGTGAGAAACAGGCGGAGGAAAAGGGGACCTCCCTCCATTCATAAGCTGCCTAAGATCGGCCATAGAGTACTGATCTTCCATTTTGCCAAAACTTACCTTCTGCCCAACATTAGAAAAGAAAAAGTTACAGCAAATTTAGAAAGAACGAAAGTAAGAGAGAGAGAGCGGCAGACTCGGATCGTGTCGTCCACGAAAAAGCTTGAATTCAAGCACATGAGGAAGGACAATGGTCCCCCTCCGGTGAGAGAAAGTGTGAGGTTTTTCCTAGGGCAAATCTCTTTCTGTACTTTCTCTCAGTATTTCAATGGCGGTGAGGGTATTTTGGACCAGGAAGCTTCATCTGGGAGAGAAGAAACATGCTCACAGAAGCAAACCTCGGAGCTGTGTATTAGAAAGAACGACAAGTCGACTGCCGAACACTTCTTGCCTCTCTACGGCTTCGTCGTTGGACATACAGTGTCGTATTCGACCATCCAATCAATGGTTGCCAGCTTGGACTTTGACCGCTTTTCGGGTATTCAAAGTTGTTTTTATCTTAAATATATTTGATTGGAGAGTGTTTTGGCTAATTGTAATTGATGTCATGTCAAACTAAAGCTGTTTTCCATAATTTTAAATTAATTAAATATTGTTTTATTAGGTGAAGTGAAAGACACGCGTCAATCTTTCAGCCATCATCAATTTAGATCGTTGTCATTAATTTATCATTGAAATAAGTATATATATCCATATCAGGTTTTTCAGATAAGATAATATGCTTCGTTTCTAAGAGGGATTGTTATACCGATAAAGTACTGATTGGAGAGGGAGGGAGAGAAGGATAGGCAGAGAAGGCAAGGGAGAGGGAGAGAGAGAGAGTGGAAGAGAGGGAGAGAGAGAGAGAGAAGGCCCGATGAATTTGAACACAAGCATATAACTCTTTATTCTGATAATTTGGAGCGTGTAAAATGAGATCAGAAGCAGTGGGTAGAGAGCCATGTGATAATAAGCAGCTGGTGAACGCATGTAGAACAGTCTTACTGCCATTTTGATTCGTACTGCAAATCTGTCTCAATCTTTATATCTATTTAATGTACTCTTTCTCTTTGACTTTCTGTCAGCATCCATGGCTGCTTAACCCTAATCTCCTCATTTCAACGTCCAACGACAGACAAACATGGCTCAGCACAGCAAATCTTCTGGTTTCATTAATCAAACACGAACAGAACAGCCCGACAAAACATCTGAAGAAAAGTGATAAACACGAAGACATGATCTGGGTTAGCGAGAGTGACGCCAAAAATGACGAGAGAAGAAATCTTAGAGAGAGAAAGTGTGTGCAGAAGACGAAGAAATGGAGAAGAAGAGAAAGTCTTCGAGTCAAGAGAAAGAAGAGAAGTCAGAGATTCTGATAGCTTGCTTTTCAAGTAGCAGAGCCCAGCAACTTCAATCCATGCAAACCTTTTCTAATTCATCTACTGTACACGACGTACTTAAGCAGTTAAGCCCTCACCCTCCGATCTAACACGATCGAAGATCTGGGGGTGGGGTCCGTTTGCTGAGGTGGCATGTCCAGTCAGCTGAAACAGATTGGATAATCATGACAGGTGGATTGATGGGTCCTACTCTTTCTCTTCTGACCTGTCAGCACATCGTTCAACCACCTTCGAGCTATATTTTTTTTTTAATTTTCATTGGTGAATTTGCTTCCTTTCATGTTTCACCACTTCTTTTCGGTCAGCGGAGAAGCTTTTGCTCTTCTTTTGCTATGATTTTTTGATAGAGTTTGCCAAAACGATAATCTATCATGTGAAAATGACGACAGCTGATATGAAGATACAATTGCGATTGTTTTGATTCGTGTGAACAATCGTCTGGTATTGAGACCGAGATTTCATAGAAATCATAACCGAGCTCATTTGGTAATCAATATCTAGCCGGCTTATTCGCCGAGATAAATTGTTTTTATTTTTTCGAAAGAGGGTGCAAAAGTTAAAGTAAAATAATAATAAGATTTCATGAGTTCTACATTATTTGATCGAGAATTATTTGGTTAACATTAATATTATGGCGCTGAAATTAGCAAAAATAACATACTTTTGAGAGTTGTTACTTTTAATGTTGGAGTAGTCTTTGGGGGCATCAGGAAAAAACCTTTCATCTCTAGACTGCTGAATCACTATAACTTATTCCCACACAAACTGTCGGGCCGGGATATAAAGACTTTGAGAGCGAAGAATTTTGCATTTTGATAATAAATTTCTACTATGTGGTTCGATATTCGCGGCTCCAAACCAAAGCCTTTTTAAAGTATGGGAGGAGCTGCAGCTGCCACCTTTTGTATTGACTCAAACAGATAGACACGTGTCGCGCTGAGAATTTTCTTCAATTCCACTAACATCTCTCATCAATTATACAGCCAAACGACACCGTTCGAAAAAGGCTTCCCCGTCAAACTCCAAATGACAGTTGTTTAATTTTTTTATTTTTCTGTTCGTAAGCAAATATTGTTTATTAAATATTGCTCCCTAGAATGCAAATTTTACAAATTCAAGAACGATGACTTTTGAGCTAAAAATTTCAAGAGAAAACACTCATAAACTGCCCAAATTCCAACTCACGCCGTCATATTTTCACTTGAATTTTTATTTATTCAAAATGTAAAATTGTGCGAATAGCAAAATCGTAATCCAAATGCTTTTAGGGAGTTATTTTATACCGACTAATTAGAAGCAAAAGTGGCGCACTTTAAAAAAAGTAATTAATAAATAACAACACCCTTATAAAATGAGTCATTGTAAAGATATAGTTGAAATTCACAAGTCACCTCTAGTGCATGCTCTAGCGACAAGGAAATAATCTTCAAAATATGGCGTTGTAGTGTGGACAATGTCATTTTTTTACACAGAAACAAACGAAAAGCAAGACCTTTCACAACTTCCATGGCTGCAAACCTCGACCATGAGAGTTTTTGAGGAAAACCCAGATTGTTTCAGACAAATACAGGCTCAAATTTCATCACCAGAAAGAACAAAAACCAGAGATGAAGAACAAGAAGAAGACGAAGAAGAAGAAGAGGTTTAAAAATGGGATTAAATTACAGACCTGTTTTGCAGGGGAGATTTCCCTTTCCAAGATCAGTCAAATGTTTAAGCAAAAGCTAGAAAAAAAAAAAACAAACAAAAGATAGAATATATAGAATACACCAAACTAAGAACACCCAGAATTTAAGTATAAAAACAAGTGCTTTTTTTCTTTTCCAAAATAACAAATCACACAGAGGAGGCCTAATGAAGAAGAAAGGTTATCAGTGAATGATGTCTACATTCTTACTCAGCTCCTCCAACTTCTTCAGCCTCAACCTTTCACTTTCGCCCACCAGCTGTTCCGACTCGAGAAAAAAACATATAAAATATCAGTTCTCGAACATAAAAACTTGATGATTTGAACGAATTTAGGGTAAAGTACACGTTAATCCTTGAACTTAAGAATGAAAAAAAAAACTCCATGAACTTGGAACGCTATTTTCATCTTCAAGAGTATCGTCAAAGAAATCTCATTTACTTCACATAAACTTCTCTATCGAGCGATCTCCAAGAAAACAACTACCGTTAGAATGATCTAGTCAATTAGGCGTTTTCTTCCTAAAAGTCACTACTGAAACCATTCTAACAGAAGTTGTTTCTCTTTGAAAATTACCAAACAAGTTCATGTGACAAAAACGTGATTTCTTTGACAATACATTTGACCATCAGAACTTAATTGCCATGATCTTACCTATTTAAGATCATGGCAATTAAGAAGTTGTTTCTCTTATGGTCAATTCTAAGAGAAGTTGTTTCTCATTGAAAATTACCCAACAGATAAGTTTATGTGACAAAAACGTGATTTCTTTGACAGTACACTTGACGATAAGAACTTAATTGCCATGATCTCATGGAGTTGAAGAACCATTAAATCTTTCCATTTAAGGACTTGTATGCATTTTGCCTAAAAAACTAATTGTAAATATAGAACAAACTAACCTCCATTAGCTTGGTTATTAGTTGTACTTTCTCCTTGTTCTTCTCATTAAAAGCTTCGAGTGCTTCTTTGTATTCTCGCTCCTACCGAAAAACCAGAAGAAACGAGTTTGAAAGGTTGTTAATATGGCATTGAAATTCATCGTTTGGGGATTACCTTCTTTTGGCAGGCGTGTCCAAGTGGCTTTAATTCTTTGTTCACTGCATCGATCTTCTTCCTAACCAAACTAACTTCTTTCCTCATCGGATCCGAGAGCCCCTCGAGCTCCTGGTGGGTCCCACAAGATCAGTTGAAAATGCAGAAAATAAAAAAAAAACACAAACGCATGTAAGAAAACAAAGATCAACTAACATAGTTGATGGTAACACAGTTATTGGTCTAATAATTAAAACAAATCATGAATAGTTACATGGATCAAGCTTTGGAAATACAATAGATGTCACATAGCTTATCTTATGATGACTAAGAACGGCGAATCATGGTCATTTGATCATTTTCGATGAAATTTCAACCAAACCAGATTAGATGTACTACAATAGAGCCCCTATTGGTCAAACAAGCCATGAATTTCTACAATTTACATTAGGCAGGGGATTTCAAGGGGACAGAAATTGATTACAATTCCTTCTTCTAGAAGATTATGCAGCAAAGAAACCAAAGTTTGAAATTCCAGCCAACTTTAATCTTCTTCTAAGGGCCTATATGATCTTCGTATTTTTCATAAACTAAGAAGGGTTCAGCTTTTCAGACCCAGAAACAACATGCAAGCATAAATCACAAACAATAGAACAAACAAAAACTCAGAAAGCCTACAAATCTGAAAAAATAAGACAAGTGCATGAAGAATTGACTATTTTCTCATCATGGGTTCGCTTGAATTTCAATATTTCAGGAGCTTTTGGTGAAGATTCGAAGATCCCTTTCGATTTTAGTCATGAATCTAGTCCGAAACAGTAGACTAGACAAGACATATAGTACAAAAAGTTCAAAATCCTTGCATCAATATCCACCAACAATGAATCCTTTGCTCAAAAATCCAAACGAAACCCTAAATATGTTCATCATTTTAAACCCAAAATCCATGTTTTTTTTCCCGAACATACCTCCCGAATCAACGCCAAACGCTTGGTTTCTTCCTCGACACGACCGAGCTGAGCCTGAACTTTCTCTCTGACCTCCATTTTCTTCCTCTCGATCTCCTCTTCCCTGGCTCTAAACGTAGAAAGTGCAGATTTGGACATTTCTTCGTCCTCCTTGGAAAAATTACTGCTGAAACTCAAGCTTCCAGAGTTTTGCACCATTAACTGGTTCTGTGCTTGCTGCTGAGCCTGCTCTGTCTGCATCATCTCTCCCTCTCCTTGAAAACCCTTCTTCTTCCTCGATTTGCTGTCTTTATTCTCTTCCTTTCTTTCCCTTTCTGCTTTTCCTTTTCCTTCCCTTCGCTTTTTCTTTTTGGAATGATGAGGAGGTTTCTCTCTTTTTCCTCGTCAACAGTGGTCTGCTTTTATAAACAAACAAAAAACCAAAAACCAGGTTTTGCAGCTATTTGAAAATAAAAATCAAATTTTTTTCTCCTTTTTTCTTTGGCAAAAGCATAATTTGATCTGACCCAACTGCCAACTACTGACAAAGATACCAGTTTTGAGCTCAGAACAATTGCCGTTTCATAATTAAAATCCCAAACTTTCCTTCGAAAACGCCATTTTTTTTTGCCGTTTTCATAATTAAAAACCAAAACTTTCGCGACAACGCCATTTTAAACAAAAAATCATTTGAAAAAAAAAACATGTTTGGATCAAATTTCCCATTTTTCTCGTGTCTGAAACTCGGAAATTAAATTAGTCTAGAAGAATTTCTTGAACAAACCCATTATTGCGAAGACCCTGTCTTAGATAAGGTTAGGTTCCTTCCCCTCTTGGGTTGGAGGACAACTTCAACTAAACATTTTATTATTTTATTCATTTAAAGTTTTTAATTAAGGAATCAACTTGTCCGTTTTCTCAATTAATAAATAAAATCTCTTCTGAAAAACGACCGTTGTGCGTAGAATCCCCTCCGATTTAGGAAAAAACAAAATCTTAATCTGTTCGATATTTTGATGTCTTGTTCCTGTCCCCCTCTTTATTTATTATTCTTGCCATTAAGTCAAACTTAAATCTTAACAGTTATTTTAATTAAAATAAATTATAATTTAGTATTTATTAATTCACTCGATTAGAATTTGAAATATTTAAAAAAATTATAATGATATTAATATTATCTTTAAATAAATTTTAATTATTATTTTTTTGGTAATAATGGAGTCAAGTGCTACTTTGAAATATTCTTGTAGAATTATTGTTTGAAATAACTCACCAAGCACTAGCAATTGACAAAGTCAAACTAGATCTTCAATTATTTGACGGTCACGATCGTGTGATCAAACCCAGAAACCTAGGGGGGGAATCTAAACGTGGGCCCACTCGGTAGGTGAGCCAATGCATCAGCCATTGTCATCGTCAAATATCACTTACCATTTAATGTTAATTATTTAATTTTAAACCAATACCAAAAATAATAACCACTCAACTCAACTATCTATTATAAAGTACTAAAAATGGAAATACTAATTGGCATTACGGTCACAAAGCATCATGCATTCTACCTTCACATTGACTGTCGATATTTTGCTTTATACTATATATTATAAACGATTATAAACTTTATCGTTTAGGGTGTAAACTTGGAGTCTTTGATTCATTTTATTTTAAGAAACAAATGTCAATGGACGGACCATCCGTCACCTATTCAACTTTCTCGAATATGAACGTATATAGTATGTATACATAAATTAGGTTATCCAAATCCTCAACAATATTTTTGTAATTTTGTAGAGAATATTTTGTTTGGTGATTGTTGTGGTAGTAGTTGAATGCCAACTCTTCCGGCACTCACACCAATCCTATACAATAATATATATATATATATATATATATATAATACATGAAAACAAAATAATTTTATTTTAAAAAATTTAATAACTAATAAATCCTTTGAAGTTTTCAGACATTCGTTTGGTTGAAATAGCGTTTATACGATCCACTTGAATTAATTTAACTCATTCGTATTTCGGTTTAAACAAATTCATCTTTATTGGGCTTCAATTACCAGGTTGGGCTTAAGTTTGGGCTGCTCCAAACAATAATATTTCAAATTACTTTATGAAATGGACCTTTTTTTCTTTTTCATATTTCCCGAATTTTTAACTTTAATAAAACAAAATAAAGAAGTGTAGAAAATAAATATAATAAATAATTATTTATATTTATAATATAATAATTGTGTCTCGATTAAACCGGTTGGTGTTTGACACTTCGCTAATTACACTTAAAAATTTTAGTAACGATGTAAATATAATATTACTCTTTAATAAATAGAATATTAATATTCTTTTCAAATATTGATCCTAAATAAATATGACATATTATAAATTAAGTGAAATATCTACTTATAATAATAAATAAATCGGGGATTACTGATATATTTGAAAGCGAAATACAAAAAAAAAAAAAAAAAAGAGGGGATCCTAAAAAAATTGGGACGACAGAAAAGCGTCGTCCGGCACGCGCGATATGTCGGTCTACAGCAAAACGTTAAAAAAGAGTGGGACCCACAGACAGAGGCTGTTCCGCGGTTATGAATAAAAATCATATTTTTCCTTCCCTTCTTGACTTCTTGTGTATGTCAGTGACGTACGTTTCCGTCAGAGACATGTGCCTCTATTATCTCCTTTTATTTTTGTTTTTAAAAATTAAATATTTGGAAGTATACGACGAAATAGGTGACGTGGATCTTTCATTGTCGGGCAAGACGGGCAGCAGTTGATTCTCCAGCAGAACATGCAGCAGAAGTATGTTTAATACGATATATTATAATTTAAAATATCACGTCGTGACATATTTATTTACTTTTGTTGAGATCTCAGATCACCGTACACGTGGGCGTTTCACCGGAAAGCAATGACAATTTTTATTTGTACGTGGGCAGATGTCACATTTATTATTATTATTTATTTAATATTTAAAGATATTTTTAGGGTTTCTTTGGACTGAACTACTCGTCATAGCATGAAAATTTAACAATAAAATACAAAGAAATTAGCTTGTTTTAATTATTTATACCTCTACTCTTAATTCGAGATGTTTGAAATATTTCCGGTTATTATTATTATTGTTTCTATTATTTGGTGTAGCCTCTTACTCAGCTGTCTTGTTCCACTGTTCTTTCTGAACTGGTTCTTAAACAAGCCTTCGCATGTTTCCATGTCAGATTAGCCTTCTTCATCTCTCTCACTGTTCAAGCTTTTTCCGAACTTTATCTGCAGTCGTTGCCCCAACTATCAGAAGCTGTATTAAATTCACGACAATTAGAGACATCCCTCTCTCTCCTCTCTTTCTTTCTCTCTCTATGGACTTCCATCTGAAACAATGGAGAAGAAGGCAGGATGAGTCAGAGCTACGACATTCTGTCAAACATCCAAAGCTTCTCGATGAACCCAACACCATAACCAACCTCCTGACACCATTGCCTGATTCTCCCTCTTCTTCCCCGTCTCCTAGATCGTTTCCTAGTGAGTAACTGATTCTCCTTCTTTTTGGTTCTTTCTCCGATGGAACTTGTCTGGTTTTCATGCCTTTCTTCTTTCTTTTGTTTTTGTTAGGGATGTGGGGCTGTTTCAGCTTCGCTCAGAGGCAGGAACTGGAGTTGCAGGCTCTGATTTTCAGATATATTCTGGCCGGCGCCGATGTTCCGTCGGAGCTCCTTCAGCCGATCAAGAAGAGCCTTCTTCATTCTCCTCCTTGCTTTTTCCACCACCCTCTTCAGACGGCTTGTGAGTTTCGACGTCTTTTGTTTTCGATCTTCCTTTTCGAGGTTTTGCTTCTGCATGTTGTGGAACTAGAGCTTGCTCAGGATTAACTTTTTTATGCCTGGAATGTTTGAATGTGAGTTTATGATTCAGATTTGCAGCCAAGTTACTGGGGAAGAGCTGCTATGGATCCGGAGCCCGGCCGGTGCCGGAGAACCGACGGGAAAAAATGGCGGTGCTCCAGGGATGTAGTTTCCGGCCACAAGTACTGCGAACGCCATGTTCACCGCGGCCGAAACCGTTCAAGAAAGCCTGTGGAAACATCAACTCCCACAACTAACTCCATCTCCCCCACCGGAGCTGGCTTGGCGTGTTTCGCCGGCGGTACCTCCACTGCAGATGCTATCGCCGTTGCTTCGCAGACGTTGGTTGCAGCTGCTGCCGGGATCACCTTCGGTCTTTCTCGACCATCCCCAGCCGTTGATCTTCACCGCTTCCATCAAAGGTCTGATCTTTGAGGTTTAGAGAGCGGGAAAGACTCGTGAATCTACTTATTATGATCTTGAAAATTGAGTTTAAGGCCATTGGCCATGGAATTTATTATTGGTCGGGCATTTTATTTTCTGTAGGACCCAGATGGAATATCATTTTCTTTATGTACTTCATCGTTCTGTTGATCCTTACATCTGTCTTCTCTTTCATTCTGTAGCTACTGTGATCCCAGTACTGAAAACAGCAACGCCGCCGAGTCTCCAAACAAAAACAAAGTGGAAGCCGGGAAGTCCAACGGCCATGTGTTGCGGCATTTTATCGACGACTGGCCAAGATCATTTCAGAACTCCGACGACGGAGGAAATAACTCCGGCCAAATGAACTCGGCGATTTCTCTCTCAATCTCCACGCCTGAGCTTCCCTCGCCCTCGGACGTGTCGTTGAAACTGTCGACTGGCGGCGACCAGGCTCCGGGTAGCTGGGGCGGATGGGCGCTGGCGTCGATGGGTGGTCCGCTGGCAGAGGCGCTGAGATCATCGAACTCGTACTCGTCGCCGACCAGCGTGCTCCATCGGCAGCCACGTTGCTCTGCCTCAGAAACAAGCGTCGTGACCTCGTGATTGTGATCACGCGTTCCCACGTCTTGTTCGTCATCATCTTCATCAATTATCAGCTTTAATCTGTAAGAATTATGAATAATTTGAAATTCGACGCCTAGAGCCCAGAAGTAATATCCTTCGTGCCATATTATTATTCTTCTATTTAAAAAGTTATCTTAATTAGACGAATTTTAAATTTAGTAATTTAAGATAATTTTTTTGCCTTTATCAATTATGTTGGGAGTTTTGAAGAAAATTAAGAACAAAATATACAATATATAATAACAATTAATTTTAATTTAAAAACATAATTGTAGACGTGGCCACTCTTTATCCGTTGGAGTTATCACTACCAGTGAACACAAAGGCCATTATGGACGGCATATAATCCGCCACGTGGTTTAACTGGAAAGAAAAGTCGCCAATGCTAATATCTAATTCGCGCTGTCTCCCTATATATCTTGTCCAATCCTGTCCCGCTCCGCTGCTTCCTTCTAGAAGTTGAAGCATTCAGTTATCATTGGCGGTGACGGAGATGAATTTCAAGTATGTGATACTCGGCGGCGGCGTTTCTGCTGTATGTTTCTTCACCTTATCTCTTCGATCGGATGTCAGCTCCCTTTAATTCTCTGTGTTATTGTGCATAGACGCTGATCTGGTTCGTTAAGTGAGATCTGTGTTTTCTGATGTGGTTTTTGAGCGTTAAGACTGTTGTTAGTAACCAGAAGAACTTGATCATCTTTAGGAAGAGAAACATGACTTGTGTTATATTTTGGTACTGTTCGATTTTGGTTCTGAATTGATTGTGAAAACTTGGCCGAATTGTTTGTTTGAAGGAAAATTCTTGCTGGAAATGCTGTTTTAAGTCACTTTCCTATTCTCTTTCGTTTTGATCACCGTCTGTAGAAATAATAATGAGTTGAAGATTCTGTTTTTTGATTCTGACCAGAGATCTTGGACCGTTTTATGCTTTATGAGTATCTTTCCTGCCTGTTGCAGCTCTTCAATGTTGATTGCCCTTTTTTCTTTTAATTATGGCCTTTCACATTTGGTTTTCTGTTATGTGTTCTACATGTTTGTAGGGATATGCAGCCAGAGAATTTGTGAAATTGGGCCTTAATCCTGGTGAATTGGCTATTATTTCCAAGGAGGCGGTGAGTATGCTCTCTATGTCATGATCACGCAATGGTCCTTCAGTTTTGGAATGGTTTTTAATTCTGGTTTATTTACTCACTGAGTTTTACAACCAAAACATTTACTCTTCCTCATTTCAAAAAAACAAGCGGTGCAACATTGGTTCTTTTGACACGTTACCTGCCATGCCTATTAAATTTCAGCTATGTTTCTTTGCTACTTGATTGTGTGACTTGTGCGCCAAAGTAGCGATGAAATTTTCTATAAACTTCCTGGTCATAATTTGCTGGGATTAAACTGTTTTTATCGTTGCTGCTTATTTTATTTTAGAACTTTTCTTGTTTTTTTTTTATAAATATATCGGGATCTATCTTGATATAGTTCTCAATCATAAGATGTTACATGGAACGTAATATCTTATATGAAAAAGTGATTTTTTAACTATGAAAAGTAGTTGCAACCTAAAAGTTTCTTTCAACGATCTGACATTTGCAAGTTTGTAACTTATGTTCCAGTTTGCTCCATATGAACGCCCTGCACTCAGCAAGGCTTACCTTTTCCCCGAGTGTGAGTTCTCATCTGAAATCGCATCTTGGAGTTTCAAATCTATATTTTTTTTTTGTTTTGGACCTTGACAATAAGATTGGTTTTTTGCAGCTCCTGCACGACTTCCAGGGTTCTATGTTTGTGTTGGAAGTGGAGGAGAGCGACTTTTACCTGAGTGGTACAAAGAGAAAGGTGATGGTTGCTTTCTCACTCTGGTGTGAGTGGTAAAATTTGCTGCTTCTCAATTTTTAAAATTTGGATAATGGGATTTATGAGTATCATTGGGTGGATCCATCCAGGTGAAAATGTTTTGATTCCAAATAATTATTGCAGGAATAGAGTTGATCCTCAGCACGGAAATCGTTAAAGCTGATCTGGCTTCCATGACTTTGACAAGTGCCTCTGGTGAAACATTTAGCTATCAGATTTTGATTATAGCTACTGGTTCCTCGGTAAGCATTCTCGCCCCATTAGGAAAAAAACTCCATTTTTCTTGTCTAATTGAGAAGATAAAATCGTACTTATCTTGCTAATATTCAGGTTATACGATTAACTGATTTTGGTGTACAAGGCGCTGATTCCAAAAACATCTTTTATCTAAGAGATATTGATGATGCTAATAAACTTGTTGAAGCAATTAAAGAAAAGAAGAATGGGAAGGTTGTGGTTGTCGGAGGAGGGTATATTGGTCTTGAACTAAGTGCAGCTTTAACACTTAACAATCTTGATGTCAGCATGGTTTACCCTGAACCGTGGTGTAGTGAGTATCTAAGTTCATTTTCGCTCCCTGTTGTATTTATATTGCTACACGCAGGTGATCTTTAATGTTGATTCCCCATACACTCGTTCATTGCATGTTTTTACAGTGCCAAGACTGTTCACATCTGACATTGCTGGTTTCTATGAAAGTTTTTACGTTAACAAAGGCATTAAAATAATTAAGGGTACAGTTGCTGTTGGGTTTACAGCTGATTCAAATGGAGAGGTAGTGTCTTTTGTCCTATTTGTCTATCTTTAATTACTTCGTCTAGAAGATTGAATTTCCCATATAAAATTGGTTCTTTTTAAAATATAAATTCCCCATCCTACAGGTGAAAGAAGTGAAGCTAAAAGATGATAGAGTCCTTGAAGCTGATATTGTTGTTGTTGGTGTTGGGGGAAGGCCGCTGACAAATTTATTCAAAGGGCAAGTTGTAGAGGATAAAGGAGGCATTAAGGTCAGTCTGCCATTCTCTTTGTACTGTTTTATAATGTCATTTTTGGGTCTCTCCTATGTGAAGATGTGGAAAACAATCTAAGAATAACAAAGCCAAATGAATTCAAGAATATGAATTTTGGTCAGAGGGGACTGAAAGAGTGAAAACAATCTACGAAGACCGCAGTTTAGCAGATAGAACTGAGACGAGACCAGTTTCTCATCGTTTTTTTAGTTGCTCCTTATTAATATGGTCTACCAAGGTTTGGATGGATACTTTATTTGCTATAGCATACCACACAGTAAACTTTTGAATCGATTACTCAAAAATTTGCTTCAGGATTATGTATTCCGACTGTGGGTGACATAAGAGTTTTATGATTGTAGACCGATGGGTTCTTTAAAACAAGCGTTTCTGATGTATATGCCGTGGGCGATGTAGCTACATTTCCTTTGAAGCTGTACAATGAGTTGACAAGAGTTGAACATGTTGATCATGCGCGCAAATCTGCAGAGCAGGCTGTCAAGGTGCCTCGATTCTCCACTTTTCTAATTATCTTACTCAATCCAGGCCTTTGTTTTTCTGTGAAAGTTTTTTTGCAAATAATTGTTTCTACTCAATATCTATTTTTGGTTTTTTTTCACGATGCGAGTATTCTAAGTATAGATGATCAGATTTATTGTCCCAATTTAGAAACAAATAATGTGCATAATTCCTATAAATAACGTCTTATTATCGACAATGCATTTGATATTTCAACTAGAGCGGTTCTACGTTTATCCTATAATCTCACACTATAACATAATATTGACATTCATTCCAGTATAATGTGAATTTGAAAGGACAGATTACTAGAATAATTGTGGTGTTATTGCGTGAATGTTGCATCACTCAAATGGTCATATTAGATGTCTTAGCCGTCCGATATGATCAATTAAAAGCTTGGTTTCTTCTCTGAAATCTCTTGTTTTTTATTCTGGCAGGCAATCAAGGCAGAAGAAGAAGGGATAGCCATCAAGGAGTATGATTACCTTCCGTACTTCTACTCTCGCGCGTTCAATCTGTCATGGCAATTCTACGGCAACAACGTGGGGGACACCGTGCTGTTTGGGGACAGCAACCCCGAGTCTCCGGCTCCTAAGTTCGGGTCGTATTGGATCAAAGACGGAAAAATAGTGGGAGCTTTTCTAGAAGGCGGAAGCCCGGAGGAAAACAAGGCCATTGCGAATGTGGCCAGGGTGCAGCCATCGGTGGAGAGCTTGGATCAGCTTGCCAGTGAAGGTCTGTCCTTTGCCTCTAAGATTTGAAGTGTAACTCATGGGTTTAGCCGAAACATAGTACATTTGTGTCTTGTTGGTGCATGCATTTGCTGCTTTGGTAGAAATTATAATGAAAGAGCACTTGTTTATATGGATTTATAATTATAATGTAAACTTATTGGGCATTAAAATATTGGAAATACTTTCTTAGAGAGTTGATTAAACTAGACCAGAATCGTAAATCAGACCGAAATTATCAGTTTTAATTCGATTTTGTTTTTAATTAAAAAAAATCGTGATTTAAGGGCCGGTGTTAGTTTTTAGGAGGAAAAAATCGTAAAATCAGAATCGTAGGTCAAAAAAGTTTTAGAATCTAGTAAATTTCGACCTAAATTCTAATAAGATCTTATATAAATTTTAAAATTGGTTATAAACATGATCAATTACTTAAAAATTGACATAAATATAATAAATAAATAAATATATATATATTATATTTTAATTTTTTTAATATAAAATAAAATTTGGTTACAATAGTAACGAAACTGAAATTATTAGTTCCGATGTCGGTTTCAAAAATTCAGAACCGTGAGTTTCGATTTTAATTTTATTTTAGAATAAAATTTGACAGACGGGTCAATGAGATGATTTTGAAAATAAAAAAATCAATTAAACTCGAAAAACAAAATAGATTTGATACATATATATTATCAAATTAATGTGACAAATTATAAATATAAGTTTTATTAAAAAATAAATGCACGTTTCCACGTAAGGATATAGTGGGCTAAAAATAGGATTAACCTAAGCAATGAGTAATTTAAAGGTGCGGTGGTCCGCATGGAATTAGAAACCCTAGCTCACGTGTAGGGTTCAATGCACTTTCAAACCGTAATAATGTAAAATATCACCATTAGCCTTGCAGGGGGAGGGAGGGGGCCCTGCTTTGATATTATGTGAAATCATTAATTACGAGAATCAGAACTTAGAAGTAATTGCTTTTCCATCTTCCATCCTATTTGTTTTCGACATTTAATCCATTTTGTAATCAATTTGTACTCAAAATATGAAATGAGTGATTATAAAATATATTTAATTAATAAAATAATAATTAAAGATTAAAATAAATTTTAACATACAATTAATATATTAAAATTTAAATAATTATTTATTACATCCATCGTTTTGTCGCTTGAACATGTACGATAAAAAAGTAAAATAAAAAAAAAATTATAAAATTATCCATTTGAAATCTAACATATGAATAATAGTTAGATCAAGCTGTCCTAAGTTCTGAATGTGCATGTTCGGGATTGAGGGGTTGTGACGACTGCATCTGTCCAACTGGTATCACTTTGATTATTCAAGTTCGTTTGGAGGTTCGTTCTTTGAGAAGAAAGGTTCGTGAGAGGTTGTTTTTGTAGGTCTCCACGAGAACTAACACTTGCCATAAGAAACCCTTATGTAATTTTAAGACCCTTTAGAGATGTCGGACGAGCCGAGCTTGAAAAAGCTCTAGGACATAGAGTTTGAAAAGATTTGATTTGTTGCACATGCCCAACTTAGTGCATTTGAATTTTCTAAAAAAAAATTGAATTTGAATCAGCTCACAACTCTGAGCCGAGTGAGTTTAAAGAGACAAGCTTTGCTTAAATTTTTTTAGCGTTATACAATAATTTTTTTAATAATTACGAATATATGGTGTTATTAATGAATCATATAGTTTATAATATGATGCATTGATAAGTAAGAGAGAAATTTAATTGAGATAGGCCCTGTCTCATCATTAAACCAAAGTTTTTTTTTGTCACGTTTCTCATGTACGAGTCAAAAGTGTGTTGTGGGACTTTGAGATATTGACAAAATTACCCTTTTAGAGAGAGAAAGAGACCCAAAAAAACAACTTGTGAACCCATGATGATGATCATTTGGGTCATTTTCAAGCTTCTCTCCAAACCAACCCAATTTCCCAAATTCATGCAAAACCACACCAAATCATTTCATTTATGCATCCAAAACTATAGATTGCTCCAAAAGGAGAGCTTGTGAAGGTGTGGGGACATTAAAACCAAGCCCGAGGTGTTTACCTTGACCTAGACTATGTTTCTAGAAAACTCTTTTTGTTTTAAATAATGAAAGGCTCATCCATGAGTTCGGTGGTTTGGTTCGCTTCGATCAACTTTGCCCGAGACTTGATTAGGAAGAAGGGTTGGCCCATGAGCTTAGGGTCGGCCAATACGTGATTTGCACATTGATGCCAACGAAACTATAATAATGTCTTGCATATGTGACATTGCAATCTTGTTAAGGGTAAAAATTAAATTAAATCATGTTATTTGTACAAAAAATTAAAATAAAATAAGTTCCCATCCTAAAAAACACGAAGAATGTAGGTTCACGAGTCAAGTAAAATCTTATGATACGCCGATATTTATTTTGTTTATTTTAAATTTTAAAATAAAATCTAATTTTTAGCTTCCTCTTTTCTAGCACACTAATGCTCGCGTGTTGGTTTGACCTGCCGCAGCACGTTCACATGCTACAGGTCAACGTGGCGTGACATGCCAGATTTTTTAAAAATAAATAATTATTTTTGTTAATTTTTCTCGTAAATATTATACGAATGACTTAAAATTTGTATACGCATTTACAATATTATAAGACAATATTTTAGAAAGTGTTTTAAATTTTCTACCGTTACACGATTTATTATATTTTTTGAATGCAATAAAATAAAAAAAAATTGTCCAAATCAAACTACCAAACACAGTTATAGTAATATTGTTCAAAATTTTAATCTAAAAGGTTGGAAATGGCACAATGTTATATGGGTTTTAAACAGTAAAAAAAGAATAAAGACGGTAAAAAAAGAAAGAGTAATTGAGGAGAGATAAAGGGACTGTAGCTCTCAACCCAACCAAACCCATCATTGCGAATCTATGGATGGCCCCCTAACCCACCCTCATTTTCCCAAGCCCTAGACTTAAATGCCACCGTTATACTCCTTTTATCACCAAAACACCCTTTGCTCTTTAGTTTTTTCCTTCTCAGTCCTCGTACCAAAACTTTCATCTGCTGCCTACTTAGGTTTACAATCTCGTGAGATCGACCGTTGACTAAATTCAAATCATCTAATTGAATCTGATCCGATCGGTTTTTGAATTATCGAATTTGATTAATAACTGACTCACAAATAATTGAATAATTTTAGATTAGTTTTTGGATTAAGAGTGCAACTCGAACCGATCTACTATCAAATAATTAACTGTAACAGGTCTAACCCGATCCACAAATAACATTTAAATATCTTACCAGGTCATATTAAATTTAGATATAAATTTTCATGTGTCTCATCCTTAATTTGAATTTGAGAAAAAAATTAATTTTGGGCTTGAATTTTGGGTAAATTGGCCAAATCGGACATGAATTTTGGAAAAATAAATTTTGGACTTTCCGGATGCATCATCGGATGCATGATGCGTTCGAATGAGGGACAGATCGGACGCATGCGTCTTAGTAAGGGATGACAATTTTTTTTTAATTTTTATTTTTTAATAAATTTGACTAATCAAATCTTATTGGAAAAACTTGAAACTTTTGTCACACATTCACAATAATAAAAGACATTATTCTGAGTTTTTAAATTTTTTCGATAAATGTACGATTTACTATAATTTGTTTTATTAAAAATTAAAAAAAATTGTTAAAATTACATACGATAATAAAAATTCTTGAAAATTGTATCACACACTTGAAACACTGTAAGACAATATTCTACAAAGTTTCGGGATTTTTTATTGATGTACGTAAGTTTTACAAAATTTGTTTGTTTATTAAGAAACAAATTATAGTAAATCGTACTATTGTTGAAAATTCATGAAACTTTGTATAATATTCGTACAATACTGTAGGTGCGTGATACAATTTGCAAGAATTTTTATCACCGTATGTAATTTTAATAAATTTTTTATGTATAAAAAAATTATAATAAATCGTACAGTTGTCGAAAAAATTTAAAAACTTTCAGATTAGTGTTTTTTATTGCTGTAAATTTGTAGTAAAAATTTGAAGTCATTCTGATAATGCATCTGATAAATACAAAATTTATTTTTCTCTTTAAAAATAAACTTATATACTGAAACTCAAATTTAAAATTAACTTTTTCTCTTTGAATTTTTATTCCGCAGTATGACAATAATACCCTTTTGAATCAACCAATTTAAACTATTAAAGAAGGTATTATTAGATTATGACCAAAATGACCTTCACTGCAAATAATCATGATTTTAAATGATTCCATAACTACCATCATTGAAACAAAGACAAAAAATCTGTTTGGGGGCTTCTTCCATCCACCGGCCGACGTCCAATACTTACATAACCATGATTGTTCTGCCACACAGGGAGGGGGCTGGGCAGTGGCCATCTCTCTCTCTCTCTCTCTCTCTCTCTCTCTCTCTCCCTCCTCTGAACTCCATAGCTTTTACCTTGTATAAATTAACAGCCTTTTGTCTTTGTTTTGTCCCGTGCTTCCCCCGTTTTCATCTTCTACTTCTTGTCGAGGTTACCAGTTTCTTGATCATCCTCGATCGTAGCTCTCCGACCAAGTTACCGACCAGTTTCAAAAGGTGATTTTCTTGAAACGGAGAGACAGAGGCCCACCTCTCTCTGAAACAGTTTCATTTTCTTTACTTTCTAGTAGAATTATAGACACGGTTGGTGCGTTAAGAGCTCGAACAGTTCTAAGCACAGCTTCTAGGGAAGTGCTCTGTTTTCTTAGCACAGCTGCCATGGAAACACTCTGTTTTTGGCTCAACTTCAATCTTTCAACAGCTTTTTGTTTTTTTCTGTAATGGGTTCTGAGTTTATTGATCTTTTGATCTGCCCTCGTTTTCAAAAGCTGATTTTAGTTGAATTCTCAGGAAGATCGGGGGAAGAAGAAGAAGAAGAAGAAATGGAAAGACTGAACTCAGAGCTGTACTTGAAGAACTGTTATATACTGAAAGAGAACGAAAGGCTGAGGAAGAAGGCTCAAATTCTGAACCAGGAAAATCAGGCTCTTCTTTCTGAGCTCAAACAGAAGCTTTTCAAAGCCAACCCTAAAGCCGTTCATCTCTGCTCTAACTCCAAACCCAATCCCTCTGGTTCGGCTATCTAAATCACACTTGACGAATATCACGACCCCACTCTCTGTTTTTATTTTACTGTATCGCCATTGTTAAAAACTTGGATGTAGCAGTGCTAGTATGAGTCGGCTTCTTCTTTTGAGGGGTTAGAATCTCTAATGATTATCTGGTTTAGTTTACGAAATGTTCTTAGAATCTCCATCGGACATAGATTTGACTTGATCGGCGATTTCAAAAACTGGCAGAATTAAGAGTTTATGACGAGATTTGCTAGATTAGACAAGGAAGATCTTGACTGAGGTAACGTCGTGATAGAACGAGAAAGATCGAAAGTCAATGAGATGCATTTCGGAGAGCTTGAACAACGAATATGAATCCGACAAGGAGTACAGAGAGAAAGAGGAGAGAGAGAGAGAAGCAGAGTAGGTTGACCAAAAAGGTTCCAGTCAGCGAGAGAGAAGATGAAGAAGGTCTAGTCGAGAATCAATGCGCATGGTCCGGCTGAGTCGTCCGTGTGACGGCTGGGTTATTTGGACGACAGAGTTATCCTCCTCGTAAGTAGGGGGACAAAACCAAATCAGAGTAGTAAAATGAAATTAAATAGGTAGTTTTAATTTAGTCTTAACTTTAATATTTAAAAAATCATAATTAATAAGTGAGTGCTGATTTTTAAGAATAAAAAAAATATGAAACCAGAATCGTAATCATTAGTAAAAAAAATTTAAAAATCAAGTAAAATCCTACTAAACTCTAAGAAAATCTTATATAAATATTAAAATTAGTGGTAAATTCGTCTAATTACTTAAAACTCGATCCAAATATAATAAAAAATATATTTTAATTTTTTTGAATATTAAATAAAAATGAGTTAAAATCGAAACAGACAGTTCTGGTGCTGGTTCAAAAAATTCAGAACCGTAACTTCCGATTCCGGTTCTATTTCGAAATAAAACCAGCTCGTGCTCACCTCTACTCTTACCTGTTATGCAAGAATGGTTGAATAAATTAATTTTTTTTTAAATTTATCAACTTTTTATAAGTTTTCTAAAAAGGTATTATTTAAATGACACTTAAAATTTTTATGTTACATTTAATTTTTTTTTAAGATTTATTATAATTTATTATACTAAAAATGAAATAATTTATTAAATATATACACATAATTAAAAAATTCAGAAAATTTCAAAATAATTTTTTTAAACATTATTCTTGAAAGTCTTAAAATGGTTTGGAAAAACATTTAAATGAAAATGAAATTCGTGAATTTAATTGATCGTTTTTAAATATTCACAACGTCAATACGATGATGTATTTGCTTAATGAAATATAAACTTAATTATCTTACCGTCGTTCTCTATGACAAGATCATTGAGATAGCCTCGGCCCATTTTAAATACGAGTAAGTCTAGCTAGAATGTTCAACGTGCCCAATCTTATACCGATATCTTCTATCCAACCGGACCGGCACTATCCCGAATCGAAGTCTTTGCCATGGACTCGGGTGGTGGATCAAATTTATAACATCTAACTTAGTGACCAAGTAGTGTTTTGTTTTCTCATTTGAGGCTAATAAAGTAATTTACATTCCAATAAACTCGTCACCACGTTGTCTAGGGTACTATCCAGGATCCACGTCACTACATTCGCGCCAATTAGAGAAGGCAGAATGTCATAAAGGTCAATAATACCCTTCTGCACCGTTCACATTTATGGACACCCCCGGCTCCATGTTCTGGCTACCGATCTAGAACCAGCCCAAACCCTAAATCCCCAATTCATCGGTGAATCCTCGATTTCGCAGCGAAGAAATCGATGAAGAAAGAGTTCGCCGTTCCTCCGGTGGTCTTCCCCTCCGGTGGAAGCGCCGGTTCCGGTGGGCCTGGTGTCCAACAGAGGCGTGTTCCCACGGCTCCTTTTCAGCCTTCTCGCGCTTCTACCTCTAGCATCCCCTTTATGTCTTTTGACATCGGATCCGCCTCTGCATCTACCACGTCTGCTGGCTTCTACGGCGGTCCTATAGGCGGAGGTTCCGTCCCCGGAGGCTCTAATTTTGAAGACGAGGAGCCTCTTCTTGACGAACTTGGGATTCATCCGGATCAAATCTGGAAGAAAACAAAAGCGATCCTAAATCCCTTTCGAGTTAAGCCTGCGGTACATAAGGACTCCGATCTTTCTGGTCCGATCCTTCTGTACATACTCTTTTGCTTGTTTCAGTTACTCGCGGGTAAGATTCAATTCGGCGTGATTTTGGGCTGGATCGTCGTGTCTTCGATCTTCCTGTACGTGGTGTTCAATATGTTGGCTGGGAGAAATGGAAACTTGGATCTACACACTTGTACTAGTGTCGTAGGGTACTGTATGTTGCCCGTAGTGATTTTCTCTGCCGTATCGTTGTTTATTCCTCAGGGCAGTATGGTAAGGTTTGGCGTAGCTGAAGTTTTTGTGTTATGGGCGACTAGAATTTGTACTGGTCTTATGGTTTCGCTTGCTGATGGTGGTGAAGAGCACCGGGGATTGATAGCATATGCAAGTTTCTTGATTTACACACTCTTTTCTCTGTTGGCTATATTCTAGGAGCTATTTTTCTATTTATAATATAAATTTGGTTGGAATTTGAGCACCTGGAGTCCTGATATGATCCTGTGAATGCGGTTTTGGAAGACTGATCTTGTCAATGGAAACACGGCTTATAATCTTGCCTATGGTCAGAGAAAGGTCCTTGGTTTGCCTGTTGATTTTCGATAAGTTTTAATCTTACCAAGGAAAAACTTGTGCTTTTTGGATCCTGGTGTACGTTGTTATGGTGGTTCGAAAAGTTATTGTAAGTTTGTATGGGTGAAGAAGTTACAAGCTAATCAAAATATTTTTATTTCTTTTTTAATGCTTTATATGTGATATCGCAGACAACTCCTTCCAGTTAGTGTTTTTAAGCTGATACTCGTGTGTATTTTGGGATTTACCTCAGTCTTTAGCTGCAGTATTTTCTTGGCCGTTAGGTTCCATTTCTTAAATTGTGTGCTACTTTGAAGTACATTTTGTGTTGTTAAGCTTGATCGTTCTATTAATAACTCTACTTGGTCATTCTTTTTTGGGCTATTAAACTGGTTGAAATCTGATGGTCATTATTGCTATTGATTCTGTAGTGAAGGAAAGGGTGATTGGAAATGGGTTTACCCCTTGCAAGTGACTGCATATGATTAAAATCTAGTAGCAGGCCTTTTATGTGCAATATGGATATTTTTGTTGATATGTTTATCTTGTTGAACCTCGGAAGCGATTGATAATATGATGGATGGAAGGATATTATTGTAACTTGATGAACTTTGATGCAGTTAATTCGATCATTTTCCTATTCGATGCAGTGTAGCATCTTTTGAAGTATACAAACTGTGTCAAATCGAGAAAGGAAAATTGTCCGAGTTCAATATTGGATGGCATTTCTACATTCTAGATTGCTTTATTTGACAAAATACTTGGCCCCACCCCCCAGGTATTCTTAATTAACGTTTTTGCTTCTCATTTGATTTGGCTTTTTTGTTCTAGACTTGCAAAACGCAATAAATTGTTTGGGGTGGAACAGCCTTTCTTGATTAAAGCTCAACATTTCTACGTTAAGTTGAAGGTTCTATAAGAATAGATGATGTTTGGTTGATGGATTGTTCTAATTTTGCTTGATCTTGAGCTCGATCCTGATCTTGATCTGTTATAAAGAGGAAATGCAGTTGAAATGATTTTGCTTCTTCTCTCAAGAATAGACTTCACCTTTCTCTCTCTAGAACATGTATTTACACGTGTGTAGCCTTTTGCAAATGGAAGGTAGAGAAACTCATAAGATCCGTGATTCATGGATTCAGAGCTTGTATCAAAGGGAATGTGGGAAATTGGAGAATACACATACAATGCTGCTGCCCAATTACCTCTTCCCCAAATCTCAGCTCTTCGGCGCTCTTAACAAAATCGATCCCGAACAATCCAAAAATTGAATGATTACTAGCCCAACTTCGAAAAATTGAAAGCTCGAACCAAATGTCAATACCAAAACCGAAATGAAAAGCTGATATTGCACGGAATGAAAAAAAAAAAGAAGTTCTANCGGAATGAAAAAAAAAAAAGAAGTTCTAGCCTATTCGATTGTTTTGTTTTTTAAATCTAACACCCAACCTACTTCGATCCATCCCTGGACCCTAGTCTCCAAATGCCCTACATTCATATTGCTTACACCGAAATGCAATGAAAAAGCTGACAAACTATGGTTGCAGTGACTAAAGATTTGAGCTTACTGAACTTAGAGCCGTCAAACAAGCCGGCTCGAGCAAGCCGAACTCGGTATCGGCCGGCTCGTCGAGCCTATTCGAGCTGAGCCTGTTGAGCTTTTTCCCAAAATTTTTGGCTCGAGCGAGCTATCGAGCCTATTCGAGCCCAACTTCCGAGCCTAATTAAGCCGAAAATGAGCCTAAAAAATAATCATTATAAATTGTCAGAAATTCGATATATTATGTTGTAACCGAAAGTTTAAAAAATAGTCATTATAATTTGTCGAAAAATTACATAACATTGTACCAAAATAATTATTTTGTGCATCAATATTCAATATATATGTAAACTTTAAAAAAATGTACAAATAACTTAAATAGTCGTATAAAAAATTTTAGTCGTCAAATTCTAAATTTTTGAATTCTTCCTCGAGTTCATCATCTCTTTTTTTATCGGGCGGTTGCGAGTGTGCGTGACAATGTTGATAATGTCTACGAATCGTACTAGTTGTCGATTCGTAAGCATGATTTTTTGCACAATACTTACATTGTCTCCGATTTTTTAATTTTTCCCCGACATTCATTTCGGCAACTTTAAAATGATTCCAAACATCAGACGTTTTTATTATTTTTTTTGGACGGGGAAGTGATGACGTGGATGCTTATGCAGATGTTTGTCCAATTGAAAATGCCGAATTATTTGTGTCAATTTCTTGAATATCATCATCCGAATTAGTAACATATTTTATGTTTCTCAGATCTATCTTGATAAAAATTAATAAATAAATTGATACCGTTCACAAATTACTCTGGTCGATATTGACTTGTACGTGACAATAAATCTTTAATTTCACAAATACGAGTCCTGAAAAAATATTAAAAAAAAATTAGTTCGATGTTAATCGTAATTTTGATGATTAATTAACGATATATTACCGATAAAACATACCTCAATGAGTAATTTGTTAATGCTTGAATAAATCGTCAACACACGAGAAAATAGTTACGAGAATTAGAATCGAGAGTTTGAGAGAATTCAAGAAAATTTTTGGTGAATTTTAACACCCAAATCAACCTAGAGAGAGATTAAGGATGTGAAGTGACAAAAAGTTACTAGTTTTGGTATATTCATTATTGCATAGTTGAAACTCAGGTTGAGCTTGAAATGATAGCTTGATGTGATGCCAAATGCTTCAGATTTCAGACACAAACCCTAGAAACTGAAACAGACACGTGAATCTGATAAGGAACAAACAGTCATTTGTACAGTATTGTTTCTTGCACGCTCAAATTTTCTGTATTCTTCCATATTTTTCTCTCGAACTGGGTTGTGTTTTTTCAACGAAATTCAATTCAATCAACGTAGATCATTCGTTTATTTGCTCATTCTTGTACCCTGTAATGGGTTGATGCAGTTTTTCACTTTCGAGTTTCGAATTTCACGACTAAAATGTATTGAATTCTTTCGAACCATAACGGATTTTAACTCGTCATGAGACAAGATTCTAATTAACCTAGTTTGTTTGTTCTTCCTCGGTTGCTGAAATTTGCAGGATTATGCGTCAAAAGAATCGTCTTATATTGTTAAAAACACGACACTTTTATCTCATGAATCATCATCATCTTCCCAGAATAGAATTACAATCGACTCTCAACAGAAAAAAAAAACAGGTTCCTATGAAAAACATGAGACATCTAGCAGAAAGAAGAAGATGAAGAACTCTATCTCTCTTTCTCTCTCCTTTTTATCTCTCTACAATTATTTCCAGTAATACCGACTAATCCATCGGTAGATGACAAACCCAGTTGATTAAATGCTTCGATGATGAAGTTCCTAGCTTTATTAAACTCTTTCGATTGCAGTAAACTTAACACATTAACGTCTTCTTGCTGCAGTTTCTCTCTGAGCATTGAAATAAACAGCAGCAACTGGAAGACCAAGATCGTGTTCTTCTGCAAAACTCCGAGTATTGAAGTAGTCCCTCGAAGAAGAACGTGGGTTAACCGATTGTCTGCTTTTCTGCTTGAACACAACAAACACGAACCTATGGATTCCTATGTTTGGCTTCGGATTTTCGTAGCTCACGACCTCTCTTCCTGGGATTCACAAAGGCAGAGAAGATTAGGTCTTAACTCTCTTTCTCTCTCGACTTCTCTCTCTCTCTCTACATACCAAATGTAGCATCTGTTGTTCCAGGAATGTCAGTCACTATCCTAAAAAAAAGAGAGAGAATCGATGTACATAAACACTCAGTATTATTTTCTTTATCTTCTTCTGGCAAAGCAAACCAAAAGTTATGGATTAAATAGAACCAAATAATGATAGTAAATACGCAAAATTGTTAACTCCTTTTTAAATAATGAAAAAAAGTTTTTTTTTTCCTGAATTTCATGAGGAAAATACAGTGGAAAACTTGTAAAACTAGGAAATGAGTCGTCATTTCAACTGGTTAAAGCTCATTTGGCTGTAAATTCCTTGCATTGTACGAGAAAGAACAGCTGACATTGCTTCAGTTGAATCTAGCTATATTGATTTAGAGCAAAATTCACTGACCAGTGTAGATGTTCCCTTAAATAAGGATCACTCGGACCAGGAACATCTGGATCCGTCATTACCTAGGCAAAAAGAAGAAAAACAACATAAATAAATGGAGAAATTAAAAAGAAAAAAAGACATATTACCAGAGTAAAGAAAGATCGAAGGTCTCCTCCTTGAATCTCAACCCTAGGTTTTGCGGTAACAGTCGATGGAAAGAGCTCGTGGCCATTGAAGACTCTCTTGCTCTTGAAAGTGACAGACAGCTTTATGGAAGGAGTGAAATGATCAAGAACATCGCCTATCACTCTCCCGACCAGCAGAGGTTCTACTGTTCTTTCCATTCTGAGAAGTCGATGAAGTTGAATCAGATCAGGCTAAAACTCAGGGAATGAGGTTTTATTGATTGTTTAGACCGTGAAAAGCCTTATTTATAGGGAGTTCAGGACTCGCAGTTCTTGCTTCTTCCTTCAAACCCTAGTGCCACTGAACTAGAAAGAGAGAGAGAGAGAGAGAGAAGATAGAACACTACAGAATATAATAAGCCTCTTACCATCTCAGTCCATGGTGGGAGAATTTTTCTGATTTTGATCCATTTCAGGTCTACAACATATACATGACTCCACTTGTCTTCACCTGGTTTTTGAGAAACGGAAGTCTAATTTGATTCTCCAAAAACCAAACCAAACCAAAGTAGATCTCAGCCACATGTTTTCTTCGGTTTACCTAGTTCAATATGAACCGGTCCCACTCCTCTTTCTTTCCCATCTCTTGGCTCAGTGCATGGTTTTTATTTGTAATTTCTCTCCTCTTCATGGGTCCAGTGGAATCGGTTCTTGATTGGTTACAATTCTAAAGTGGCAGTGGATTAAAGCTTAAAGGCGCTTTAAGAAACTGGAGGTGGGTCCTTCAATGGCAGACCTAAAATCTAACCCTAAATCAACCCATCTGTCAAGTGCTCAAGGATTCTTCCTGGGCATTAAACCCTAGAGGGCAATAAACAAAAAACTCCATCTTTTGCAATTCAGGCAATGATAAGAAGAAGATCGAAGAACCTTCTTGAATTGATGAACACTGAGAGAAGCTTTATGAATTTCAGAGCATAAAGGGCACTCCACCGAAGAGCATGGAGGGTTTTAGTGGTCTGTGTCATTTCGACAAGAGAAAAAAAGATGGGATTTTTCAATTTTGGAGAGGAATTTTCCAAGATTGGGATGGATTGAATTTCCATAATTAGAAGGAAAAGTTCTTGTTTGTTTATGTGTACTGTTATTCCCTCACATTTTCCATGGCTGCAGCTTCTGCACCTGCCATTCTTGACCCTTATCTTGCTCCTCTCTTCTTTATTTTCTTCCTTTTCATGACCCATCTTTCGACCAGTTGGACCTTCCAATTGTTGATTGGCCCGACATCGTCGTTATGTCAAGCAAAATCTCACAATTTTATTTTTTGTTTTACCAAAATGTATTGTACTATTTAAAAAAATGAGTTGCTCTCTACTCATAAACCATTTATTTCTATCTCTCATGATGGTGTGGAATCGATGCATTTTTGTACATGGCAACATAATATGAGTCGTCTTTTNTGGATCTTCCAATTGTCGATTGGCCCAACATCGTCATTATGTCCACATTGTGTGTGCCGTGTCTGTAACATCCCGTTTTTTAAAAATCTTTTTGAAAACAACGGTAAAATTTTTCTTTTTGCAAATACACTTGAAATACTTGACTTAAAAACTTAGCGGAAGCGTAAAACATTAAAAGTGTTAAAAATGTGATCTCATTATACTTATAAAACACGTTATAGAAATATATATCAAAATATCATTACGTTCATTACATGTCATAGATAGGCAATAACACAAAACATTCGAGCATTGCCCATCGATTTACTTAACATAAGTTCTTAATATGATAATTCAAAACGTGTCAATTCATTCAAACAAGTTTTCATAAAACTTAATAAAATATTTAAAACTTCTTTCTTCTTTTGCTCACGGGTCGTCACTTGGTTTCGTAAACAGCCCTCTCCAAAACAACTTCATCCACATGTCATGGCACGTGATGAGACTAAATTCCTCATCTCGGGCTTTGTCACCTACATCACAAAGCTTAACTAGTGAGCCTAAGGCTCAGTAAGAAATCATAATGTCCCACATGCCTAGCATGCTCATGATATGCTTAAAACATGTTCTTTTCGTAAAACGTGTATTTTCAAATCATTTTGGGGTGAGGATCCGTGTCCCATACCACGACCATCCTCAAAACATCATTTCATTTTTAGAGTGAAGATTCGTGTCCCATACCACGGCCATCTTCAAAACTTAACTTGATACATGTTGTCATTACATCACATAAAGGGGAAATGCATCATTCACATACTTGATAACTTGATAGAGAGTTAGCACCTACGGGGTCCTCTCATAATATAATAGCTTGATTGAGAGTTAGCACCTACAGGGTCCTCTCATAACTTGATACTTGATAACTTGATCTTCATGCGATGAATGGTGACATGTGAATGCATGCTTGATAAACATTTTTTCTTGAAATGTAATGCATGAATGAGATGACATGTAAAACTTGACAACTTAACATAATTCATGCATTCTTGATAACTTAAGAAATCATGCTTTGCTTAACAACTTAACATAAATCACACATAAACACATACGTCTCCCAAATGCACTTAAACTTTATCTCTTAACATATTTTTCATGTTTTACGTATTTAGGCGTTACTTATAGCATACACATCACAATTCAATGTCACACAAACACCAATCACACCCATATTGTTGGGCCGGTGCACGGTGCGATGCACCCCAAACATATTTCATACATACATAACTATAACGTATTCATTTCATGCTTAATAATTTAACATTTTAACATTTCTCAATCATTCAATCACATCAACCTCAGTCATACTCTTTGTGATGTAGACCCCGAAGGGCAAAACACATGCAATGAGTTCTTACTTGATCTCCTTAGATTAGGCTTAGGTTTCCGAGTCCTTAAGGATCCAATGAGCTTACTTACATACCTTAACATCATAACATAAAATAATATAAGCAAAACTCGTAATACCATACTTTACTAGAAACTTTCGGCTTTGATAACTTTTTCTAAAGAATTCTGATAAAAACACTTAAGGTACCAAATTCATACTTAAGATGTCTACTACATTTCTTTAGAAAACGTTGTGATCAGATTCTCACTTAAAAGCCTCATAGATGCTACATCTTTAAAATCAGGTATAACATGACCGTATTAGTTCATACCATGTTTTTACCTCAACTTACGATATACACAACTTTCACTACACTAATTGGATCAGAATGAATAAGGTGCTAATCTAAACCTTAGAATATTGGCTACACTTCATTAGAAGAGATTATGACTAAATTGTAACTCAAAGACTTCGTAAAAGTTACATTTCAGAAACTGGTTAACATGACTTATAAATTGTATACCCATAAACTAACTTTACAATTTCATTCCTTTTTAACCTTATAACGCCATTTCCATCTCATATAATCTAACCTAGAATAAAATTAGATGTTGCTGAATAATAAACTTCATACCTCAAGCTTAAGTTTGTGGTTTCCCCTTCTCCTTGCACTTTTAACCCTTAAACACCACAATTTATTGCACAAAACACTAGAATCTCACACTTTTGTCACAAACTCTACTTTTCTCACACGAATTTGGGGAGGATTTAGAGATGAGAGAGATCTGCAAGAGAGAGCAAACAGAGAGAGCTGAAGGTCGGGATGACTAATAGCTGAAGACTCCAACAAATTTTATCCTTTTGGAAGGTGAGTCATGTTCAAGCATGAGGTGTAACCATCCAAGCTCATCACTTCTTCATGCATGAGGTGTCACTATCCTTTCCACGTGGCACTTTCCTATTGGCCCATCCTTAATTAATCATGGATTTAATTTCCCAAAATTTCATTGAAAAGTTAATACTTCAGCAATAAGATGTCGACCTCTCATTCAAGGTGTCGACCCTTAATAAAACCCGAAAGTTTCAAGGGATGACCCCTTTTAAAATTTCCATAACTTTTGTTTCACAACTTGGATTTCAATAATTAAAAACTAATATTTTCCTTATTGAGTCTAGTGTAACTTTGTAGAAGACTTAAACTTCAAATTATGAGTTGAACATAATCAAATATACAAATACTGAACATCGCTCAAAAGTCCATAACTCTATAATACAGATTTCCTTTACCAACTTCAAATGAGCATAACTTCCTTGATAATGATTCATTTTTGATAATTAAGGTGTCCAATTGTTCATTAAAAAGTCCACTATAACTTCTTGGAAGACACCAAATTCAGAAAACTAACGTGTGTCAACCTATGTTGACAAAACAGAGAGTATGCATTGCTTGAAATCCAGAACCGGTCGACCGCTCGTCCATGGTGTCGACCCAAAGTGTGACTTGTGTCGACCGCTCGTCTATTGTGTCGACCGAAAGAAGTTCCCGAGAGTGACTTGTGTCGACCGCTCGTCTATTGTGTCGACCGAAACAAGTTTCCGAGAGTGACTTGTGTCGACCATTCTTAAATCCTGGGATCGACCTGTATTCAATTGTGTCGACCCCTCCTAATTCCTGGGGTCGACCGAAGTCTTCAATTGTGTCGACCGCTCCTCAATCCTGGGGTCGACCAAAAGTGTTCCAAAACACTTGGAAGATTTTCTAATTTTTCCGAATAACATCATTACTTATACCCCTTAAACTTTATTTTCTTCATCACCTTCAACCTACTAAATTGCTCACATCCACAATACTTAAATTCCTCAATAACTACCTAACATTCATGAAATAACTCTTAAACATTTACATCATAAAGTCACAAAATTCTAAAATAAAAATGAGGGTTGTTATAGTGTCTTGTCTTTGTCTTTTTTTAATTACAATATTATTTATTTTAAGCAAAATCTCACATTTTTTTGTTTGGAGCAAAATCTCACCGTTTTGCTTTTCGTTTAACCAAAAACATATCATACCATTATAGAAAAATGAGTCGTATAATATTGTTCGTTTTAAGCAAAATCTCACAATTTTATTTTTTGTTTTACCAAAATGTATTGTACTATTTAAAAAAATGAGTTGCTCTCTACTTATAAACCATTTATTTATATCTCTCACGATGGTGTGGAATCGATGCATTTTTGTACATGGCAACATAGTATGAGTTGTCTTTTATTTACATGGTGGATTTCCCCCAATTTCGGGTTGTCATTACTATCATATTTATGCAGTCACATATTTCTCCATGGGGTCCGATTTAGCTTTTGTTATGACAACATTTGGAAGTATTGCTAGTGTTAGTACAATATTATTTATTTTAGGTCATTTAAATATAAATTTTGTTCGAGTTCTATTTCAAAATATAAATAATATCATTGATTCATCTTTTTTATTGTTGCCTTTTGATTTACTTTGTAAAATTCTTGAATGTTGTACCACGTAAAAATTGTTTGTAAGTTTAACTGAGCTTTATTTTTATTATTCATCATCTGTGAATTGAAAGATAAACTTAACATTACTTTAAATATGATGAGATTGTTTTTTACCCCTCAAATCGGCAAGAGAAATTTCATTATAACAAAAATAATAACATTGATTCATCTTCTTTATTGTTGCATTTTTATTTACTTTATTAAATGAACTAGCGCGTGAGTAAACTGTTCAATCGAGGTTCCCCATCGTAAAGGGGGGATGTCACTTTGACCTTGTACTTGTCTTATGTGGGGTCTCGACCGTGTCTTATGTGGGGTCTCGACCGTCTGAAGTTCCCGAAGATTCAATTTGTTCATTTTAAACTTTAAGATTTGATTTGTTAAATACTCAAATCTAGAGTTTCAATATAGTTTTTACCAATATATTAGTTTATTTATTTTTGGAAGATTGCATCACTTATTATTTCTAAAATGAAATAAATAGCAAGCAAATTTGTGTATACTATAAATCAATCATTATAGATTTATTCGTACAAACTTTAAATATCGAGACAAAAGTTGTCCAAACTAGTTCATCCATCTCGTTCAATATTTTGAAAAATAAACGATCTTGTTTCACTCGTGGCATCATGGGGTCCGGCTCGTTCGCCACAACACTATATTGTAGGACAACTCCCGTGGATTTTAAGATCATGAGCTACGTAGGACCGGCCAAGGCTCTATTACTCGTGGTTAGCTACGTAATTAGGATGCTTTTCTAGTCGAAGATGAAAATGAAAGAACAAATTACACTCGTCCGAGTTTAATGACTTGGGTTGAATTTATGTCTGGCCATGTTCACCATGTTCCCTTTTAGGTTGGATTTTAATCTCGAGTTAGATTTTATTCAGTTCTAAATAGGTTTGTGGTCGACTTTTTAACCTACTACTCGGTTAGGGTTTCATAGCTATTGACGCCATGATCGAACCCTCGATTGCAACTTAACCGAAGCTGGCTCCAATTCCCTTCGAAACTGGCTCGAACCTCATGGTTCGACTGCAATTTAACCTAGATGATTATCCTACTTCTAGACTTGTTTTTAGCTGCCATCCGTCAAGCTATACCCTGAGTATTTACATAATCTATAATGTTAGTCAAACATTCTTATCATATTCTCTTAACTTATTTTTTGACGTGACGAGTTCTGATTGGTGCAATAAATATTTTAATTAAATAAATTAAAATATTTTAATTAGACCAATCAAAATTTGACACCTCAGAAAGTACGATAAAAGAATATGATAAGAATGTAAACTTACTCTTATGGAAGATGATAGAAAGACTTATCATATATATGTCGAATAATAGTTGATGCATTTAACATAATAAATTTAAAATATTCATTTTTAATACATTATTTTTTTGATTAAGTGTTTGATTATCTAACATATTCTAAATCTTGAGAATTTCTCATTCTCATCAAAACGACGCCGTTGGTGAGTAACTAACCTTTACCCGCCGGTTGCCAGGCTGTAAAGATGTTGCTGACGTGGCTAAACGAAATCTATACCGTCCGATCCTAGAAGTCAAAACGAAAATTTAGATCATCTCGCGATTGAACAACGGTATGTGGGTCCCACTTAAATATTGGACTTTATTATTAAGGGAAGAGAATTTCCCTCCATTTTCAAACCTCTCTTGAGCTCAGTGAAGCCATGGCTGGAGATCAGACAGGAAGAGTCAGTTTCTTAGCTCTCTTTTTGATAGCTCTGCTTCCTCTGGTATTTTCCGTTCGGAATCTAGGATCTTCTTCTTCGACGGATACTGGCAGGGTATATGAAGAAGGAGACTGCATCCTTCTCTTCGCCAATGTTGTTCGTCCTTTCAATAACTCACGGCAAGCTCTCGTACTCTCCTATCAAATTTTTTTTTCCCTCTGCGTTGTTTTTCCTACTGTTTGGTTCAGTTTATTGTCATTTCATGCACAAATCGACGTTGCTTTTAATTCAAGAATTCGAGGTGCTAATTTCATGCCAAATCCTCATTTCTTGATTTACTAATCGCAAGCATCAAGATTACAAAGGAAAACTTCTAAATGCTGCTTGTCAATTTTCTCCTGAAATTTCAAATCATTCGCCCTAATTTCGTTGCTTAGTCCAGCAGTCTGCCTATCTTACAGTACGAAAAGATTAAAGTCTATCCTAATTTGGCGCATTTAGAAGCACTTTAGCTAACCTAATTGGCAAATAAGTCATTAGGTTGAAAAGAATTATAATTGAAATCCTTTTTGCTGCTGTTTCCTTTAATTGTTAGACCTTGGTGATTGTTGTTGCAGCGAAGCATATCCGTACTTTTCGTTCCCATTTTGCCCACCAGGAGGTAAGAAAAAAAAGTTCTATTTTATTAGTGACATATAGTTTTAAATGTTGCTCTAATATTTCCAGATCCTATTCCAAAGAAACGGAAATCCATATCAGACTTTCTAGCTGGTGGTTGCTTTACCAATACCCGGTATGACCTAAAATTTAAGGTGGAAGCTGTTAAAAAATGTCTTTGCCTCAAGAATCTGACTTCAGATGACATCGAGAAATTTAAGTATGCTATTGAAAGGAATTACGAATATGACATGTACTCCGATAACATTCACTTTAAAGGTCCTATTGGTGTATTTTGGCCGACGAACAATTCAGGTTCTAGGTTTTATCTTCATCAACACATTAACTTTTCCCCTTACTACAAGAAGAACCAAGTGGAGGACATAGATCTTTTCAGCGATTTTGACTCTGCTTTGGATATAACAGAACTTTCTCAAGCCACTGTTAATTTCACTTATTCTGTCAACTGGAAAGAGTATAAAAAGTACATTTCCCCGCGAGAAACATTGTCAGGCAAAGATTTGGGTTATAGTATTGAGAAGCAGAGGTTGGACTTGAAATTGTCATTGCTCTTGATTTCTTTACTATTAGCTTGGGTTGCGTTAGTTTTTGTAGTTACTGTGCCATACCTAAAGAATTACTTCTCCAGGTATTACTTTTTTTTATCAGTTCTCTTACGCGGTACAGCTTCACAGCAAAGCCATGGAGGATTATTTAGCTCTTTTGGATGGTCTTCTGCAGATATCCTCATGAATATACAGAACAAAGTATAGAGGGCATCACTGACTTGGAGTTAATTCACACTTACGTATGGAGCTGTCCACCTTACTCATCCTTACTTGGTGCTGTCCTTGCCGTTGGTACTCAACATCTGATTGTGTAAGCCACTTCACTAAAGTATGACTTTTTATGCAAAAGAATTTTATAGAGAAAGTACCTCAGAAACCGTGCCACCTTTCCGTCCCCTATCTTGGAAAAATGTTTAGAGACTTCAATAAATTATTTGAGAAAAAATATGTTCAGTACTTGCTTCCTTTGATCAGAACCACTACTTAGACGTTGCATGCATGCTTGAATTTCGGGTTTTTTTTATGTTGAAAGGCAATTTGATTTTCATAATTTATATAAACTTCATGTAATCATTTTGAAAATCAAATTCTTTCTGCAGTTTCTTTGCTTTCGTTTTCATTGGACGTCTACATATTCTAGATCACTTCAGAAATGAGTCATTCATCACGTATTTTCTGTTGATATATTCCCTCGCATCTTTCCCGTCCGGATATCAGGCTGTTTCCTTCCACGAAGAATTTGGATCTGCCGGATGGGTAAAACTTCAAGCACCCTTTCAGATCACCTTCGTATTTATCATTTCCCATGATCTTACTCTTTTGTATCTCTTAGTTTCAACCTTGCAATCGAATTATTTTGCAGAAAGAATGCATTTTCCAGACTGGGACCCTTTACCTTGTTCCAGCATTGTTGACACTTGTTCTATCTAATAAAATAGGAAGGGACGTCACGGGAGTCTCAGATCTACCAAACATAGAAACAGCGACTTATGCTCTTATTATCAGTGTATTTGCCACTTTTTGTCTTCTCTGCATTGGTGGCGTAATTGCCCATCGTTTGAGGGAAGAATTTCCAAGACCTCGTACCTCACAAAGAATTCGCGTTCGCCAAAAATCATGGTATAGGAAGACGCCCTTTATAGTGATTCTTGGGGGTTTCGTAAATTTAATTATTACCCTATCAGTGATCGATGCTTTCTACGCAAGCTTGTGGAACAAGGTGGTCTGCGATGCACTTGACCTCTTCTTGATGTTCTTAGTGTTTGTTTCAGCATCAACTTGGTTCACCGGAGTGATTTTCACTCGCTATCAGCTGTCCTGCAAAGATTACCAATGGCAATGGAGGTATTTATTTATTCCAACTCTCTCTCCATCATCATAATCAAACTAAGCTTTTGTTTTTGTTTTCGTCCCTAAAACAACATTAACTGTTCTGGCAGCTCTGTTCTACGAGGGGGGTCGACGGCCATTTACGTGTTTGCATATGGCATAGTGTTCCACTCCAGATCAGAAGCAGAAGCGGAAGAAGGTAACAGCAGCATGAGGGTGCTTCTGATGATGGGCCACGACGCGTGCACGTTCTATTCTTTGTTCCTGGTTCTGGGAACTATTAGCTACTCTAGCTCTTGGTTTTATCTTCGTTACCTCTACGATGGCATGAAAAAAATAGTGTAGCGCAGAGAGGATTGGTAATTGGTATGGCTTTGGCTCCACATTCATGCTTTTGCACTGTAATAAGATGATTACTTTTACTCTTTCTGTGCAATTTAATACTTTTACTCGTGGACACTCGGCAGTCTTCAGTGGGCAGAATAAGAACTTCAGTAAACAAGAAAAATAATGGGTTCGTCGTGGGCCAAGTAGTCGATCGACGGGACTCTGGAGTCGGGAGTCGAAAATTCAGGAGGGTTTCGACTTTCGATTTCGGGATTTCAGAATTTCAATTTCGAACTCGTTTATAATCGGCAATCTGATTTTCGGATCGAATCGGATCGCTTTGAATCCAATCCAATAAACAATCTGACTCGATCTGATCCGATCCAATCCGATTGGATTGCTGGATTTGGTCGGATCCGCCCAGTCCTACTAAGAACTAGTTCTTTTCACTCTTACTTTTTACACGTGAACCTGTAACTGAGACGAGGTTGAGAGTCTTATTGAGAACTCGAGATTCTGCCTGTTGGTTCGGTTTTAATTGTCACATAACAAAATTTATTCAAGACATTATTGTAATAAACTAAAAATAAATTATTAATTGAACCGAGTAAAAAAATCAGTGTAAATATAAGCTATAATATTTTTTTAAAATTATGACCACATATTTAAAGAGAGCCAATCAGTTGAGCCCCTGGCTAATGAGGGCCATGGAGTTTGCATTGAGCCTTGATTCGTCTCTTTTGGAGCCCACACCATCTTTCTCCGGTTCTTACCCTCGCTAGATTTTAGATTTTTGCAATTACTCTGCTCACTCTGAGCTCCGCCTGCTCCATCTTCGCGAATTGTGCCCCGTTCTGAATTTCAATGCTTCCTGGAGATTTGATTGCGTTTTCTGTCTCCTCAAGCTCTTCTGCCTTTCAGGTTTGTTCATCTAGATGCGCTTTTATTTTTCACCGTTTTGGTGGTTTTGTTTTCCTGCTTTTATTATTTTTTGGTTTAGCTGCTTGCGGTGTTGCTCGAATTACAGTTGGTTTCACTGTGCATTTGGAATATGACTCTGTTGGAGCTGAAAAAAATGTAGAAATGACTTTGCTTTCTATTTTGTTTTTTCATTTCCAGTTTGTGGAGAGGTTTTGAAATTTTCAGAATTCTGATACATTATGTGTTTCGAGAGTTGCTTCTGTTCTTTTCATTTGGGTTATGGTGAATATCTACTGCTCTCGAGGATTTTTTTTTTATAGAATTTATGTTTCTGCCTTACAGGTTCGCAGGATCAATCTGAGCCCGCAATTGGAAAATTAGGATATTTCGGTTTCTAGAGTTTGTCATCTTCAGCTACAGTGTCTTAGATTTCCCGGTCTTTGTGATGGCTAATTATGCGATGCAGTTTTCTCTTTGTGCCGACATTCGAAATCCTGTCGGCGTGCTAACTGCTCTTAGAGGGAGAGTCTCAATGGAGACCCGGAATGGATTTATGGGCGTCAGCCAGAGGTCAATTATGCATTCATTGAAGTGTTCATCAAATTCCCACAGTCTCAGCCATTATCAAAATAAGGATCCATTTTTGGATCTTCACCCAGAAGTTTCGATGCTTAGAGGGGAGGGGAGTACTCTCATGAGCAACCCGAGAAAGGACACTGTCAGTGGAAGCGTTTCTGAGAGCTTGAGAGACGTTACTAATCAAAGTAACTACGATGAAGCAAAAATTAAAGTCATTGGTGTGGGTGGGGGTGGATCAAATGCCATAAATCGCATGATCGAGAGTGCAATGAAGGGTGTGGAGTTCTGGATCGTCAATACAGATGTCCAAGCCATGAGGATGTCACCTGTCTATCCCGAGAATCGTCTGCAAATTGGTCAAGAGCTTACAAGAGGTCTTGGTGCTGGCGGAAACCCGGACATTGGCATGAATGCTGCCAAAGAAAGTAAACAGTCTATAGAAGAGGCGCTTTATGGATCGGACATGGTTTTTGTCACCGTAAGTTCACTTTGGCCATTAGAATTTCCTGGTTCAAACTACGTTTTATATTAACTGAATCTTAATTTTTGAGGTAATTCTAATGTACTTTCTATCGAAATTCTGATATAGAACTAATAATTTATTAAAAATTTTGTTGTATTCTGTCAATAGATAAGTTTTTTGATTAATTTGCTTCAACTTCAATCGAAGTTTTATTATTTTGGATCATCTGTGATCGAAACCTGTGCTAAAGTACTAACTTTCATATTTGCATACGTCTTTTCTCATTTGGCCTTCAACGTCAATGTTTATAGGCTGGAATGGGTGGAGGAACCGGCACTGGTGGTGCTCCTATCATTGCAGGAATTGCGAAATCAATGGGTATTTTGACGGTTGGTATTGTTACCACTCCTTTTTCTTTTGAAGGAAGGAGGAGGACAGTTCAAGCCCAAGAAGGAATTGCAGCATTAAGAGAAAGTGTTGATACACTGATTGTCATTCCAAATGACAAGTTGTTGACTGCTATTTCACAATCTACTCCTGTTACAGAAGCATTTAATCTGGCTGATGATATTCTTAGACAAGGAGTTCGAGGAATTTCTGACATAATTACGGTAATGGCACAGCAAACGTAACTATTACCTATTTTATGTGTTTGTTCTGTATATAAAGGAGATTGATGGTTGTGTTTACTTATGGAAAATGGGTTCCATCTCATACAAAGGAACTGTATGAAAGACATCTCATATTGTGTTTACTATGATTCCAAGGAATTGAGTACTTCCAATTGTGAGTTATGTGAATTTAAGAGCTTCTAATGTCTCTTCAAATTGTTATTAGCGATTTTTCATCCTTACATGGCTGGTAAATAGATGGTGATGTGGTACCAAGTTCTGAGGGTAAAATCGTGAATTTCTTGCCAACCTTAGTGTAACAAACACTTGTTACATCCTGTCTTTAGTTAGTAAAGGTGTCTTTGCTACAATTTTGAGGAGTTATTTGCATATTATAACGAGGTCATTTATTTGATGTTGGCATTAAAGTTTAGGATTACATGTTTGTATCATGATTCAACTGATGTTCTGCCTCGCGAAATTCAGATACCAGGGCTGGTAAATGTGGATTTTGCTGATGTTCGTGCTATAATGGCGAATGCTGGATCTTCTTTAATGGGGATTGGAACTGCAACTGGTAACTTTTATACTAATCCATAAAATATGTTTGGATTCATGTCAGAAACCTATACCTCGTATTTAAAATTTTCTTAGATTAAAACTGATAGATGCATTTTTAGGTTCCTAGTCTGCATATTTTTGTTCCATGTAAAGAATAAAAGAACTTGAAGCTAAGAGAAGAGACAGACAGACATGATGCTTTGATTATCAGGACTTAATGGTGGTTCTTTTAGCTATTATTCTGAGCAACTTTGTTTAAACTCCATCCATTCCCTCAAATGTCAATCGTATTTTCAAAATATGAATAAAGCGATATCAATTTTTATGATACCTTATGCAGGAAAGACCAGGGCTAGAGATGCAGCCCTAAATGCCATTCAGTCACCTTTACTTGATATTGGTATAGAGAGGGCTACTGGAATCGTATGGAATATAACTGGTGGAACTGATCTTACACTGTTTGAGGTCTCTCTCTCTCTCTTTCTCCTTGGCTGATTCCTTTATGACCTTGAAACTTAACTTCTAAATAAAAATGGAGCCTTATTACAATTTTAACTGATGTAGAAACTCTATCTCTCTAGATCTCTCGCCACACTACTTGGGTTGATCCCTTTATGACCCTCGAGGCATAATGTCTAGATAAAAATCGATGCTTGTACAATTCTAATTGACACATAAACTACATTCGTTCAAGAAATATCTGAGTGAATTGTTAGGATTGGCTGTCGAGCAAAATGACTAATGCTTTGTGATTGCTGTGGATTTGGCTCAAAGTTTGGCAATTGATACCCTCTTTTGATGAGGGTTACATTGGATTGTACCAAACTGATTGATGAGTTGGATTGTTAAAGGTAGCAGATGTGGAACTTCAATTCAGGAGATTTTTTTCTTTCAAATTGAGCTTCTTTTGGAGTGTAATGGTTTCTAGGAATATACATTATGAGGATAAAACATAGATTTAGTGCTTAAATAACATTTTCTTGAAAAGAAATTCTTTTTTTACTTTTTTAGTATAATCCTTTTTGTGGGGCAGGTTTTAATAGATTATAGAAAATTAGAAACTCTATTATTCAATGCAAGATTGTCTGAAGATTTGGAGTTTCTCTTCACTCAGCAAACGGCTGATTATGTTATGTTTAGTCTTTCATTTTACCTTTTAAACAAAGTTGCGGTCTAACAATCATCTACCGGGATGACAGAATGGATATAGAACTATGAAGAGCAAGGACACCTAAAGTAGTGGTATTTTGGTGTATACAAATGTTCGAAAGAGGAAAAATATAAGATAGAGTTAACTTATTTTGCTAATTCGTTTTGTTTTTCGCATTATTTAAAAATCGATTGGATTTTTCTTCTGCCAAATTCTTGTAACTTTTCGCTTTTGTCAAATTATTTCCTATTTTTTGAAAGAAGTTAAATATATGACGATATTGTAGTCCAGATTATGCTATCAACATTGTGTTTTTGTTTTTCTGTTTTTGCTTAGTTTAGATTCTATTTGTTCCTGTATTTGCAGGTAAATGCAGCTGCTGAAGTTATATATGACCTTGTGGATCCAACTGCCAATTTAATATTTGGAGCAGTAATAGACCCATCCCTCAGTGGTCAAGTAAGTTTACTTTTTGCAATTCTTGGTCGAAATCGTAGGTCATTTAATTCTAAATTTGGTGGGATTTTCTTCACTTGTTCAGGTCAGTATAACTCTAATAGCTACTGGATTTAAACGCCAAGACGATGGTGAAGGGAGGCCATTACAGGTAATATCATCCATCTACAATCATGAGCAAAATGTCACGAAAGTCGATTTCTAATCTGATTTCGTACTCCCTCGATAAAGTGACAGTTTGAAATTATGAGATCGACATAGTTTGATATTGGATGAAGAACACTTGATTAAATGAAAACATGGCATGCACAGAGTTGATTGCAACGGCTAAAATTGAAAGAAAAGTTCAATTTGTTCATAACCGAAAGCGCATAGATCTTGATTCTGTCTCTTTATGAATTTCATAGTGCGTTTTCTTAATCCAGGCAAGTCAACTAGCGCAGGGAGATAACATGCTTGGAATTAATAGAAGACCCACAGCTTACACGGATGGAGGCTCGGTCGAAATCCCCGAGTTTTTGAAGAAGAAAGGTCGGTCTCGCTATCCAAGAGCCTAATAGCTACAACTCAAGATCTTAATTCCCTCTCCCCTGCCAAAATTTACTCGAATTTCGTTGCATTTAGGAGCTAAAAACTTTGGAGATTTAGATGGTAGAACTTATATCGCTTTTCTCGAAAAATTATTGTGCATATCTCTCGCGATTCAATATATGTTCCATGCTTAGGTTTGTAATATGAGTTCTACTTGCAATTTTGAATAAAAATGATTGCTTTGTTCATACAGCTTATAACCACTGACGGTTCAAGAGCTGAACTCAGGTATTTATGGCCTGGCTAATCTCATCGTTTTTCAATTCATAAATTCCAAGTTAGACTTTTGGGATCCTTTTCAGAATTAGATTTTGATCTATATTTTTTTTCCTGATAAATCGACTTTTGATAGTTAATTCTAGCACATGCAGATGCATATACGATTACCACTCCTTCGAATTTAAACTTTGCCGATCTCTCGATAATGCAAGATATCGTTTGAGAGGTTAAAAGACTTAATTTAGCAAAAGATATTATCGTATACACTTGTTATATTGAATATATAAATCAACAGTAAAGCCGAGATATTCCTGACAGCAAAAAGGTAGATTTATGTTCAAGTCTCCAACATGACTAAACATCGAAAGCATTTAAATTGCATTTTACTGAAAAAATTAAAAAAAATCAGGAAAAAATGGTGAAATCTATTACCAGAAATCTCCACAAGAACAGAAGCCTGCAGCAAAACGGTGAAATCTAGAGTTATCCCTGAGAATGACCTTCCTATCAATTACCTTTGCCATGTATTTGATGGCCACTTCTCTTTTTTGACTTCTTCCGCATCGATCAATACACTGTTTGTAACCGGAATGTACCCGGCTTCCTTCATCTTATCGAGAAGATCATCGAGCTTTTCGTATATTTCTCTTTTTCGAGGATGAGACCAATCTTCTGCCCCAAAGAAGTGGGTTTCGTTCCGAATGTTGACCCAACTGAAACCCGGCAATTTCTTCAAGTTTCGGTGTTTCATCGCCTTCCGAAGGCTTCTAACACTTTCCCACTGTCTTTCCTTTGCAAATGTGTTTGACAATTGGACGTGAGCCCCACTATTTTCCGGTTCGAGGTTCATCAACTTTTCGGCCGCGAGTTTTCCCTTCTTAACATCCCCGTGGCTCCTACAGGCTGCAAGAAAAGAGCACCATCCGAAAGCATTTGGTTCGAATGGCATGCTTTTGATAAATTCTTCAGCCTCCTTTAGCCTTCCTGCCCGTCCTAGCAAGTCGATTATGCACGAGTAATGCTCTTCCGTGGGCACCATTTCGTACGATTTCTGCATAGAATAGAAGTAACTTAGTCCTTGATCCACCAATCCCGAGTGGCTACATCCTGCTAAGAGATTCGACAATGTGATCACGCTCGGTTTCGTACCATTGGCGACCATCTTATCGAAAACATCAATGGCTTCCTTTCCTCGGCCATGCTGAGCAAGTACACCCACCATCGAACTCCAAGCGATATCAGTCGGCTGTTCAATGCCCTTAAATACTTTGATCGAATGATCAATCGTCCCGCATTTCCCATACATATCGACGAGAATCGAAGAAACAAAAGGGTCTCGGTCGAATATGAATTTAACTGTCAAAGCATGAAATTGTTTACCTAGTTCAAGTGTTGCTTCATTAGCACAAGCCTTGATCACACTGGAGAAAGTGAACTCATTAGGTTGAATTCCCTGCCTCTGCAAATGGACAAACAGACTAAGAGCCTTGTCAATTTGATTCATCTCCACATACCCATCGATCAACGAAGAATATGACATGATATTTCTCAAGTCGCGACTGATCCAAAACATGTTCGATGCATTTTCCATATCGCCCGTTTTCGAGTACATATCGATAAGCGCATTTATAACTGCCAATTCCCGGTCGAATCCTAACTTAACAATTCTTGAATGAAGAGAGTTTCCGAAATTTTTGTTCTTCGACGACCCAGAAGAATCTAAGGCAACGCAGAGAAGGTGCTTGTCGATTAGAACATTTTCGTTCATCATCGTTTTATACGCCGATAAGGCAGCCTCGGAATTGCCATTCTTTGAATACCCATCAATCATCAATGTCCAGCAAACCTCGTCCTTTTGAGGCATTTCCTCGAACACCTTACATGCATCGACAACAGCTCCGCATTTCAAATACATGTCAGTCAAAGTACTACCCACAAACAGTTCAGAGCCAAGTCCGAATTTCTTCGCGTCACAATGCATAAGCTTTCCAAATTCAGTCAACCCGAGAATCGCACAAACCTGAATTACACTCGAAAACGCAAACTGAGAGGGGCTCACCCCTGAAATTCTCATCCGGCGAAAGGTTTCCAGAGCATCAGAAAACCTCAAATTCTGAGAAAACCCAGAAATCATGGCGGTCCAAGAAACTAAATTTCTGCGAGGCATTGCGTCGAACAGCTTCACTGCGCAGTTGATCTCCCCGCATTTGGAGTACATAGTGAGAAGATGGTTGGCGAGGAAGGTGCATATTGGGGCTCCAGAGAGTAGAAGATGAGCGTGAAGCTGTTTTCCCGTCCTCAGGTGCTTGGCTTGGGCGCATGTTTGAATAACCAGAGCCAAGTAGGCAGAGTCCCTGAGCATGAGCTACCAGAAAACGCGCCGGCAGATTCATGGAAGTCTGGGAGCTTGGAAAAAGACTCAATATAATGGCACAAATTTTCACTTGTAACCCTTGTTAATTCAAAAAGGGGTGTTTTTCTGTTTTTATAATTTTTGAATTCTAATTTTACTTTTTA
>QAOC01005478.1:67948-87479 GCA_003255005.1 Begonia fuchsioides
TACTTTTTATCATATTTTTTATTGTATCATATTGACATATAATTAGTTTAGTTAAAGTAAATTTTAATTATTAAATTTTAAATAATTATTTATTATATTTATTACACTAATATGATTTGACACGTCAACCTATACAATAATAAATAATAATAATAAAGTAAATATAACATTACTCTTTTTAGATTTGAGTTGGTTTTTTAACGAATAAGAACTGATCAATCGATCTTCTAGTTCAGTGTTTAGAGCTAAAGACTATCGCAAAACTCGAAATAATTTTTCTAAATCAGTCAAAACATTTCAGTTTGATTTGAGTGTTCAGTTTGTTCATATGTTTTTTAAGTAATAACATTTCTGAATTTTTATTCGTTTTAATTAGATTTGTCTATTATTTTTAATTTAGAATTTTAAAAAGAAATAAATAGCATTTTTTAATCAGATTTTTCTATTTTTAAATTAAATTTTGTATATCTATGTTTTAATTTAATAATAATTCTTAGGTTATGTTTTACTTTTTGAGTTGTCGAAAATATCTTAAAATCAAATTAAACTCGTTAATTAATAAATGAAAACAACCCAGATAAAAATATAATTTTTTAACCGATCTAACCGAACACATGCAAATTGAGTGAAGTCGAGAATCATGGATTTGCTAGGTTTGCTCATGCATAGACATGAGTCATGCTCCCCGTTTTTTTTCCGCCATTAATAAGCATGAGAGTTTATTTCTTGCTATAAACTCTTTGCCGTAAATTTCTCGCCTCCGCACGCTATAAACCACTATTTTTTCATTTAATTGTAATTATTAATAGTTTTTAAATATTTGGATGGTATTTTTAATTTATTTTCTAGGTATTTGGATAATAAATGTACCATATAACTATCTTCGATAAATCGATTGCGCGAATTGGAAGAGCGGAAAAACAAACCAGATCGGCCCATAAATTAATGGTACAAATGTTGTCTGCAGTGTATGATTTATGAGCAATCATAGACTAAACTTGTCTTTGGGGCATGAAGCATGGTTCAATCATGGAACAATCTTCAATCCCCCCATGTTCGAACTCAATATTTCTCTTCAATTCGACGTATAATCCTTCTCAATCAGATAATCAAAGTTTGATTCCATGAATCGTTCGAATGGATTATTCTCTCAGTCGATCGACTCGAGAGAGAAGCACATGAAAGTCGAGAAGATCCGGGTCAAAGCCCGGAGTCTCATCGCTCACTCGGAGACGATTCAAGGATGAAAATCGAGATCTTTGTACAAGTGGGTGAGAGCAAATGAAGCAAAAAAATAAAATATCCAAGGGAAAGAAGTAGGAATCACAATTTAAAAAAAAAATAAAAAGATTTGAAAATAAATATGGAACGAGTATGAGCCTCATATCAAAGCCGGGCTGTGATTGGTCAGAACCAATATCCTGCTCTATAAAAAATCAATCCTACATTCTCTTCACATTCAACACCAGCCTCACGCTTGCTCTGTTCCTCTCAAATCCTGCTCTGCCTTCGTCGTTTCCCCCCTTTATACCTTTCTCTCTCCTCCGCCATTTTTCTGTCTGGCCTCTCTCTCTCCACCCATTTTCTAAGCCACTCGTCCACTTCCCATCCAATCTCCTCTCGCCTTCTGGTTTTCGTCTTTCATAAGAGGAGGAAAATCATCTCTTTGGGGCCGTGTGAAGCTCCTCAGGTTTTCGCGATGCTTAATCTCCCTTGCCGCGCCAAGATCGCCGAGGAGAAGGAGAAGAAGGCGGAGTTCCGCCGCATGGAGAGGAAGCCTCCGCCGCCGTTCACGGCGTCGTTCCAGGAGAGGAGAGCGACGGGCAGGCTCGCACTCCAGACCTTGCCGCTCGAGGCGGAGAGGGCTCGAGCTGAAGCTCAACTCCGGCCCTCCAAGGCTCAAGGATTCTTTGAAACGCACGAACTCTCTTCGACCTCCGCCGGCGGCGAAGAGGACAGCGGACGGGAGAGGCTGAAGAGGCATCGGGTGGAGATGTCGGGTCGGGTCTGGATTCCTGACATGTGGGGGCAGGAGGAGCTTCTCAAGGACTGGATTGACTGTGCCGCTTTCGACGCCGGGCTATTTCCCGGCGAAATCGGGTCGGCCCGAGCAGCTCTGGTTGAAGAAGGAAGAAAAGCTAATTCTGGGAGAGTAAGAATCGAAAACAGGTGCTAGAAACTCTCCTCATCTTCTTCCTCAATTGTTCTTTCTCTGCAATGATAATAATTCCCCTGAAAAAGGAAAAAAAAAACCATCTCAGATTGCTCAAAGGTATTGATGATTCACTTCTCATGGTGTTTTCATGTTCATCTTTCTCATTTTTTTAGCATGAAACAGACAAGATTATTTCCCAAATTTTTGTGTACTCCTAAGTTTTGATTTATCAAACCACATATGAATTCAGAATTGTGTTTAGAGTCATTACCTGCGTTGAACTGCTGCCATGTGCAATCAATAAGCTGAGACGATGATTCTTCCATCTGCCCAATTAGCTAATCAATCTGCACTCCGCAGCCATGAACAATTCAAAACCCAAGGCGAGTGAAGAAGCTGATAATCAAATTGAGAAAGCCAGTAATCTATGAGATGCCATATTGCAAATGAACGCTTTAAAAGTAGAAATACATGATTTGATAAACATAATACACAATACATCAACTTACTAAATTGTAAGTACAGCATTGAAAAGTTGAGATCATGAATGAGAGATTTAGCTCCAAATCCAATCTGCAAAAGCTAGGAACCTTTTTCTCCGGATGAAATTTTCAAAAAAGTTGAAGAAGGATGGCACCAGAATCAGACTTATCGTCATATTGTTTTCATCAAGAACTAAGTGTCATCAATCAGCCCCACTAACGCTTCAGACAGTCGACATCTATCCAAAGCCCCAAATCCAGCATAAGATAAACTTCAAATTTTGGTCCTGTGAAGTTAATTCACGATATTGCTTGCTGTCATGAAAAATAGTCTATAAGTAGTTCCTTTTTCTTCAGCTACAAACTATCCTTGTTCAGAATGCAAAAAAATCAGCAAAATCAGCTTTTAGATGAAGTGATGCTTGATATATTTTCTTAGCATGTCATCTTATTATACACGATCACATGTCAAACTGCGATTGGTTTAGATAAAGCGCATTTAATGTATTACAATTAAAATAATTATTTAGAATATTTATTTCATCAATGAGAAATCGACGTATCAACTTGTATATTAAAAAAGTTCTGCTAAGAAAGTAAAAATAATATTATTTTTTTTAAAAAGATCACCTAAGCACCCCCAAAAGCCTTAGATTTCTACAATTGCTTGCAGTTGTTCAGAACAGGTTTTCCGTTTGGGAGTGATTTTCCCGTTTGTAGAAAGAAAACTTGCCATCCGGCTCCGTCACACAGTTAATATCAACCGTGGATTCGGGCCGTTATGAAAATAAATATCATTTAGTACTTGTTTTCCACCAAAGAAATTCATTGCATAACACAAATCTGAGCAAGTAAATGAAGATCTTCAACTCAAGGTGGTCCAAAATAAAACCAATCATACACCTCCCCCTTCAAAATAATAATCAAGCAGAAACGCAGTTCAATAACAGCATACCGTATGGAATACCGTATTTTCTCTGCTCTCTGAAAAAATATGGCACCATCTGCTGCTCCTCTTGCAATTATAGCATCCCTGTCATATTCACATTAAAACAAATAAAAATCCGAAAGTTCTCCAACCTGGAAAAGGGGGCGTTGGATTAGGAGAGAAGGCTAGGACCATGATCATCCCCCTGGACCAGAATGATACATGTACACAACGTCAAAAAATAAGGTCTAGCATTAAATATCAACAAAGTCCTGGACCAACATAACATAATTGGAACAGTGTAGAAATAGGGTTCTCACTCATAGCAACTTCCACATTAAATTACTTCTTGGCTGCTGCTAATTGTTACGGGGTGGATGTGTAAAATAACCCAAGAAAAATGGCTTATAAATAAAGAGGAAAGCGATAAATCCAATGTAAACTCAGACACACTCTTCTCAAAGAGATTAAAGCAGTCATTTGATAATCCTATCATTCCCCCAACTATACTTTTGGAAAATCTCCTGTGGACAGTTAGAAGTCACTTTCACCTAGCAATCCCCACTCTGGTGCTCATAACCAACCATAACCCTACTACTTAATCATCTAGTTATAGTCGTAATCCTAATAATTTTCTTCACTTCCCATCACTAATAAGATGAAATAGTCACATTACAGATATGGCAGATGTGTATGTCCATAAATTAAAATTAGTCTTCTTTCAAGAAAAGGTGCAAGTTTTAATTTTGTCAAAAACAAAAAAAAAAAATCATTCTTGTACACTGTACATTCAACTAGAGATAAGAGTGTTAAGTCTTAAAAAAACTTAATTATATCATTTAAATTTATGAAAATTATTCAACTGTAAGTAACAGTTTGCGGGGTTTTAACTGTTTTGTTTACTTTATGCCGTGAGGAGCGTTGTAGCACAAAATAACTGTATAGTTAATAAAAATATACAAAATTTATGATTATTCATTTATTATTTTTATCTTTTTGTTGGCTGCTTACTTTGCAGGGACTGTGTTAGATATAATTGGAATCAAAGAGCTAAAAAATAAAAAAATTGCAGATTTTAAGGTGTCAAATCAAATGGGATTGTCTAACTTATTGGAGATAGAAGAAAGATCTCTACAAAATCAGCACCTAATAGGGGATTTTCCACTGATTGGAGAAAGAAAACATGGCTGGAGAAATCTTTAAAGGAAAATCATTTTGTTTGGAGAGAACCACATCCGGAGGTGCAGAACCAGAGGAGGACAGACTTCCCCACAATGAAGATCGAATCTCCTATTGGAAAACGCGAAAAGAAAGAGAAAAAGGACGAGAGAGAGAGATGAGTGCAGTGTTGTGCAACCGAACTTTACAGAAAATTGGAGTTAATTTGGCAACTCCGGCACGCCATCGGAATTGTCAAGCTGCTACGGCGAATCCAAAATTATTATTTAGCACTGTATCTATGGATTCTGAAAAACTCTTTCATGTTCTTTTCTATTTTAGCTTGAACTAATTTTTTTTGTTAGATTAGGAAGTATCGTGTTAATGAACTCTCAGTTTGCATTTATTTTGATTATTGAATAATTCAACTAAATCTTAATTTTTATCATGTATAAATTGCACGTTAGAGTTATAATGAACCTAATGATTTCTAATACGCCTATAGAAAATATTTGAATTACTTTAGTGCTAAATTTATTTCAAATTTAATAAGATATTTTATTCAGTAAAAATATTATCTCAAGAGAGAATTAATGAAATTGGTATTTAAGTATTCAAATTCTATTATGTTTGCCATGAGATTGAAAGAACGTGAGAGAAGAACTCAATCAGTAAGCAACGCTAGTCATCGATTTTATAAAAATTCTTTCAGTCAATACGCGTTATAGCCTACACTGCAGCACATGCTCATAACTGAAGGTGAATTCACAGAAGAAAACTCAATCTGACATTTTTGTTGAAACTCGTCTATTTAGATATGTTTACTGCTTTAATTTTGTTTATTTTAAAGTTCAGTTTTTATTTTACTTGTAACAAAAACCATCAAATCTTTTATCAATTTCAAAAAACAAAGAGTCGCTTTGACTGTGAAACATAAATGACTACTTTTGTCTCAATTTTTTATGCATCTTATGGCACTCTAATGAGAAAACTTTTCAGTCAATGATGAATTACAGGGTCAAGTTTTAAGGATTTAATGATATAGTAACACTAACCTTTAGAACTAACTAGTTGAGCTAAAATTTCTGCTCATGAAAGAAATTTCATTTTCAGTCAAAATAAGCCCAAATTGAACTACGAAAAATTCAGAAGAATCGAACTAGATTTAGTTCTCACAAACAAAGAGACTTACTTTCATGATAACCGAAGAGAGGGCAAAGATATCTTCTGAAAAAGAATCTACAAGCATGAACCTTCATGTCAGAGTGCATGTTGGGAAACAAACATTGGTGACAAAAGCGACCGCACGAATGATGCTGAAATAGGCAAACTATGTTTGAGTTGGTATGTAGGTCATAATTTGATCATAAAACTAACATCACCATGATCCCCTGTCCTTGTGGAATGAAATGTAACGCTTAAATATGTATGTTTTTAAGTCTCGAGATTCCAGTAAGAAACTGTGCAAGTTAAAAACAAGAGAAAAAATTAATTTTGAGTCTGAGTTTCGGGTAAATAGACCAAATCAGAGCTGAGTCTTAGAAATTTTTTTTTTGAGCTTTCTGGACGTATGCTCGGACGCATCATGCGTATGACATGTCACTCACTAGGATGCAACGTTCTAGTGAGGGACGACAAATTTTTTTTTTTAATTTTTCGTTTTTAATAATTTTGACTAATCAAATCTTATTGGAATGACTTGAAACATTTACAACAATAAAAGATATTAATCTGGAAGTTTTTAAATTTTTTTGATGACTATACGATTTACTATAATTTTTTTCATACATAAACAAAAATAATTTGTTAAAATTACATACAGTAATAAAAAATTTTGTGAATTGTATCACACACTTAAAGCACTGTAAGACAATATTACAAAAAGTTTCATGAATTTTCAACAATGGTACGATTTACTATAATTTGTTTACTACATAAACAAACAAATTTCGTAAAAATTACGTACATCAATAAAAAATCACGAAACTTTGTGGAATATTGTCTTACAATACTTTAAGTGTGTGATACAATTTTCAAGAATTTTTATTTTCGTATATAATTTTAACAATTTTTTTTATTTTTTAATGAAAAAAATTATTGCAAATCGTACAATAGTCGAAAAAATTTAAAAACTTTCAAATTAGTGTCTTTTATTGTTGTGAATGTGTGGTAAAAATTTCAAGTTATTCCGATAAAATTTGATTAGTCAAATTTATTAAAAAAAAAAAATTTGTCGTCCATCATTCGGACGCATCATGCGTCCGATTGAAGAACGATGCGTCTGATCTGTCCCTCACTATGACGCATCATGCGTCCAAGAAACCCAAAATTTGTTTTTCTAAAACTTAGGCCCAATTTAGCCTATTTATCCGAAATTTAGGCCCAAAATTAATTTTTTTCTCTAAAAACAATAAAAAAGTACAACTGATTTCATACAGGTAATTATAAAATCTGTTAAAACTTCTTGAAATGTACCATGGTCTAGATAAAAGCTTGATTTTCTATTGCTCCAGTACCATAGTATCTTGTAGTTTCACAAGCATTATTATCGCAAGATTGGCCTAATAAAAGCTAAGCATCATTTAAAAAAATTAGGGAACCAAGAAAAGGTGAATTTATCATAGATCTTTCAGCTCTTGAAATTATATTTACAACTTTTCTAATTTACATGTCAGTTCTAAAACTGAGGGAGACAAAAAAATATTTATTACAGAAAAGAGAAAAATGTGAGATTGTGAGAGCACAAAGTAGAACATAGTTTTCCACAAAAAGATAGCGCCTAGACAGTAGAAGAGTGACATTTGATAAGAAATGGCAATGCAAATGTGAATTATCAAAGGGAAAAAGATCTTGCAAAGGGAAAAAGTTATCAGTAACTGACAATGTAAGTGGATAAGATTGAAAGAAAGATGAAAACATAAAGGACAGCAAACGAAGTTACTTAGTGGGTTATTCAAGAGTTTTAATTCAATGCCTATCATTATCTTTTCCGTACCAAATTCGTATTTGCATGAACCAAAAGTTAACAATCCAACATATAAACACAAATCAAAGACGGGCTTAACAAAACAGAAACGTGATGCAATTAACTCACAGCAGTTAGGTTACCTTAATTGAGTTATTGTAGCAACAGGAAACAAAACGTCCATGGTTGGGTGCCGCTGAATCATTTTTACATTTTGAGTGCGTCCTTGTAACACTGAAACACGCTCAAGTCAACGTCCCAAATCTGATCAGTTTAATTTGTGAGTGCGGGTAGCAAGCACAGTTTCAGATCCACTTTTAACTTTGATTTTTTCGGGAGCCTGAACACAAACTCTACTCAATTGAGGCAATGAGTAAAGTGTTGAAGAAAAAAGTGAAAATATAGCAGCCATGGCCTAGCATGGAAACAAATTCAGACTAATGTCCTGATTCAGTCTTAACTATATGAAAACTGTAATGCCAAAATTAGTGCTGAATTAATGATGTCATCACAATGCTGATAGAAATTTGAGCAAATATTAATACGAAAAGATGGATTCTAGAGTAGAAACACATCCACAATCTTTTCCAAAATGATGCTGGTAACATCAAAGCTAGGAGTGACCACTGACTTTCCTGTTGGAGACCAGGCCCCAGATCGAACAGTCCTATAGTATCAGTAAAATGCACATAAGTTCAAATAGATTTCTTTATAGAGCTTCCAATCAAGTTTAAACAAAGGGATGGCATTGGCAGTCACGCGAAATTCAACTTCCATTACCTCACCCTATCTCCTAATTTGATACAGCAGCTCCTTCTACAATTCCTAATTGAATCGCCCAGAGACAAACCAATTCGAGAGACAGAAAACAAAAGTACAATATAAAAAAAAATCAACTAAACCTCGCAGTTCCAAGTGCCACTGTACTGACTCCGTTCCCAAATTGGAATGGCATCATCTCCGCTAAAAAAAGCAAGAATGTGCGCAATTTCAGAAACTCCGGTGGCAGGATTCCATGCCAAGCTCCAGCTCAAAACTCCCCTCCACATATTCATCGGACATGCAGGTATAGAACCCTAAGATCCGTTTCCTAGCGAGGATAAAATTTATATCTGGCTGAATATTATCTTTTCGGCGCGACGAGAGAAGGGAATCAGAAAAATACGCCTGAGAAGTTGATCATCGAGGCAACTTTTTGGAACTCCTATATATGCGACCTCGGTCCGACGTTTTTGCAGTTGAATTTTAAAAACACCACTGAAAAACCGAAAATTAGCGAACCGGGTTTTTTTGGGGAAAAGAACAAGAAATCAACTACCCACCCTTGGGGACACTGATGTTGTTGAGCACTCTGGCAATATTATTTGCATCGAGTCGAAACTCGTATTCTCGTATGGTTTTTTATTTGAGACGTAATAAAAACTCATATATGAATCATTTTTATCGATATAAAATTGGACACATTATGAACTCATATAGTACGGTTTTGTATTCCGAGAATCGCACATATAGATTATATGAATTGATTATGCAATCACTTGTTAGCACGAGTGTGCAAAACCGGACTGAAACAATAAATCAGGTTAAAATTGTCAGTTTTAATTCGGTCATGATACTAATTTTTAAAAAACATGATTACAAGTAGATGTCAATCTTTAGGAGTAAAAAACTGTGAAACATAATTAAACTTTCGAAAAAAGAATAAAACTTTACTCAAATCTTAATAAAATTCGATATAAATCTTAAAATTAGTTATAAACATGCTCAATTATTTAAAATTCGACCCGAATATAATATCATCGTTAGTTGTTAGAATCGATAGGTCATAGTTACTTAATTACAACAAAAATAATTGATATCTTATATAAATATATAAATTCAAAAAATATATTATTTTCAAACTAGTATTATAATATTGTTACGCTACAATACCAAATGTTTATTATAGTTGTTAATATTATAATATATTTATATAAAATAAAATTATTTATATATTTTTGCTCGTCAAACTCAATTAATTAGGCTCATGACTTCCGAGGAGCGTCCGATTGAAATGTTTGTGGAAAAAAATCTCGTTAACCCAGTACTCTCATCTCTTTAGACTTAGCAAACTTTATAGTTTGAAGAGGAGGATTTTTCCAGGCTTTACTCGACTCGTTCGTCATCCACACCTAACCCCTTGGCCAATTATTTAAGTATAGTAAGTCTAGGTTTACCTTTCTTATCATACTTCCTGATATGTCAACTCTTGATTGAGTCAATTCAAATATATTTAATGAATAAAAATATAAATAATTATTTATTATTTAAATTGACTCAATCATGTTTCGACATGCTAGAATGTATGACAAGATGATAAGTGTAGACTAATTCGTTAAAGTCAGAGAAAAATAAATAAAACTAAACACTGGGTAGGAACATAGATCACGGTAACTTCATTACGCGTGTTGAAATTGTCCAAGAATGGATGGACATAATTCGAAAATGGGTTAGAAAAAATCAAAAGAATCATAAATTGAAATGCTAGAAAATAATTGATGACTTATTTCAACAATTTATTGCTATAATAATTAACTACCTCAATTGACATTTATCCATCAATAAGGCAAAAATAGCAAAAGAATATTAAGAAAAAAATTGATGTATTTATTTAATAACATTAAACTTGACATGTTTGAAATAAAGGCAAGCAAAAGATGAAAAATTTAAATATCAATGATAAATCATCGCTAGTTCACCCAGTCCCTAATAAATTCTGAGGCTACATAAAACTCGACATGTTTCATAATCAAAACACCCAGAAGATGAAAAATTTAAATATCGACGATAAATTTAACTATGACATGGTATGAACATTATATAAATATAGTCGGTACCACATTTTTTTCCAAGGATAGAATATGATCCTCACAATGTGGGGCTCAAAAGTTAGTGTTATTTAAAGTTGACAATTCTTTTGTTGTGGAGAATCTTATCCAAGTATGAAGCCTTTGGTAGTTCATCTTGTGGCCATTTTATGTGGCAGCAGCTGCATCATAGTGGATGGAGCTTCTTTCTGTTCGCCATTACTTGAGTAGGATATGATTCTTCTACTCTCTTCTATGACAAACATGCTCCCATTTGTAAAATTTAATGTAGTTTTACGTTTAATGTTTCGTCCTACAGATACGATGTTGTGCACTTTGAGTCAGAAATCAATGTACTTTCGTTATGAAATCTTGTCTTGAAACTCGTCATACTAGTTTAGCGAGTGATCTTACTAATGAATTATTCGCTAGAACTACGCACAAATGACGTGATTTTTTATTTTTGGTTAGGCTTTTAAAAATCACTATGCAATCGTTATGATATTTTGCTACCACAATCAACCAAACTCTCGAGGGTCAATGTTTTTGTTATTCGTACGATATTTGCATTGATATTGTAATGTCTTCAGTTCGTGTTGTACATATTCTTCTAATTTGAGTTTAAACATGTATGGTTCTACTTGTAAATTATGCAGTTTTATTTTTTTTAAGCAAAATGAGATCGAGAACTTCGGACTAGTTTCGCGCGCTTGAACCCTCCTCCCTCCCAATTAAGGTGAAATTGTGCACCTTATTGATACTAGTTGTGCCTTCTTTCTCTTCGCAAGATAAGATGTTAGAGATACTGCTAATATTTATTCAGCCTGACATTATAATATTATCTGCTTTGATCTAAGTTTATAAGTTTTCTTTATGAGCGTTTGATTTTGTCATTTTCCAATTTGTTATTGGAATTGCTTCACTATGAGTTGGTTTAAGATGTAACACATGTGCATGTTAATGAAGACAATTCAACCAATAATTGACACAAGGATGGTTGCGGGCATGTGGGGTTACCTCAACTTTCTCAAAACATATTTAACTAGTGAAGTTAACATCATCAAAGACCTCTCCGTTGGGTTAGGACCAGTCAAGCTTGGATCATTCATCGTTTGGCGAAAGTTGGAAAAGAAGAATAATGTGATCGATGTAAACTCCTCCACTTTCTTATCACGATTTTCCAAACTTTTGAAATCTCGAGTTCGGACATTAATGCTTCNAAAACATCATTAACTAGTGAAGTTAACATCATCGAAGACCTCTCCGTTGGGTTAGGACCAGTCAAGCTTGGATCATTCATCGTTTGGCGAAAATGGGAAAAGAAGAATAATGTGATCGATGTAAACTCCTCCACTTTCTTATCACGATTTTCCAAACTTTTGAAATCTCGAGTTCGGACATTAATGCTTCCGCGAATTGGTCGCATGGTTAGTAAAATTTTGTGACTTAAAACCTACTTATGTTCTTGAAAGATTCAACTCTCTTAAGAAGAGCGCCAATAGAAGTTGCCGTCAACCCACGTGTCGTAAAGGGTATCAAGCTGCTTTGTTGTTGTTACGAACAAATGTATGTCACAAACGATTAAGAGATACGAGTAACGATATTCACTTCTTTATTCTATTTTCATATCATGGACGCTTTGTGTAAAATCATGATTGATTCATAGAAAATAATAATTTTGTGTTAAAATACAACTAATTATTTATTACATCAATCATAAGTTTACATATCAGCATGTACAATAAGATAATATAATACGAAAGTAATATTAGATTTTTCTAAAGAGATTATTAGTGAATTAAAGTTAGACGTTAAGTATTTTTCATGAGACTTTTAATTTCAACTTGGTGAGGAAAATGTCCCAAGATATTAGTTTCAGGCATTGTAGGGTTTGATGTAGAGTTATTTGGTGGAGGGCTTCTCTGGGGAAGAACCTACTAATCAAAACAACCTCCATTGAGGATCTTTTTTTTCTTTTAAATAAATCGAAAGCCAATGCATCTTTTCCCGATGGGGGACAAGAAATAAGCCTAAAAGCTTAATTTTCTAATGAAAAATCAATCATTAGAGATGGGTTCACGTTGCCTAATAATAATTATTAATTATTTTAAATTTTTAATTTATTAATTTATTAATAAAAAATAATTTATTTATTTATTTATTATCTTAATATTACCGCTAACTTCTAATTTTAATATTATATGCATGTTCATATTCTAATTAGGAAAAGATAGAATTGACTAATTATTCCCGGAATTACGTGAGTATCGAAATCTCAATGTTTGATTGATTAGATGATCAGAAAATGAAAGAATATGAGAACCCACAGCAAAATCCAAACATGTAAAGCCAACTGCTGAAAAAAAAAACAAGTGGGCTGACTGTGGAAGATCGAAGCTATTAATTTAGCTTCGTTTTATGAGGGCAGGAGTCAAGCATATCTCTACAGCTAGAAACTGTAAACCTGCATGTGTTTCTAAAAGCTGATCAGATTCTCCAATCTTGAAAAAAAAACCCTAGCTTTCTTTCTTTCTTTGTTTGTGATGCTGGTTTGAGGAGCAAGAAGAGCTTAGTCTGAGCTTTAATGGCGGCTTCCACAGTTTTCTTCTCTTTCTCCTTCTCTCTTCTCTCTCTGTTTTTCTTCATCTCAAGCTGTTCAGCTCGTGATAAACAGCGTATGACTTTGATTTTCCTCCTCTGGTTTTTGTAGTCTAAAGCATTTGTAAAGAATGAAAGTCAACAGCTAGTATTTGGCGTGGTTTTGGGCAGTGCTGGAATCAGTGTCTTTCACGTACAGTGGCTCGCATGGGCCAGGGCACTGGGGGAGCTTGAGCCCAGCATTCTCGGAATGCTCCCATGGCAAAGCGCAGTCGCCGGTCGACATCGTCACCAGCCAAGCCGTCCGTTCGAAGAGCTGGAAACCCCTTTTCAGAAACTATCACTCAGCAAACGCCACTCTGATCGACAACGGCTTCAACATTGGGGTGAGGGTTCTCCTCCTTTTTCACCGTTAGCTTGGCTGAAATGAAAAACCATGGCTGTTTCTGGACAGGTCCGATTCGAAGAATACGTCGGGTGCGCGGTGGTCGACGGCCGGAACTGCACCCTCAAGCAAATCCACTGGCACTCTCCGTCGGAGCACCGCATCGACGGCCACCGGTTCGTTCTCTCTCCTTCCCCCTCCCCCTCCCCAAGAACTCAATTCTGAATGAGACAGGTTTGCGGCGGAGCTCCACCTGGTGCACGGGACGGAGGACGGAAGCTTCACAGTCTTGGCAGTGCTGTATCACCTAGGTGGCCCAGATCCGTTCTTCTCCAAGGTATGATTTTGGTATTTGAGGGGATTGGTGTGGGGTGTGATTTGATGAAGGAACGATGGGCAGCTGCAAGCGAGGTTCGTGGAGATGGGGAAGGAGGTGCGGGAAGGGGACGAGGATGTTCGTGTCTCAGTCGGGAGTTTGGACACCAAGTACTTGAGAAGAAAGACTCGTAAATATTTCACGTACCTCGGTTCTCTCACTACCCCTCCTTGCTCTCAGAATGTCACTTGGTACATCCTCGGAAAGGTATTCTTTTTTCTCTTTATTCATCCAATTTTATAAATATATGTAAAAGAACACCAGTTACTAAAAGTCGGTCGTATGGGTGGGAATGGGCCGGTTTGGTCTTGTTCCACTCGGTAATCTCAATCGACCCTTGAACATGGGTTTCTAAATTGTTGGAATCTAACCTACATAAAAAGGGGTTTGAGAATTGTGTCAAACCGAACCATGAACTACGGTTTTGGAAGAAACTGGAACAAAAATGATTCCAATTCCTCCCAAACTAGCTAGATTTGCACAGATCGGTCTAAACCATATTTATGGACCGGTTCAACCAACCCCTAGTCGACACACTCGCTTAGCTTTGGAGGGTGCTGAATTTCTAGCACCTCGGGCACTTAGTTAAGCCGGTGGCCTGCAGGGCGGCTCCTTTGTTCAACCAAAGTGAAAATCTCTAAAACATTTGGTCATTTGTTGCAGGTGAGGACGATATCGGAAGAGCAAGTGGCGATGCTCAAATCACCACTAGGAGCAGCATACAAGAACAACTCAAGGCCAATACAGCCTCTCAATGGGCGTCGGATCGAGGTCTTCGAGGAGCTTAGCCCGTTTCACTTTTAGATCTACTCTACTCTAATCCATACTTGCTTTAATCTCAATCACCCTACCTCTTTCCATTTCATCTCATCATTTCAACTATTTGATCATAATCTCATAAATTAAAATTTCGACTAGAATAGCTAAATGTTAGAGAATATTCACCATGCCTTATGTGTGTGTAGGAATTTGTTATACCCTTCATTCATTAACAAATAAGAATGATACATGTGTCCTATATCAGATTCCCTCTCTGTGTATAAATACATACATTATCACAATACAATATGAGCTTCTTTGATTACTCTTATCTCATTGTTGTATACCCTAAAATCCAACTTGGTATCAGAGCTATTCTTCAGGTCCATGGCCTCCTCCGCAACCAGTAAAACAACTATTCTTCATCAGCCTTCAAACTTTTTCCTTCTCATTCCCAGAATATCTCCATCAAGTTCACCAATGATAACTACTTGGTGTGGAAAAATATGTTGCTGAACATAGTGATTTCAAACGGTCTAGAATATTTTCTGGAGCCTAACTCTTATTCGCCGCCTCAGTTTCTAGACAATGTTACTTATCAACCAAATCCTGAATATTCTATTTGGCAGAGATACAATCGGCTCGTCATGAGTTGGATGTATTTGTCTCTAATCGATCCAATTTTAAACCAAATCGTACACTTCACTACAGCATCGGAAATTTGGCAGAGCTTGGCTCGCCTTTACTCCTCCACCTCTCTATCTCACTTCAATGAGCTCCGAGGACAGTTACATAATATCAACAAAGGAGGACTTACCGTAAGTGATTACGTTCACAAACTCACCTCCATTTGTAATCATCTTGCAGCAGTTGGAGAACCTGTATCAAGCAAAGATCGGTGCTAATTTTGCTAGATGGCCTTGGAGCATAATACAATCTCTTTGTGACTGCTATCTCGCACCGATCAAATGAAACCACGATCGAAGAGATACATAGTTCTTACTTACTTATGAGGTACGTTTGGAAAAACAGAATACGATTCCCATCAGCCTACCGTCTTTTTCTGGCTCACAGCAAGCTAATCGAGCAGTTCTCCCTTTCTCTCGGCCGCCGTCGAACTCTCAGCCTCGCTTCAATAACCAGTTAAACCAATCAGGCGTGTTAGGGCAATATTCAGACCAACAAGGACGTCAATCCAAGTCCAATGAGTACAAGCCCCGATGTCAAATTTGCAACAAAGTTGGCCATGTAGCTATTGTGTGCTATCATAGAGCTAATTTATCCTACTCCCCACCAGCCCGGCCCAATCTTCGCACTCAGCATCCCCAACATACCCAGAACTCTTCTACCTCTTTCACTTACCCTATTCCTGATTCGACCAATATCTCTGCTCTTGCACCAGCATATCCTCTTGCCTCACCATGGTTTTTGGACTCAGGTGCTACAAACCACTTCACGCCTGATGCTCAAATTCTCCAGCAGCATGTTCCTTACCTCGGTTTTGAACAGATTTCAGTGGCTAACGGTATGACAATGCCTATTGACTCGGTTGGGCATTCTTCAGCAATACCCTCACAGGTCGCTCCCTCTCTCTATCATTCACATTACACTTCTCTTCTCTTTCACACAGTCTTCTAAGTGTTTATCGTCTCTGTAACGACAATTATGTGTTTGTTTCTTTCTATCCCTCTCATTTTGTTGTAAAGGATTTGTCTTCGCAGGAAATTCTCCTTCATGGCCCAGCAATTAAGGGTCTCTACTCAGTCTCGGTTTCATCTGCAACTCCTTCTGCCTTGTCCACAATTGCTTCAAATCCGTCACTTTGGCATGACCGTCTCGGCCATCCATCTAAACCCATTTTACATTTTGTTTTTAATTCTTGTCATTTTAATTCCAACAAAATTGCTCGTATGACTCCTTGTACGACGTGCCCTTTAAGTAAATGTCATAGTCTTCAATTTCCAATCTTTACCTCTCATGCTACTTCTTGTTTTAATTTATTGCATTCTGATCTTTGGGGTCCTGCTCCCTCCACATCAATCAATGGTTATCACTATTTCTGGTTGATAATTGATGATCATAGACGTTACACATGGTTATTTCCCTTAAAATCCAAAGATGAAGTTACTGGTATCTTCATTAAGTTTTGTTCATTCATTGAAAATCAATTTAAGCATTCAATGAAGTGTGTTCAGTTCGATTGGGGTGGGGAATTCCGACCCGTTTCCAAATTTTTTGAATCTAAAGGAATTCACCATCGAATTTCTTGCCCTTACACTCCTGCCCAAAATGGCCGAGTAGAGCGTAAGAACAGACACATTGTTGAGGTGGGTCTTGCATTGTTGTTTAAAGCTGATCTTCCGGTTGTTTTTTGGTCCTTTACTTTCCAGGCATCAAAATATTTAATTAATATCTTACCCTCTAAGATATTATCCATGCACTACCCTCATTTTTTGCTGTTTGCTGTTCAGCCTAAATATGATCACCTGCGAGTTTTTGGATGTGCATGCTTCCCTAACCTTCGTCCCTATAATTCCAATAAGTTACAACCTAGGTCCCGACAATGTACCTTTCTTGGCTACTCAATGAGTAATAAAGGCTACATCACATTTCACCCTTCTATTGGGCGTCTTTACATCTCTCGGGACGTCATCATCCATGAGTCTACTTTCCCTTTTAAATCACTCAGCTCTTCTCAAATTTCTTCTTCATCAAATAACTCATTTCTTCTTATTTTTAACTTTCCTAATTCGGGTTCATCTCTGTCCATTGATCCTCCCTCTCCTCCCCGTGAACATATAATATTTCCCTTTTCTCCCATTTCAGAAGCTCCTTCTCCTACCCAATCACCCTTGATAAACACTCATCACATGCAGAAAAGATCAAAGTCTGGTATCTCTAAACCTAAATTATGCCTTGCTACTACTTCTCTCTGCCTTGAACCTCGCTCTTTCAAAGAAGCTTATGTTATTCCTCAATGGGTAACAACAATGAATGACGAAATGGGAGCCCTCCTTCGTAATAACACTTGGGAGTTAGCTCTCTTCCTCATAATGCATCTGTTATAGGATGTAAGTGGGTTTTTTGCATCAAATTTAATGTTGATGGCTCGATCAGCCGCTATAAAGCCCGTCTAGTGGCCAAAGGTTATCATCAACAAGACAATGTGGATTATTTTGAAACCTTTATTCGGTTGTCAAACACACTACCATACAGTTAGTTCTTTATTTTGCTTTCTCTCATAATTAGAATATTAAACAATTGGACGTTAGCAATGCATTTTTACACGATGATTTGGCGGAAGTAGTGTACATGGAACAACCTCCCGGCTTTATAAACACCACAGCTCCTTCGCTGGTTTGCCGACTGAAAAAGTCACTTTATGGCCTTAAACAGTCACCTCATGCACGGTACTCTAAGTTATCTTCTGCTCTATTTCAGTTCGGATTTTTATTATCTGATGTTGATTCTTCCTTATTCATATATCGTAAAGACTCGGTTACTATTTTTATATTGGTTTATGTCGATGATATTTTAGCCACAGGATCCTCAAGTGCTATGATCAATTTACTTATGGATTTCTTGAGGAAATTATTTGCTATCAGGGATCTCGGCTTTATTAACCAGTTTCTGGGCATGCAAGTTACTACCTCAAGGGATCACATGGATTTATCTCAGTCTAACTATATTTCCACTTTACTGGTTCGTGCTAATATGCAGAATTGCAAGCCGATGGATGCACATATGGTTGCAAATCTGATTATTTCTTTGTCTGATGGAGCGCCGCTGCCAAATGGAACTTTATATCGGGAGATAATAGGCGGGTTACAATATTGCACCTCACATATATCCAACATATCCTTTGTTGTTAATAAGCTTAGCCAATTTATGCACCAACCAACGGATATCCACTGGCAAGCTCTTAAACGTTTGCTTAGAAATCTAAAAGATACGTTGCATTTCAAACTTCGGATCAGCAAAGCAGTTGCATTTAACCAATTGATTGGGTTTGCTGATGCTGATTGGGGCTCCTCCCTTGATGATCGTCGAAGTACAAGTGGATTTTGTTTTTTTATTGGAGGAAATTTAATATCCTGGACTTCCGCTAAACAAAAAGGTGTCTCTCGCTCGAGCACTGAGTCTGAATATCGCAGTGTTGCTGCGGCTGTTGCTGAATTACTATGGCTTCAGAAATTATGCCTTGATCTCAGAATTATCTTCTCTCAACCGTCTACCATTTTCTGTGACAATGTAGGCGCCACATTTCTTGTGTCAAATCCACCATTGCACTCCAAATCTAAACACATTGACATAGATTTTCATTTTGTTCGGGAGAAGATCGCAACGGATCAGCTAAAGGTCCTCTTTACTCCCTCCAATAATCAACTTGCTGACGAATTAACGAAGCCTCTTTCATCGTCCAAATTTCAGGTGTCTCGTACCAAGCTCAATGTCTTCCCTCCATGAGCTTGGGTGGGGATGTTAGAGAATATTCAACACGCTTTATGTGTGTGTAGGAATTTGTTATACCGTTTATTCATTAACAAATAGGAATGATACAAGTGTCCTATATCAGATTCTCTCTCTGTGTATAAATACACACATTATCGCAATACAATATGAGCTTCTTTGATTACTTCTCTCTTATACCCTAAAATCCAACTCTGAAATACCTCAAACTCTACGAGTAGTGGTATGAGGAAAATCCCTCCGATCTTGATCTCATCCTTTGGTCATGGATCCCTACAAAACCCATTTGATGAGTTAATCGTCATTTTCATCGAGAAGGAATAAAATTAGAGAATTGCCCACCTTTGAAACTTCCAATACGATTGACCAGAAGATCAAATATTAGACCAAACAAGGAGGGTCAAACTTG
>QAOC01005483.1:0-24495 GCA_003255005.1 Begonia fuchsioides
CATACTTCTTAAATTCTAGCTAAATGGATTCCTGTTGATCAGAGTAAAACTTCTCCTTAGATGATTGGAAGCCAATTTCAACTCCTTCCTCGTTAACTTTCACTTTCTCTCTCTAAAACCTTTGTGTGACAAGTTTTTTCTTCTTTTCACTCATTCTTTCTCTTGAGTTCGAAAATTCATGATGATCTACCAATCTTCGATTTTTCAAGATGGTTCATGGGGATAAAATACCGTTTTGAAAACTTATCCATATAGTTTTACTATTTTACCAAAATAAGCTCCTTCCATTGCTAAAATTATAACTGTAGGATCGAGATTAACCTAAGTGGGGGGTGAATTAGGTTAACTAAACTTTTTGCTGCTAAGTCAAATTTGTGCGAATTGTTTAGTTATTTTCAAGCTCTAGTGCGAAATTCTTAAACAAATAAATAAGAGTTTAGAGTAAGAAAGTGACACCGGTTTGGTAACGCGGTTCGGCCAACCTTACCTACGTCCGCGCTTCAAGGTACCTCCTTGAAGATCTTTCCAGCTCAAACCTTGAGCTTCACTCCGATTGACTTACGGGTGTCAACCAAACCTTTGACTCTTTTCTTGAAGGAGCGTCACCCCTTTTACAATGATCGTTCAATGAAAAGAAACTTACAATTTGTACGGTTATAAAACTGACTCACTCAATCTCAAGAAAGATATACAACTTTAGTACTAAGATTTGAGAGAGTAAAAAGTTCGAGAATCAAATTTGGTAGCAATTCGGCGTAGTTTTTTCTCGTTAAAAATCGTCACTTCAAAATGAGATTGCTTCATCTATTTATAGATTGTTGTTGATTTGTCCAGTTAAGTCGACACGAATCCTGTTGGGGTCGACACAAGCACTAGCTGGTAGACACATAAAAAATATAGCCGTTGAGAGTTTTATGACCGTTGGTGCTGATCTGCCGAATTGGGTCGACACAAATGCTGTTGGGGTAGACACAAAATCTTGTCTGGAAATTGTTGGGGTCGACACAAAAATGAGTTGGCTTAAACGTTAGTCCACATGTAAAATGCAAGAAGGGTCGACACAAGGATTTGGGTACAGTCGACACAATGTTATACTGGGGTCGACACAGACAGTTTGGATGGGTAGACACATTTGCACGCTGTACTGCCTTTTTTGGGTTGACACAAGATTTATAGGTGGGTCGACACAAATGGAATGACTCGCCTCTGTTTTGAACAGGGGTCGACACAAAAACTCTAAGGGTCGACACAATCACTAAAAGGCTGAGCTTCTGGATTTTATTAACGGTCGACACAAACACTATGGGTCGACAAAATTTATGAAGGCTGTGCTTCTGTAAAATTGTTTTCTTTTCCTTGAAATCTTTAATTTGTATAAATCATTTTCTTGAAAACATAGAGGAAGTCATTAAGTAAATAGCAAACTCATTGTTACCATAATTCAAAACGCATTTCCAAAACGTGCTTATTCATACATAGGGTTAGTTTACATATGTAATTAACATTTCACAAAACACATCTTAAAACATAGTACTGTCAAAATACATCAAAATTTATTTCTTTCATTCATTCTCACGGGTCGTCACTTAACAGTGCATGCACAGCCCGAGCAAGCCTCCTCCACAACAACACATCATGTGGTGAAAACTACGTTCTTCACCCTTGTTTTCATCACCTACATCACAAAGCTTATTCTAATGAGCTTAAGGCTCAATAAGAAATCGTATAAAGTGACATGCGTAACATGAGCGTGGTTTTGTAAAACATGCATATTCATTTCGTTCTTTATTGCGTTATTCTTTCTTATCGATCCGGTTTTCCACCTCGTGGTTCTACCCAGTCCTCGTGACCGAGCTTTCCCCCTCGTGGTTCTACCAGTCATTTACATGTTCGGCTTTCCACCTCGTGGTTCTACTTGGTCCTCGTGACCGAGCTTTGCACCTCGTGGTTCAACCTTTTTCATTCGTTGCAAACATTCATGCATAGAACTTTGAGGATTTTTAGAATGAGAATTAGCACCAACAGGTTCCTCCCATCCCACCCTCGCCATTCGATTGGTTGACGTTTGAAAACATGCATGGAAACATTTTCGTTCTTTTCGTAAGACATGATGCATGAAAATGGCATACATGCACAACGTGACATTCATAACATAAACATAGAGTATGCATAAAAAATCTCCCAATCAACATAAACAAACATCTCCAAATGAAGATAATTATTATCTCTTAAGTATACTTAACATAAACTTACTTCATTACTTTACTTAAACCTAGCAACCATCAAACAAAGTCAAACAAACACCAATCAAACCCAAACATTTGGGCTGGTGCACGGTGCGATACACCCCAAACAGAGTATTCTTATTCTACTTATTCATAATCGTAACCAATTTGCATTCACTTTTATTTGTTTCTAATTATACAACTGTAATCCTACTCTCTGTGATGTAGTCCTCAAAGAGCCAAAGACATGCAAGATTCACTTACTTTGATTCCAAGCTGCAAAATACTCCTTATTTCCTTCACTTTCTATACTTGATTCCAAACAACCTTAACATCACAAATATGCTTACATTAGAATTTACCTAATTTACCCTATTTTTCTCTCAAATTACAACAGTCATCACTTAAGTTATCAAACTCAAATTCTTATGAATAAGTAACCAAAATCACCCTTAAGGTGTCTACTATAATTCATCAGAAGACTTTAAATTCAATTTCGTAATCAACAATCTTATAAAATCTGTATCTTTAAAATCTGACATATTAATCATGCTTTTGTATGGACATGGTAACACCTTGTTTTTCATGTCATTTCCATTAATCAAAACCATACTCGAACTCTTATAACTTCAATATAGGGTCTAGAAAAACACTTAAATCAACCAACATCATACCTTAGCCCTAACTTCGTGCTCCTCCTTCTTGTTATTTAAACTCACAAAACACACTCGATTTGCACCTTTCACACTAAACTTTCAACTTCAGCTTTAACCTAATGTTTCCCTTCATACGAAACTTGAGAGAATTTAGGGATAATAATGAGAATTTCGTGCATTAAATGTCAGCTAAAGGTGAAGAGGTAAACATGAGGTGAAGAGGCAAGCATGAGGTGGAGAGGCAAGCATGAGGTGAAGAGGCAAGCGGCAAGCATGAGGTGGAGAGGCAAGCACGAGGTGGCTTCACCAAATTTTCTCCTCCAACACTTAACTCACTTGTCACATTATTTCTTTAGGCATTCCTTTCAAATGCGTATTTTAACACACTACCAACAATACTTCGTGACGCACTTATCAAGATTTAACAACATAATTTACATTTATAATAACTAAGGTGCTTAAATGGCTCGAGTGTTGCAAAATACCTTTATCATTATCATTTTCATCATACTTAGCATAACTATTTAATTTATTTTAGTACTAAGCTAATCTTTAGGTTTCAATGAATTAATCATGATTAGTAAACCTTAATGACCTCATAAGTTTCACTAATTATGCGTTAATCATAATTAGGCACTACTCCTATAGTGACATGTGTTATATTCCAATTTTGCATTTCTGTCCTACTCCTAATTCAGCATGTATCACATTAAAATAATTTCTAATTATGCCATTTAATAGCTTAAAGAACTTAATATGAACAATGGTATAACACTAGAACCACGGACCCTACAATCATAGGACCAAAATTCATAAAACACTGGAACAATGGAATAATGGAACACTTGAACTGTGAACAATGGAATACTCAGCACTAGAACCTTGAACCTTGGAACCCTAAACCCTGAATCGTAGAAATTTGGAACCTTAAAACACTCAACTCTGAACTCTCCCCTTAACCTTTTACCTCAAATTCTCGAACCTTAGATCCCTTAACACTAAGCCATGAAACTATTAACCTTGAAACCCTGAACCTTGAAAAAATTAACCTTGAACCCTAAACCTTGAACCTTGGAATCTTGAACCCTGGAATCCCAAAATCATTGAACCCCAAACCGTAAAACTTCAACCTTAAACCCTGAACCATGAACCTTGAACCTTGAACCTTGCAACCCTAAACCTTAGAACCTTGAACCCTGAACCCCGTAACCGTAGAACAATGGAGCCCTAAACTCTGAAACCTAGAATCCTAAAGCTTTAACCCTGATACCTTGGAACCCTACAACCATGAACCAATGAACTCTAAACCCTTATGCTTGAACCTTAAGCATGAAACTCTTTAACCCTTGAACCTTTAAACCTTTAACCTATGACACGGAATGGAGGGGGATTAGATTTAGGAAGTGGGAGAATTGGGAAAGGATAAATTGAAAATGATAATCCGATAATTCCATAATTGGGACTGGAATTGGGACAGCAATAACTCGACGATGAGATCGAGTTTATGGCTGAAATTTTGAGTGGAACTTTGAAATGAAGATAGGTGATATTCCTCCAAAAATTAAGGAAATCACGTGGATGGATAGGTCGGAATGTAATGGAACAATAACGGTGGTTGGTAGGTGGCCGGAAATGCTGGACAGCGGAGGAGATGAAATTGCAAACAAAATCAACGATGGAAGAATGAGCTTATGGACTTTAAGCTCACCCTACGTCCTTAAATAAGGCTGGAGACTTTGAAGCAAGAAGATATCTCCAGCTCGGAGGGAGAAATCTTGAAGGGAACCTGTAACGACCCGATTCCTGAGCCCCCACTTACTGTTGTTCTTACTTACTTACTTACTAACTTACTTTCTTTCTTGCTCTTTGGCGACCCGAGAACCGGTCCATTATGGGTTTCTTACTTACTTACTTACGTTGGTGGAAAACTTGTTTCTTTAATTTCTAAAAAAAAAACTACTATCTTTAGTTCATAAAACAGTTTACAAAGAAAACCGTCGAATAATAAAAACATACATTTGAATTCCACCTTTAAATAAAATACATAATCATTTAATAACTTAAAACGTACAGCGGAAGACAACTACTTCAACTAAAATACATTCATTTTCAAAAGCTTTCTAATCCATCACACCAAAATAAGGGTATACATTTTAATTACATATCCAAGATATTCAAAACATTCAAAACATTTTTATAACACGACTGTGTGTGTGTCATGCATCACTCCCCGTCGGTCACCGGTCAATAAATCGTATCATTTGGACACTCCTCTGCTCTAACTCCTTGGTCTACTTTAACTCTTATGAAGGATATAAGTTACAACATTCGTGTTAAAATTTGACCGAATCTCAAAAACGCTAACTTTGTGCATGATTAACCGATTTGAGATTGATTAACATGAAATCATCCATATTTATCCACCAGTTCATCCAATACAATCATATTATCCTTACTGAACCTAAAAGAAATTCAGAGGATAGAAAAATTACCTTGATGCTCAGCTTGCACGAAAACTCCAGAGTTTTCCTCTTCCCATCGGGATAACTCACTTCCTTAATCTCACTCTCCTCTCGTCAAGACGTGAGAACTTAAAGTAAAATAAGGAGGAGTCTTACTGGTAGGGAAATGGCAGACCATGCTTTCTTATCTCTTAATTAATCAAAAACAATGTTCCTCTATGATTCATCCATCATATTCCTCCACATTTTTTGCTGACTTTTCAACTTAAATCTACAAGGTGTCGACCGCTATTCAACACGGTATCGACCGCTACTGAAGGTGTCGATCGAAAGCATTCAAAATTTTTAGATTGTGTTGACCCCTTTTCGATTCTTGGGTCGACCGCTTGACTAAAGGTGTCGACTGTTTGATCCTTAGGTCGACCGATAACATGATGGATGGTTATATTGTGTCGACCCCTCTTTTATCCTTGGGTCGACCGGTAAGCAAGGTGTCAACCGCTTAATCATGGCGGTCGACCGATTGCAAGTGTCGACCGCTGTCCCTGGTGTTCGACTGCTTAATCCCAGTTTCCTTAATTACCTTCAACCTACTAATTCACTAATATCCACAATACCTTAATACCTCAAAATTTAACCAACATTCATCCAATAAAAGAATCTTTAACACTTCAATCTTAAGTTCACAAATTCTAAAAAAATAAATGAGGGTTGTTACATTATAACCTCCTTAATAAAAATTTTGTCCTCAAAATTTCGACCTCAAACATCTCTGGATACTTTTCCTTCATTTCTTGTTCTCTTTCCCAGGTGGCTTCCTCCACGTTATAATTTTGCCATAGAAGTTTTACCAATGGGATTTGCTTGTTCCGCAACTCCTTCATCTTCGTATCCAGTATCCTTATTGGTTGCTCCTCATAACTTATAGTTAGCTCTACTTCTATCTGTTGTGCTTCCACCTTGGATGGATCATGAATGTATTTCCTTAACATTGACACATGAAACACATTGTGAACTTCTGCTGAGTATTCTGGTAATTTCAACCTATAGGCCGTGTTTCCCACTTTCTCCATAATATTAAATGGTCCAATGAATCTTGGTGCTGACTTTCATACTTTGTTGTATGGTTTTCACCTGCTCACTTTTTGTTGTAGGCAATCCGACTACAAAATCCTAAGTAACCCAAAATATTTCCTACAATTTTCTTCATTATTTAATTCAAAGTCATTATCCCTTCTTTTCCGTAACCTTTTAATCATCTCCTTCAATCCCAATTGCATAAATAACTCAACCCTCTATTTCTCCTTCTATTTAAGTTGATCGACACATCTCTTGATATCTCATCATCAAATCTCAACTGCTCTATCTATACAAACCCTTCATCTCCTTTCAATCTGACATCAATCCTTCTTTTCATTCATTAATCAATCATCATTCAAACACAACTCTCATTCTTTTATTTTCTATGTCATTCAATTATATTAAACTATTGGTTTATTTTCATCCTTCTATATTTGTATCCCAATTTAACCTTTGCTCAGCCTCAAACATTAAACTTTTACATTCAAACAAAAAACTCCCTATACCATTTTCATTTCCTTCACTTAATTGGGATCCATATGAACTTTTTCGACATCGATGTGAGAACTACCTTGTATAATCCTTGCATAGTTGATGGAAATTCCCAATTCTTATGGTGCTTTTTCAATCTAGGTTATAATCAAGACAAATTCAATTGCTTTTGGGATGAGTCTTCCTCATTTGTACCAAAACACTTACTCCTTTAAATGATGAAATTTTAAAGAATACCATGTTTCCTCAACAAAACTTGAGTCATGTCCAAGCTAGGATAGCCCTCATCTTGGTCTCGTGACACTCAAATCCATTTCCTAATCATGCATATTGATCCCTGAGTTGTTGTAACATATTCAGATCATGTAATTCGGTTCTCTAGTGTTATCTAATATGGGGTAATTTACACTTCTCATCATACTTCACCTTATAAAGGTTGTACTAATTGTAGCTTAGTAATAATGAGTGTAAGTAAACTTCGCTAAGGGCAACGACTTGCTCTATGACACTTTGAAACTTTAACACTCATGCTTTCACCGTGTCTTCTAAATTTGGGTTTCCCTTTTGATTCGTCTACCGGTTCGGGGATGAACCGCCGTTCATATTTATAAAATTTTCTCATGGTCTTTCCAAAACAATGGAGATTGAGATTTCAACTAATCTTACTATCTTTTAGATGTGCATCTCCACATACTTGTCCAAAATGTTTGAAACATTCAACTTGTTATGTCCATAAAACTACTGGTGCATTTGTTACTCTAACAGATATCTTCCAAAAACTCATAATGTTTATATTCTTCATGAATGTCATCTTGAAATATCGTCCATTTTGATCGAACAAGTTGTCAATCTTTGATGACATACACTTATCCCTTATCGTTAGCTTACTTAATTTCCCGTCCTTGAATTTGTTCTTGGGTGTTACTTTTCATTTAGGGATAGTTTCTAACTAGATGTCCTATTCTCTTTGCATTTAATACATCGTCATGTGTTGATAACACATTTTTCCAAAGAACCTTAAAGTTACTTTTTTCTTTACCTCCTTTGAGTTTATTTTCACTTGATCCTTTTCGTTCTTCTCAGTAGTTGTCATTCTTTACTTGATTGAGGTATTATCGATTCTAAGAATTTTTCATCAGAGATTTCTTATACCTTGTAAACCACATCTAAATTTTCCAAGATTCTTGGCACCACATTAGCATGATTAACTTTCTTGGTACCAGTTACTTTAACTTCTCTATAAGTTTCCAACTTTAGACCTTGAATATACTAGTACACTTTAAGTTTTTCTTTACTCACCTAAGTGTGGGGCAAATTTTACGAGACTCCCCCTACTTGATACTCTAGGCCTATTTTAATTACTTTCTATCTTTCTCCTTTTTAAATCTTGTTTCCCTTGTCGAATCCATAACAAGAACGTCTTTGTCACTAGGGTATAAATCGTGGTAGTTTCTTGAAGCCTCATACTCACCACATATATTCATCCTATAATTAGTAGCTCTTACTTCTTTTTCGTGAGTATATTTACTTCCAACTAATCTGTCAACATCTTCTTATTTATATGAATCATAACTTTCCATTGATTGCAACCAATCCATGTCTTTTTTATTATTTGGTTCATGAATGGATACAGGATGACTAGAAAGTTCATTGTGAAACTTTAATTTTTCTTTTCTTCCATAGTCATGCTCACTTTAGACATGAGAATATTGACAATTGTCTAAATGAGACATTTTATAATCTTTGGGCATCTTACCTACCACTTCAACATGGTCATCCGAAGCATCTACAAATCGACCATCTTGCTTTACTGAAATTCTCGCTCGGCTCAAGACCATAACCCATTTGAGTATGCAAGTGACTCATTTTATTTCAGCTCCCTTGAGCATATTCATGAGCATGATTTATTGTTCTGTCTAGTCTAGAGTAAAGATAATCTTTATGCTCATTCCTAGGACTAAAAACACCTCGTTAATGATAATCAACACTCTTATTTCTTTCATCAGAATCTACTGGCCTCGGCTTATATTCGTCACTTCTCCTCAAAAATTTATGGCAAGATGCAATCATTTCTTTGGCTTGATATGAATCCAAACCTATGTATCTTGCTAAGTTAGAATAGGGTCTCCCTAAATCAGTGATTCCATTTGAGTTTCTTATGTCTCTATTATAATCAAATCAAGTCACCCTATGATGCAACGCTTCACTTGAATCAATCACCAAGTGCTCCTTATCTACATGAGTTTTCACAAAAGTTAGTTTTTCAGAAGCTACTCGACCTGGATACTCAATCCTTGTATACTCAAAAAGCTTCATATCCACATTTCGTGTAGTAGGTACCTGGATTCTAATTTTTCCATAGTATGAGGTATAGGAAACATTCTAATATGGCTAATATGACTCTCCCATGTTACTATCTCTAATAAGTCTAGAATTATCAAGTTCATTTTGATAAAAATTCTTGTGATATGAACTTTCACCATCAAAAAAATTATTGCCCTCAGGCTCCAACTATTGCTGCTTATATTTTATAGGATACCTGTAATCCACTCTTCAGCCAACACAAGATCTGTGGACTGTCCATCAAACGGTGGAGGATTCATTTTCCTAAATCTCTCACAGCTAAGCCCTCCATGATTCTTGTTTCGTCCATTTTTTTGTTCTTCTCCATTCATCATTCGCTCCAATTGTTGAAACTGGCGATTAACCAACTCTAACAGTTGTTTAATAGCAGTCTCATTAGTTCCCTCCTCTAGAATGTTTCTTCTTCCTCTCCTCATGGTTCTTCAATAACTAATCACATCATTAGCACTCCAAAATAAGGATCTTTCTTCTTTAATCCTTTTATAACATAGAAGTATGCAAATGATACAATTCATGAGCTTTCTAGAGAACCGACTTAACCTAGTGCAGTCACCCTTTCGTTCCCTTAGTGTGTGTGTTTTGCTCTGATACCATAAATGTAATGACCCGATTCCCGAGCCGCCGCTTACTGCTGTTCTTACTTACTTACTTTCTTTCTTTCTCTTTTGCGACCCGAGAACTGGTCCGTTATGGGTTTCTTACTTACTTACTTACTTACTTACTTACGTTGGTGGAAAACTTGTTTCTTTAATTTCTAAAAAAAAACTACTATCTTTAGTTCATAAAACAGTTTACAAAGAAAACCATCGAATAATAAAAACATACATTTGAATTCCACCTTTAAATAAAATACATAATCATTTAATAACTTAAAACGTACAGCGGAAGACAATTACTTCAACTAAAATACATTCATTTTCAAAAGCTTTCTNTAGTCCACTTGAGTCTCCTTTTTAATCCAATCAATGACCTAAACATATCGATTATACAAGGATCAAAAGTAATAAACACGTAACTTTTTATCTCAACTTCAACATCTATAAATTCCTCATTAATGATCCATTTGCTATGATCAAGGTGTCAAATTGTTCCTTAAAGAGTCCATTATAACTTCTTAGAAGACACTAAATTCAGAAAATGAGCGTATGAATTGCTTAAAATCCATAACTGGTCGACCGCATAAATGAAGGTGTCGACCGCTGCTAAAAAACAGAGAGAATCCCTTTTGAAAATTGGGATCCGGTCAACCGGTACAAAAACGAACGACCTAAACTACAAAACGGTCGTCTGAATTCCTCTCCCAGTTTTTTGTCTACTAATCCTTGATCACTTTTGCATGGGACTCCAACTCACCATGCAATGTGGTACTTCAATCGGGTTCGGGTTCGGGCTTGATTCTAGAGCTCTCGGTTTTTGGTTGCCAATCCTCCTTTTCTCCACGCCAATTTATCATGTGTTTTGGCCTTGTTTGATTCTCCAAAGTTGGCTTCGAAATGTATAATTCTTCAATTAATTTTCCTGCAAAATTAACAAACATATTAAAAAAATTCCGAGCTCGAGCTCGGGTGATTGCTCCGCTTGCCATGCCAATCTGTGGCATGTCATCCTCCCCGGGTTCTTGAGGATTTGACCTCAAATCCAGTGGGAAGTCATCTCCATCTTGTTCATCTTCATAAAATCCAGCAAAGGGAGAAAGATCTTGAACATTAAATGTGGCTGAAATTCCATAATTTCCGAGTAACTCGAACTTGAATGTTCTTGGGTCGATTACCTTATCAAAAAAATTCTCCGGGCTTAAGGCCGCCTTAAGAGTGTGCCAACTTTGAACAACTTCAAGTTTTGAGTCATAAGATTCAATGCCCTTCACCACAACATCATTCTTTCAACGGCTAAATAATTCAACAATCCGGTTTGTACTATACCACCGGATAACTAAATCAACATGAGTTTAATTATCTCCATTACAAACCATAGTGTTTCCAATATATTCAGCAATGTATATTCCATGGAAGTACTCTATTAAGGATTCCAAGAACCTCATCCAATGATCATAGTTAGCTACCTCTTCCTCCTTGGTTTTTTTTATGAGTGGACCGTAGACTCCTTTAATAGAATTGCCAAATTGTCCATCATTGCTTGAATAGTTCTCCATATTAAGAAGATCATAATTCTTCTTCCTTAAGCTCAATTCCGATTTGTAGATTTCCTTCATCCAATCATAAACAAAGTAATTAGTAAAGAGTTCGGGTAAAGAGACTAACCACCTTGAGAGTCTTTTGGAAATCACAACAAATATAACTTTGTCTTTGTTTTCTTTGATCGAGACTCTTGAGTTCACTTAATCGGGTGTTCCTTCTCTACTGGAAAAGGGCTCTTTCTTGATAAAAATTAAATTATTCTTGGATGAATTCTCCTTCCTTGTGACCTCATCTGTGGCCACTTGTTTGGGTTGAAGGGGAACTAGCTTGATAGATCGTCCACCGAACTTAAAAGAATATTGGTTTGTAAAACCATTGTGCATAACCTTCCGATCGAATTTTCATGGTCTCCCGAGTAACAAATGGCTTGAACTCATGGGAACCACATCACACATTACTTGATCCTTGTAACTTCCAATAGAAAATTCGATGCACGCTTGCTTGGTAACTTTGAGGTCTTCCTTATCATTCATCCAACGTAATTTATAAGGCTTCGGGTGAAAGATAGTTTCTATTCTAAGTTTGTCAATTAACTTTGGGGAAACCACATTAACACAACTTCCACCATCAATAATAATTGAGCATACCTTATCTTGGATTAGACATCTACTATGGAATAAATTTTCTCTTTGGAGTTCCTCTTCTTGGCTTTGAGTAGCAAGTAACCTTTAGATAACTAATAATAAGGGGCCTTCTTGTGCTCGGCATTCTTCCCCTTCAGATTCCAAGCTCATATCCGATTTTTCCTTCACTTCATCTTCACTGAAAACTTCACTTGTTTCCTCTCTAATAACAATCACACGTTTGTTAGGGCATTCAAATACAATATGCCCGAGACCAAGGCACTTAAAACACTTGATCTCCCGTGTTCGGGTCTAGTTATTTTCTTCCATCGGTTTAGGCTCACTATCCTTCTTTTGCAGCCAAGGTTGAACGAAAGGAATCTTGTTCTCCAAGTTTGTATTAGGCTTAAAAGGAGTAATAGCCTTAGGACTTGCTCGGCTCACTATTCCCTTGCCCTTTCTTTTCATTTGCCTCTCCACTTTCAAGGCCATTTGAATAACCGAATCCATAGAGTCGATCGGTTGCAACTCCACAATATCACTAATGTCTCCGTGTAAGCCTCTAATAGACCGAGCTATAATTTTTTCCTCTGGTTCTTGTAAGTCACATCTAATTCGGAGAGTCTCAAATATGGTAAGATATTCTTCCACCAAGAGAGATTCTTGCTTAAGAGATTGTAAATGAAGAAATATCTCTTGTTTGTAATGAGCCGGTACAAATCTTCTCCTCATAATTGATTTCATCATTTTTCAACTATTAATACTCTCTTCACCATCACATCTTCTCTGAATTCTCAAATTATCCCACCATAGACTAGCATATCCCGTAAGTTCCAATGAAACAAGTTGTAATTTAAACTTCTCGGAATAGTTATAGCATTCAAAGATCTTGTCAACTTTCTCCATCCAATCAATAAACAAATCACCTTGCAAGATCCATTGAAAGGAGGAATGGATACCTTAATATGCCTCATATCATCATCTCTGGAGTTGAGATCATGCAAACCATATTCTTCATCATCTGACTCTTTGGACTTAAACTCTCGAGATCTTCTCGAGCCGTGATTCAACCTTCTCCTTGGTGGTTGGTTCAGAGTAGTCCTCAAAGAAGGAGAAATGTGCTCCAACTTTTGTAACACCGTATCAAATCTTTTATTGAGCTCATCAATTTTTCCTTGAAGGACAGATTCAGGAAGATTTGGATTCGGATGTGGATAAGATGGACTAACCGGGCAGCTAGGATCAATCGGATCCTGGTTTGGTTTGTAATGGGAACCACTCCTTGTGGTCATCCTTCAAACTTTAAATCACACAAAAACAGAGGTAAAGAGGAAGGTGGAGAGGGATTTATAGCTCTGATACCAAATGACACGGAATGGAGGGGGATTAGATTTAGGAAGTTGAAGAATCGGGTTAGGTTAAATGGAAAATGAGATCGAGTTTATGGAATTGGGACAGCGATAACTCAAGGATGAGATCGAGTTTATGGCTGAAAGTTTGAGTGGAACTCAGGAAAAAAGATAGGTGATAGTCTTCCAAAAATAATGGAAATCACGTGGATGGATCAGTCGGAATGTAATGAAACAGTAACGGTGGTCGGTAGGTAGCTGAAAATGCTGGATAGCGGAGGAGATGAAATTGCAAACGAAATCAACAATGGAAGAAGGAGCTTATGGACTTCAAGCTCACCCTACGTCCTTGAAGAAGGCTGGAGACTTTGAAGCAAGAAGAGATCTCCAGCTCGGAGGGAGAAATCTTGAAGGGAACCCACGGTGGCAGGAGAACTTCCGGCTGCCGGCTTCTTTAATTCAAATTCCAAATTGTCCTTACAATCACGCAATGTGGGAGGTTTTATCTGCTGAGAAGAGTGGGAAAAAGGGAGGGAAAATTGAGGGCCACAGGCATGCAACTTGCATGCTGGAAATTGAAATAAAGGAGGGGAAATTGGACTAATGAGATTGCAAGAATGTGAAAGTCACGTGATATTGAATCTCCTCAGCCAATTTCCCTTCTCTTAGCCGAAAATACCTCATGCAAAACCCCATGCAAGCAAGCAAAAATAAACAAAATAAAACCTAGCCGAGAAACCCTCTTGGGTTCTCCGAATATCCAACGTAAAATTCACATAAAGATTAAGCTAAAAATGCGATAAAATTCTTTCAATCCATGTAAATGCTGGAGAGTTGAGTTGTGGAACCCTTGATCACTTTTGCATGGGACTCCAACTCACCATGCAATGTGGTACTTCAATCGGGTTCAGGTTCGGGCTTGATTCCGGAGCTCTCGGTTTTTGGTTGCAAATGCTCCTTTGCCATTAGTAAACTTCAGAACTATGCCATTCAAATCATTATTTTCCCTCTTTAATCTACTTATTTCACTTTCCAAGGGATTAACTTTACTTTCGTGCTCTTTTGTTAACATGGCATGTTCCTTTTTCAATTGCTTATACTTAGATTTCAAGATATTGAAATCGTTAAGTAAGTCATTGAAAGCATCAAAAAATTTATTATCCTCATCAGAATTTTCTAAATCACTAAAGGAGTCAAGTACCTTGTCCTCCTTGGCCATGAAGCACATGTTAGCATCTCCTCGTCTTCGGATGAGGAGCTTGACGAATCACTGTCATCCGAAGTTGCTTTCATGGCTTTCTTCTTGTAAGCCTTGGGATGTCTCTTTGCTTGTGGACAGTCGGATTTGAAGTGACCTGTCTTTCCACACTCATAGCATTTAAGCTCTTTCTCCTCTTCCTTAGGATTGTAGTAGGATTTGAGAGAGTAAAAAGTTGAGAAGGATTTATGCAGTATTTTCGTGTAGTTTTATCTCGTTAAAAAATCTCCTTCTCAAAATGAGCTTGCTTCATCTATTTATAGTTTGCTGCTGATCTGCCCAAATGGGTCGACACATTGCTGTTGGGGTCGACACAAGCACTATCTGTTAGACAAAACGAAGATATAGCTGTTGAGAATTTTTTTTTCCGTTGGTGCTGATCGGTCGACATAACTATTTGTTACGGTCGACATAAATTCTTCTCTGGAATCTTTGGGGACGACACAACGTTTGTGCGGTCTACATAACTCTGAAGAATCCGTCTCTTAGAAATCTGGGGTCGACACATGTAGGTTGGGGTCACAAATCTAAAGGATCTGTCACTGGAAACACTTGGGTCGACACATGTAGGTTGGGTCGACATATTTTGAACGATGGAGTCGACATGTAATGTGCAGGCTCAACTTTGAGGGGTCGACACATAGATTATGATAAGGTCGACACAATGACTTTTCTATGGTCGACATAGACGTTTGGATGGGTTGACACATTTGCACGCTGAACTACATTTTGTGTCGACACAAGTTATATAGGTGGGTCGACACAATTTGGAAGACTCGGCCTCGGTTTTGAGCATGGGTCGACACAATACGGTGTGGGTCGACACAAAGCATTTGGGTTAAGCTTCTGGATTTTACAAGGGTCGACACAAGGTATTTTGGGTAAACACAAAACACTGCATATACTTGAAAGTGTACCCTTCAAAGAGGGTATTTCTCATGAATGGTCTAATTTAAACATTTTAAAGTAGTTTATTTTATCTTTCATGCTTATTTTAGATAGTTATCATAAAAAAACAATTGATTGCTTTAAAAGCACTTTTAAAGCCAACAATCTCCCCCTTTTTTATGATGAAAAAAACTTTTGAAAGAAAAATTGCTTCCCCATAGACACATCATTTATAAAAGATATTCAATGCTCCCCCATACAAAGACACTGATGCATGTCAGATGAATATAACTTATGCATAACTTATGCATAGACATATTATCACAAATTATCATAACTTATGTATTAACATCATTTATATCATAACTTATGTATTAACATCATTTATTTTCTCCCCCATTGACATTATCAAAAATAATAAACATAAACATAAATATATAGAATATTCAATAAGAGTAAAGTAGCATTGTTTATACAAAAGAGGAGATAAGCAAGAAATTAAGAGTTCTCCTAAGTCAAGAAAAAAAATTTCCTCTACTACTCTATAGCTGGTGAAGAGATAGGAGAGTCAAGTACAATGGTGCCTGCAACAGATAGAGGCCCAATTGTAGATGGAGTATGTAGCACAACTGTGCCATGAGAGGATAACGGTATTGTAGCAACGACAGGAGTAGTAATTTTCACCTCCATAGGAGCAACTGCCAGTGCAGTGGCTAAAGAGAGAGCTGGAGATTGAACAAGAGAGGGAAACAACGAAGGAATTGGCGAGGGATCTTGAGCATGATCAGATGGTCCAGACATACTAGGCCTCAAGGTAGATCCATACCATTCATAGTACCACTTCTCAAGGTTGTCATGGAGAAAATCAACCTTATGATGAAGTGCAAAATTGGATGCGGCAAAGGAATCTACTGTCCTTTGAAAAGTATCATTATGGTTGAAGAGAGGCTCTACTGTAGAAGCTAAGCCTGAGATCTATCCAGTGAGCAAATCAAAATGTTCTTCCATCAAGGAAGTAATGCGATGTGAGCGGGAAGATGATCTATGCTCGGGATGTACATCAGCATCATCACCGGTATGTGTAGGATCTTCACGAGCATGAGGATCATCTATGGCCACCTTGTATTGCCAGATCTCATTCTCATCTTGAGCTAAGCCCATTCCAGCAAGTGTCGAAGGACTATACTTGTCAAATTTTCTGACCCGAGTGAGTGGCTCAGAAGAAGGAATCTCAACCCCGTTTTGTCGAAGAAATTCCATTATTAAGAGGTTGAAGGGCAAGGACTTGGATTCCTTATCCATGACATCCATCATCCGTCGCATGATGACATATCCTATGTCTATGTGACCTCTCCTAAAGAACATGAAAAGTACATACAGCTCCATGTTGCTGATGTAGTCTCTGTGGCCATCCTTTGGTAATAGATTATATGTGAGAAAGTGATGAACTAAGCGAGCCACAATATTGAGATCACTGGCCTTAGGTCGATAAGGCACTGAATCAGGATCCTTCTTGATTTTTCGAAGAAAAGGCCAATACTCTTCATCCTTCATGATTTCAGGCTCGGAGTGCTGCTCATAATATGTATCAGTTCTTTCATCAGATGTACAATTGAGTATGATATTCAGTTAATAACTCGTGAATTGTATCTTCTTTCTAAATACGTAGCTCTTAAGGATAAATGGTTTTTGGGTATAATATAGATTTGCATAGAATAATCTCACCGCCTTTTCATAATAGGGACCTGATGTGCAACCGGAGCACATCACGGACACGGACCCAACAAGTACGGGAGATTTCACTAACCTAGTTACTTATTTTGCAGGAAACATAACTTCGGAGCTTCCATCCGAGCATGATCAGGAAAGACCTAAAGTCTCGATCATGTGGTGTCAGAGCATCCCCGGACAGGACACGCCCAGCGCCCAACCACCGGGCCATGACACGTCCAGCGCCCAACCACCCGACGGCCCGGCCCATGACACTGCCGAGACACGGTCAGCGCCTAACTGGCGCCCCACGACCACGACCCGACGACCATCCAAGCCTTGGTCGTTGGCCTAGCCAAAGTCCACTAGGGCTTCGGCCCGTGGGAATAAGTGACCGACATGGGAGAACGCACAGTCCAAGTCCTTTGGATCGAGTGTTCAACCATGGGCCCTATTTTTCGTCACACTTAGTTTATTTCTTTTCAAGCCAGCATTTAGCCTTAGAAAAGGAAGAGAAGTCAGCCCAAGAAGAGGAGAGCTCATTACATTAGCGAAGGCCCACGAAGGACCGCCTCGGCCAAACATTGACCAACCTCGGTCAAGCCTCGGCCCACCTTCGGCCCACTAGAAGGCCTTGGCCAAATCCTATCGGCCACTTTACTTAAATCCTTAAGTATTTTTGTTATTTGGTTAAGGAAAGGATGAAGTTCAGATTAGCAAGAGTATATCTCTTAGATGGCCGAAGATCTTCTATCGGGCGCGCGTACAAGGCCGATCATCGAGCCATTGGCAAACCTCAAGGGATTTTCATCCATAAAATCCATGAACCTGTTGTTGAATCATGAGAGGATCTTCAAGCAACAGCTTGGCGCAACAAACTCAAGGATCCCTTGATACTCGGACATGCACGACAACCTGTTCGTCACATTTGGATGCGCCCACGCACAAGCACAAGGCATTATCGGACCATCAAAGAACCAGACCGTGCGCTGCTTCATGTTGACCACTGAGGAGACTTTAGAAGCCCCGGATCCAGATTGGCTTGAGCCAATCTTTCATTTGTTCGGAGCTCCGCCCACCCGATGCACCCTCTCGGTCAACGTCGGTCACCATCGTTCAAGACTCCAAGCCGACCATGCCAATCCTGTTGAACCAAGCCTAAAGTCAACCAAAGCCTTTTGAAGCTAATCCAAGGCGTTCAAGTCATCGAAGGGCTTAGCTTATTTTTCTTAGTTTTGTTATCTTTACATTTTTGCTATTTAAGTGTAACACTTGCACTTGAATTAGGGAGAGTGAATTTTTAGAGAAAATTTGTGCATTGCACCTTCTTCCCGAAAGGTTTCAAGCTCTCTCCGACGTATACTTCTCTGGTGCGTAATATCTGGCCAAGAACGTCAACCCTTTGCATGTACGATCGATGCGTCACATCCGAGTGCGGGCGAGGTCTACCGAGGAGAATACCTTGATTGCTCAGGTATTCAAATTGTCCACCCATCTCTATATCTAAACTCGCAAGAGTTTAACCAATCCATTCCCCGAGCTTTCAACCCTACCATTACACAAAATTCACCACCTTTTCCACCTCCGAGCACTACCATATTTCACCTAGCCAATTCCGTTTTCATACGACCATTATCCATTATTCCCATCACCTTATGCTTCCGCAACGCAACTCCACAAATCGCACGACCCGTTTTTTTGTTTGTCGCACGCGACGTTCATCTGAGCCCTGTGTGCGTGCATTCTTCCGACCCACGGTGTGCCGACCCCCAAGGAAGGCATATTAGGACCATAGAAGGATAAAAGTTCTGAAATTCCTAGAAACTCACAGCCTTCTTGTATATCTATTCCAGGAATAGAATTATGCTCATATATCCTACTTAAAATGAGAGGTTTGTTCTAAAAAATTGAATAAAACTAATCTTGGCTGCTTTGTTTTCGGAATATGAATTTGTCTAATTCAGAGGGTTGAATTTTTGTAGGCGGAGCAGAGGAGGAGGCTGCAATATCCTTTGATTTAATGGCTGTCCTCTTCCTTCTGACTAGAATTTTTGAGGTGGAAGCCATTTGAGGAGAGTAAATCGGAGGCTGGAGGTTTGGGTTGACCGAAAGAGGATCGCGAAAATCATTGGAACAGAGAGAGCCCACGAGAGAGATTTTGAAGAATGAAAATAGCGCTATAGGGTTTTAATTACTTCTCTCTTTAAAAAGAATTGGGTCGACCGAGAGAGAATGAAATTGTAGAAAGAACAGACTGATCGAGCGATTCACGATTATGTCGACTGATTGAAGGCAGAAACGAAGGACCGATTGACATATCATATGCCGACCCCTTCTGCAACAGATTCAAGGTCCGGTCGACATACTCTTCTTTATGTCGATCGCTGTTTCAGGAGATAGCAGGAAGAGAATGATGTTTCTAAACACCATCAACTCGAATTACTCCTAACCGAATTCTTATTCCATTGAAGGTCTTTTCATCCAAAGTCTTAGTAAATATATCAGCTAATTTATCACTGGACTTGACAAATTCCAAGATAATATCCCCTTTTTGGACATGATCTTTGATAAAATGATATCTTATTTCTATATGCTTAGTTCTAGAGTGAATGATAGGATTTTTGCTGATATTTATTGTACTAGTGTTGTCACACATGATAGGTATCTTAGAAAATGAGAGATTGTAGTCTTCTAAGGTATGCTTCATCCAAACCATTTGTGCACAACAACTTCAAGTTGCGGTATTTTCGCTTTCGGTAGTTGAAAGTGCTACTGAGTTTTGTTTCTTAGAAAACCATAAAACTAATGATTTTCCTAGAAATTGACAAGAGCCACTAGTGCTCTTGTCCACAAGGCTCCCGACATAATCTGAATTTGTATATCCAATTAAGTTAAGCGAGGTTCCCTTAGGATACCATAATCCTAAGTTTGTTGTACTACTCAAGTATTTGAAAATCCTTTTGACAGCATTTAAATGAGATTCCTAAGGGGAGGCTTGAAATCTAGCATAGAGACATACACTAAAGAGAATATCAGGTCTACTAGCGGTTAGATATAGAAGAGATCCAATCATACTACGATATTTCTTAATGTCCACAACTTGACCATTTTCATCTTTGTCTAATTTTGTTGTGGTACACATGGGAGTTCTTGAGGATTTGCAAGAGTCCAATCTAAATCTCTTAAACAATTCGTTGACGTATTTTTATTGACAAATGAATGTTTCATCTAAGGATTGTCTAATTTGGAGTCCTAAAAAGAATTTTAGCTCTCCCATCATGCTCATCTCAAATTCATCTTGCAAGAGAGATGCAAAGCTATCGCAAAGCTTTTTGTTTGAGGCTCAAAAGATGATATCGTCCACATAAATCTGGACAAGGAGAAAATCATCACCATCATGTTTAGTGAAGAGGGTTGAATCATTTTTTCCCATTTTGAACTCTCTTTCCAAAAGAAAGTTCTTCAACCTATCATACCAAGCACGAGGAGCTTGTTTAAGACCATAAAGAGCTTTATGTAGCTTATAAACGTGGTCTGCATTGTCAAAGGCTTCAAAGCCAATAGGTTGCTCCACATAAACTTCTTCCATTATATACCCATTTAGGAAGGCACTCTTAACGTCCATTTGAAATAGAGTGAAATTTTTCTAGCACGCATAAGCAAGTAGCATGCGAATTGACTCCATTCGTGCTACTGGTGCAAAGGTTTCTTCGAAATCTATCCCCTCTTCTTGATTGTATCCTTTTGCAACCATTCTTGCCTTGTTTCTAATGACAACACCATGGTCATCTAGTTTATTCTTGAATACCCATTTAGTTCCAATGATGGTGCGATCATTAGGTCTAGGAACTAACTTTCATACTTGGTCTCTCTCAAATTGATTTAGTTCCTCTTGCATGGCCATTATCCAGTTTTCCTCCAATATTGCCTCATCAATTTCTTAGGCTCCACTTGAGAAATAAATGCTACATTAGGACACAAGTTCCTACGGGAGGCTCTAGTTTTGACGCCCAATGAGGGATCACAAACCACATCTTCTAATGGATGATTTTTGGAGTATCTCCATTCCTTAGGGAGTTCTGTAATAAGATTTTAGAGACCTAAAATCTTTGGAGTTCTCTAGCGGATCGATAGCCAATGAATAAGATTTTACCACTTGAGCTATCTTGTATTAAGCAAGATTTAGATTGAAAGATTACCCTATATCCCTTATCACAAATTTGACTAATGCTTAATAAATTATGCTTTAAACCGTCAACTAAAAGGGCATTTTCAATAATAGGGGAAGAGGAATTACCGATATTGCCAATACCAAATATCTTCCCTTTTTGATTTCCTCCAAAAGAGACATTCCCCTTCCTTTGCTTGATGGAAGAAAACTTTGAAGGGTCTCCCGTCATATGCCTCGAACAACCACTATCGAGGTACCAGAGATTCTTTGCAAGGGAGACTTCCACCTACACAAGGAGAATTAGGTGTTCTTTTTAGGTACCCAAACCATTTTGGGTCCTAGAGGGTTAGCATTGGTTCCTTTGGGAACCCCCTTTTGAACAAACCTTTGATTTTTGTCTCTTAATTTCGAAGGAGAAACAAAGGAGGTATGACCTATTTTATTACATACATGCCAAGGTTTTGGTTTTTCAAAGAAGTTTTCATACTTCTTTTTCTTCTTGAAGGATTCATAACTTATGCCTACTTTATCAAAGGTTATTCTTTGTTTATCGAGAAGCATGTTTAAATTTTTGCTTCCATTAGTAAACTTCAGAACTATGCCATTCAAATCATTATTTTCCCTCTTTAATCTACTTATTTCACTTTCCAAGGGATTAACTTTACTTTCGTGCTCTTTTGTTAACATGGCATGTTCCTTTTTCAATTGCTTATACTTAGATTTCAAGATATTGAAATCGTTAAGTAAGTCATTGAAAGCATCAAAAAATTCATTATCCTCATCAGAATTTTCTAAATCACTAAAGGAGTCAAGTACCTTGTCCTCCTTGGCCATGAAGCACATGTTAGGATCTCCTCGTCTTCGGATGAGGAGCTTGACGAATCACTGTCATCCGAAGTTGCTTTCATGGCTTTCTTCTTGTAAGCCTTGGGATGTCTCTTTGCTTGTGGACAGTCGGATTTGAAGTGACCTGTCTTTCCACACTCATAGCATTTAAGCTCTTTCTCCTCTTCCTTAGGATTGTAGTAGGATTTGAGAGAGTAAAAAGTTGAGAAGAATTTATGCAGTATTTTTGCGTAGTTTTATCTCGTTAAAAAATCTCCTTCTCAAAATGAGCTTGCTTCATCTATTTATAGTTTACTGCTGATCTGCCCAAATGGGTCGACACATTGCTGTTGGGGTCGACACAAGCACTATCCGTTAGACAAAACGAAGATATAGCTGTTGAAAATTTTTTTTGTCCGTTGGTGCTGATTGGTCGACATAACTATTTGTTGCGGTCGACATAAATTCTTGACGACACAATGTTTGTGCGGTCGACATAACTCTCAAGAATCCGTCTCTTAGAAAATCTGGGGTCGACACATGTAGGTTGGGGTCGACACAAATCTAAAGGATCCGTCTCTGGAAAAACTTGGGTCGACACATGTAGGTTGGGTCGACATATTTTGAACAATGGAGTCGACATGTAAAGTGCAGGCTCAGCTTTGAGGGGTCGACACGTAGATTATGATAAGGTCGACACAATGACTTTTCTAGGGTCGACATAGACAGTTTGGATGGGTCCACACATTTTCACGCTGCACTACATTTTGGGCCGACACAAGTTTTATAGGTGGGTCGACACAATTTGGAAGACTCGGCCTCTGTTTTGAACAGGGGTCGACACAATACGCTGTGGGTCGACACAAAGCATTTGGGTTAAGCTTCTGGATTTTACAAGGGTCACACAAGGTATTTTGGGTCGACACAAAACACTGCATATACTTGAAAGTGTACCCTTCAAAGAGGGTATTTCTCATGAATGGTTAAGTCTAATTTAAACATTGTAAAGTAGTTTATTTTATCTTTCATGCTTATTTTACATAGTTATCATAAAAAACAATTGATTGCTTTAAAAACACTTTTAAAGCCAACATTTTCAACCTTGGAACTTTGAACTAGAACCCTATAACCTTGAACCCTACAACCTCATCGTTGAACCCTAAACCCTAAAACTTATAATCTTGAACCATGGAACTCTCAAACTAGGACCTTGGAAACCTGTACCTAGAACCTTGAAACTCTGAAAAGCTAAACCTAGAAACCCTGGAACTATGAACCTAAAACCTTGAACCTTAAACCCTAGAACCTTAACACACGAACATTGTAACCTTCGAACCCTAAACTCTAAACTATAGAACCCTAAACAATAAACCTTGAAACCTTTAAACCTTGAACCCCTTGAACCTTAAACCTTAAACCATGAACCTCGGAACCTTGAACCTTAGAACCCTAAACCTTGGAACCATGAACCCTTTGACCTTCAACTTTGGAACCATAAATATGAAACTCTAAACTCGAGAACCCTTAAACCCTTAACCCTACCGTAAACCCAGGAACCTTTAACCTTGTAACCTTTGACCTTAAACCTTGGAACCCTGAATTTGGAGCCCTAAACTGTAGAACCCTTAAACCCTGAACCTTGACCCCTAAGACCCTTAACCTTCCCTTAACGGTGAACCTTGGAACCTTGAACCCAGTAAAATGTTGGAACAACAAACCATGGAACCCTACAACTCTGAATCTTGGAATCTTGAACCCTAGGCCATGGTAACCAAGAACCTTTGAATCATTGAACCCTTGAACACCAAATCTTGAAATATGGACCCTAGAACTTAAATACTTAACCTCGATCTTCAAACCCCGAAACCCTATAACCCAAATCCTTCAACTCTTGAACCCTCGACCCTATACCCATGAACCCTATAAACTAGAACGCAAGAAGCCTTCACAATGAACCTTAAACTATGGAACTATGTAACCTTGGAACCGTCTACCATGAACAAAAAACCCATATTGGTGAACCTTTGAACCCTAAACCCTGGAAATTTGAACCATAAACCCTTGAACTTTAAACCCTATAGCCTTGAACCCTGGAACATTGAAACCCTCTAATCTTTGAACAGTGAACCATGGAACCTTAAATCCTAAATCTTTATCCTTGGAACCCTTGAACCCTCGAACCCTGAACCTTGGAATCATAAACCCTTAACCATCTAGATGTGCCACGGATTAGCACATCTAGAAGCGGAAGCAA
>QAOC01005496.1:0-20427 GCA_003255005.1 Begonia fuchsioides
TGGCATGTCTGTGTTTCTTGAATATCTCGAGTAATGCGGGCTCCTGTTCATTGCTCAGTTTATTTGAAATGATGACAGGTAAAGAATTACTTGTTCCCAGATAATCGTACTTGAGATGCTGCGGCCATTGATTTAGCTCCAGTTTCGGTGGTTCTTCTATCGAGGATTTCATCACTCGATATTATTTCTCATCCTTGTTGAGGGGCTCATCGTCTTGTCCTCTGGGTTTCTTCCAAGTTCAAGGATCGGTGGAATCGAACTTGAAATTCTTTTATGCAGCTCGAGTTTCTTTTTTTTTCTAATAAGAAGCATTCATTTTCCGAAATGAAAAAACAATCTTCAGCTTCTATAGGGCACTTTAGTGCTTTCTAAACATTAAACATGACTTCTTCGTTGTTGACTCTCATTGTTAATTCTCCTTTTTCCACATCAATGAGAGTTCTGCCTGTAGCCAGAAAAGGTCTTCCTAAGGGGATCGGGACGGGACCTCTTGATCGACTTCGCAATCCAGAATGATAAAGTCAGCTAGGAAAATGAATTTGTCAACCTTTACTAACACGTTTGGAATTATTCCTTCGGGATATCCATTGGATCTGTCAGCAAACTGAAGTGTCACTGAAGTTGGCTTTGCTTTTCCAACATCTAATTTCTTGAAAATTGACATCGACATCAAATTAATACTAGCTCCTAGGTCACATAGAGCTTCGCCAACATATTGATCTCCTATCATGCATGGGATCGTAAATTTACCAGGATCACGTAACTTTGGTGGGATCTTATTCTGAATAATGTAGCTACATTCTTGTGTCATCGCCACATTTTCGTATTCCTCTATTCGTCACTTCTTTGATACAAGATCCTTCATAAATTTTGCATAATTTGGGATTTGTTTCAAAGCTTCAACCAGTGGAATATTGATGTGTAGTTGCCTTAATACTTCCATGAATTCCCCAAATTGTTTGTCATGTGTTTTCTTCTGCAGTCTTTGAGGAAAAGGTGGTGGAAGTCTTTCAACTGACAATTTTTTCTTCTGATGTTGCTTTGGTGCTGCAGCATTAATCGTAGTTTCAACTGTATTACTTCGTTCTGTAACTTCTTCTCTATCAGCCTCTGTATTTTTCTCCATAACTTGTTACCTAGGATTTATTTTAGGATCTTTCACAGTTTCCACTTCTCTGCCGTTGCGAAAAGTGATGGATTTACACTGTTATTTTCCTTCTCGTGTTGGTGTTTAGGTGTCGCTTGGCAACATTCCTGATGGTCTATCCTTTAATGCTAGCGCGAGCTGACCCACTTGATTGTCCAGATTCCTATGAGATGCAACCTGATTCTGTAAGATTGCATTCATATTTTGCATCATCAGCTCGGATCGTTCCATAAATTCATTAACTTTCTGCTCAAATGGTTTAGATTGCTCAAGTTGCTGTTGGCGGTTTTGTTGAGTAGGAAATCTGGTGAGTAGGTTGGAAATACTGATTGTGTGTTTGTGGTTGCTGTTGTTGGCTCCACTGATTACTTGGTTTCCATCCTTGCGTGAAATTACTCTGATTTTTTCCCCACGTAATTGAGTGCTTCGGGATTTGACAGACAATGATCGTAAACATGTTCTCCCAAACAGTAAGAGCATGAAATACTTTTGACAAGTTGTGGGTTGACTTGCTGCATGTTCAGATTCTTGAGAGTGTTTTTGAGTGTAGTCATTTGAGCAGCTAGGGCCATCACTGGATCGAGATCCAAAATCCCAGGTTGATTGTTTGTCGATGCTCTCTTTGGTGCTGCAGCTCTCTCTGTTGGCCACTGGTAATTGTTCGTAGCCATATTTTTCAACAGCGCAAGCATGATTTGGATAAACTGGCTTTGTTTGCTGCTGCATCTAAAAGAGATCGAGTCTGTCTGTGTAATCCATTGTAAAAAGTTTCCAGCTTGACCCATTCTTCAACACCATGATTCAGACATTGTTGTCATAATTCTTTGAACCTCTCACAGGCTTCATACATGGATTCAATGTCTTGCTGTCTGAATATCATGATTTCTCCTCGCAACTTTGCGTTCTTTACTGGTGGAAAATATTTTAGCAGAAACTTCTTGGCTAGATCTTCCCAAAAAGTTATAGAATTCGGCAGTAAAGAATTTAATCATGCTTTTGCCTTGTCTAGGAGTGCATACGGGAATAGTTTTAATAAGAGAGTCTCTCGATTGACAGCTTAATCTTTGAACAAATCGCATAAAGATGTGAATTACTTAATGAATATGTTCGGTTCTTCGGTTGCAGAACCATTAAACTTACTGATGGTTTGCAACATTGGGAACATAATCGGCTTCAACTCGCACCTTACTTCATTGTTTTTCCGTTGAAAAATACCAGGATTTAACCGCTCTAAATCTAGAATTGCATAATCCTGAATAGGCCTCTCTTGTGCTTGACCTTGGTTTTCTCTTTGAAATGCATTTTGAGCCATTGGTTCTTCCTTCACCGCTCTGCTTTGATTTAAATTTTGGCATCTCCTCTCTCGAAGCGTTCTTTCAGGTTTGGGGTCGTAAGGAATGAGCTCTTGTTCCTCGTCGTTTTGCATAAACGCTTGAAAAATTAAAAAGAACCGTATAAATCCTTTCTGTTTGAATTTTTTAAAATTTTAAAGTTATAGTTAGTTATATTCACAAATACTTGACAAAGAATTCTAAAAATAAAAAAATTTCGTTGTCCCGGCAACGACGCCAAAAACTTGTTGCTTGAAAATGTAATCGCTAAAACGCAAGTGCACGCGTCGCAACGTAGTAATAAAAATATCGATCCCACGAAGACAAGTCAAATCTCTAATTTAAAGAACAAAGTATCATAAAGAAGAAAGAATAACAATAAAGGTTTGATTTTTGTATCTATTTTCTACTCATAGATTAAAAAATTANAAAACTTGTTGCTTGAAAATGTAATCACTAAAACGCAAGTGCACGCGTCGCAATGTAGTAATAAAAATATCGATCCCACGAAGACAAGTCAAATCTCTAATTTAAAGAACAAAGTATCATAAAGAAGAAAGAATAACATTAAAGGTTTGATTTTTGTATCTATTTTCTACTCCTAGATTAAAAAATTAATTAAAGTGTCTAACTAATATCCTAAATTAAGCAGAAAAGTAAAGTTGGTGGTCGACTTGAGAATTCGTAAGAATCTCGACTAGGACTTTCCGTAAAATAATTTACTTGAACTGCCCTCGGTGGGTACTGCAGCGTTAGTCACAACATCAGTTTAGTTCCGGTCCGAACACTTAATAAACAGGGGCTTGTGTTGCCTCTGTGGTTGGGTTGAAGAACAAATTTGATTTGACCACACTAGGTTGTAATGAACATGATGAAAACACTCCTAGCTAAACCGTGTCACTCGATCTAACTACCTAATGGTATTAATACACGTCTTAGCAACACGCAAGGGTGTATTGTCGTGTTGCCCTAAATAATATCAATGCAAAGCAATAATTTCATAAATAGCACTTAACAATCGCGCAAGGGTGTATTGTCGGGATTGCTCGAGAAATAATCACAGCAAAGCAAAGATATATAAGCTCTTATTAAAACGAGTTCTAAAAGATAGCATGCAATTTCATTAAGCAAATTAATATAAGAAAAACCCTAATTTTAATTCAAACGAAATAGTTCTCCAATAACTATCAAGAATTCATATAATTCACGGAGGTTAAAAGCAAAGGGAGAGAATTTTGGTCCTCGCCGTCGAAAGCCGTTGGTCGCACAGCGTCGTTCCCTCGCTGCCGTGAACCTCTTCTTCGGATTTACGCATGAAGCTTGATTGTGAATCCCGTTCTCCAATTCTAGCACACCCAGTCAGTGGTATTCTAATTCCTTTATGTAGACTACGTGCAGCTTAAGCAGATTTGAGAAGCTGATACGATTTGGAAGAAGATCTGAGTCGGTTTGGAAAGAGGTTGAGATTAGGAAAGATTTACAAATCTTCAAAGATATTCTTGTTTCTAAATTTGAATTTGAATTGATTCTTTCTTCTTTTTCGTGATTCTTCCAGCTTATATCCACATTAATCTTCTGCAATTGCATGGAAACAAAAATCCCGTGATAATACAAATATACAAAATATCGGGCAAAATCACGTAAAAACAGCGTCACTAATGCTATAAAGAATGTTGTGGCATCGCTGCAGCACTATCCCTAAAAATCTGATTATTTCAATTAAATCATTACTGATTCCTAGCAATTTGACCACTAAAACCACGTGATTATTAAGTCTTTTCGAGACTTAACACTAGACCGAGATAGAAACAGAAAGTTGCAAGGATGGAGCATGGTAGCCACAATTTGACTCCTCGTTACAACGCATGCTCAAAATAAAGACTAAGAAAAATCAACAACAGTTTTGCTACAATAATATTTCAACAATTTTCTATCTAGAAACGACTTACTTAACCTGCACAAGGAAGCAAACAACAAAAAGAAGATAGCAAGAGACGAACTAGAAAATGAACCTGGGTTTGTCTAGGGGAAAGAGCAATAAGGTGGATTCAATACTAGCTTGAAGTTCTGGGAACTGTGAGTGTATGACCTTCATGACGTGCAACTTAATTCGTTTGACCACTAGATCCGGGTGATCAAACTTTCCTTCAAATATACACGTTGCGAGTGTTCCAAAGATGGTAGACTGTGAAGGAGAGAATTATCCTCATGGTTAATGTCTTCTTTACATTCTTCTTCTTTTCTTCTTTGAATGATCATTAGAAGGCCCTTGCAAAAGTAGACATTTGCCTAGAGAATCAGAATTTTCTTTTAATGGCTGAATGGAAGAAGAGAATGAGCACATGAAGAAGAGGAGAGCGGAGGACTCTGTATGGTTTGCACAGAACGAACAAGAAGCTTTAATTCCCAAGAAGCTTAGTCTTTCTCTAGTGGAGAGACAGTTGAGACCCGCAAGCCAAAGGATGAACGCATGTTTAGGTGTCGGGCCAGCAACCCAGACAATCTTGAACCATGGTTTCTTTGGAGCCGAAAGCCTAAAGAGGTTGTAGATCTCCGAGAGGCTTTTGGTCTTGGTTCTTAATTTCCATGCTTTTAATCTGTTGGTGACATTTTCTTTTGACCCTAATTTTTGTTCCAGCTTGTCTCGAACTTGTAAGAGTTTCTTCATAAGGGGTGAGGCATGCGAGCTCACGTTCCAGTTCCAGAAATTCTCTTGCTTGATATAGAAGTGTTGTACCTATCGGTACCAGAGGGTGTCCTTTTTCTCATGGATGTTCCAAAGAGTTTTTATTAGGATGGCTGAGTTCCATGATTCGAGATCACGGAAACCAGACATCCTTGCTCTTTGGGGAGACAAAGGGTTGACCATGCCACGTTGCATTGGATTTTCCCATAAGAAAGTTCTGCAGCTTTGTGAAATCATGAATAAGATTGAAGCTGGAAGATTGAAGACAGATATCCATAACATTAAACGCCTTGGAGAATCGATTTGATTAGTTCTGTTTTTCCTGCATAAGAAACATATCAAAGAGGACGTGTAAGAAAATGCAAGTCGTTTTTAGAGATTTACCTCCTTCTGAATCTGAATGTGTGTTAACAATTTTGCACATTGAGCGATCAGTCCGATCCAATTGTCGACCTAAACCAATTTACGGTAACTTCAAAATTTTGTCACTTTTTCTACAAATGCCCAATTATCATGATTCAAACTTTTATTTGTTCCCTAAGATGACTATTATATATTTCAAAAGGAACTATATTTATTAAATGTTGTTATGTGACTTTTTATTAATGATTTCTTCAAATTATCTAGATTTTTAGTTTTTGAAATCTAATTATTCATAAATTACATAATTTTTCTACCAGCGTCTAATTACCTAAATTCAGACATTTTTTATTTTATTTTAGGAATGCCAATTTCAACTTTGTAGAAGGATTTATCTCAATTAAATATCACTAAGTACGTTTTTAATGTTACTATAGAAGTGTTTAGTTGTTTTCCCAAATACAGGAGTCGATTGCTTCTCTATTTTGATGGATTAAATTAGCATAATCGTCACCTGGTTTGTTTTAAATAGTTGATAGTGTTCTACTTCTTACGAACGTGAGAACAACAAGCATCGATAACTTTGTCTATTGGTCTACCGAAGCTTTAAAATTCCTCCTTTGTTATTCCATTATTTTCTTTTATTATATGCATTTCATATTTCAATCTTATTTTTTATTTTCATTCAGTACAATCTTTATTCACTCGATTAAACAAGAATTTCACAATGTTAACTATAATTCATAATAAGGAAGTGTACAAGTGATATGATCTTAACTGATATAGATTGATCAGTGATCAAATGCAGAATATAAAAGAAATAAAGGTAGAAATGAAACCTTGACCCGAAGTCGACGGACGTTTGAACCTTAGCTTAGGAAGAGCTTAAGACCCGAAACAATAGCGCGACTAAGAACATTGGATAGAAAAGATGCCACAAACGAAAGGATTTCGTTTGATAAGTCAGAAACGACGTTGTTGGACTTGTAATGAAACACCTAACAATACTTTGAAAATGAGAAGTTCTCTCACAATATGATTCACAAAACTCAAGTTGATTTCAAATGATAAATCTAGTACATATTTATAGGACTCATTTTTCATCTAATTTCTCTTCTTCCAACCTCACCCACTTTCTCATCCACTTTCTCTACTTTCTCAACTACTTTTTATATGACATGCAATTTAGATTATAAATAATCTATTATAATACATAGGTAAGTACATAATAGTTTAATCCATAATAATGTCATCTTGTCCCATGTGCACTTGAAGGCATGTCATGCATTTAAATTTGATGTTATCGGTAACAATAACGCCGTCACAATTGAGAAATTCTTGGATATATATGCTTAGTTTTTTACCGAACTTCTTTGCTCAATCTTGTGTCATATTTCCGCCCATGCTTGAGCTGGTTGTATTTAATTCTTTCTCTTTGCTCTTCGTGATATCCTCATCAACGGGTATACAGTCGCAAAATTCATGCTACCATACGTGAATGATGATTTCTATTCTTTGCCCATAATTTTTTTCTCATCGAGGGTTTAAAAGTAGAATCTTGATGGCCATTATTTTTTGCTTTCTTTCAACATCATGAATGCTATTATTGAAGTATTTCATACTGAAATTGTTTGATGTTGTATTTGTACTTGGAAATATGTTTTTGGAGGAGTCTTTAAATGAAAGAAAATCTGCCTAAATTTTTAATCTTAGGTTTCGTCGGCAAGGTTTAATTGGAGTCAATTTCCTCATATTTTATTCAAAGGCGGCAATCTAAGGTTTTTTTTCACATTGTTAAAAGGTCTCGGGTTTTATATACACGTGATTTTCATTGTTGGTGAGTTAAACTTGAGACTCTTCAAAAATGCAAAATAAGATATCTGAATCAACTTTGAATTAAGTCAGAGAAATTTACCTCAATCGAACATTGCTCACGGAACTTAAGTTACTAAACAAGGAGTTTATTCTAAACCAAACCAAAGCTATCAAGTTTATGTTGGCTTTAAAGGTGTTTAAAGTAACCAAATATTTTTTATAATAATTATTGTTTATGTGTATTATTGATTAACCATGTATGAAAGCTAAATTGAATAATGTTGTAATGTATCTCATAGACTTAATCATTCATGTGAAATACCCTCTTCGAAGGGTACAATTAATGTCAAACAAGTTGGTCGAGTGTTGCAAAATTCAGTCAGTTTTTCACAGGATATGTCGACCGCTTCCATCTTATGTCGACCGCTCTATGGTCAGAGGCGTGTTGAATGTCGACCGATGATCACATGTGTCAACCGCTAAAATCCAGAGACTATGCCTGGTGTGCCGTCCGGAAGGGTCGGCGCACCGTGGTCGGAAGAATGCGTGCACACCGAACTCAAGAGAGAGGGTTGTGTGGCAATCGGGAAAATGGACTCGGGCAAAATGGAGATTTGGGATGCGGAAGTGAAATGGGTTAAGAATTAATAGGAATGATGTGGAAAATGATGGAATGGCTCGAAGAAATAAAGAGATGGCTCAGATGAGGTCGAATTGCCATGGTCGGCCGAGCAGCAAATGAGTGGCGCTCATCGGCACCACGTTGCATAGGACCGTGTCCTTGTAGTGGCCGATCACAAAGTCTACCCGGGTTTGTTTGGTCACCCGGACATCCTCGCAGTCGGTGAGCCATCGTAGCTTGTAAGGTGTTGGGTGCTCGGTAGTGGGCAGCGTGAGCTTCTCAACGAGCTCGCGGGACGCGACGTTGGTGCAACTCCCCCCATCGATGATCAACGAGCAAACCTTGCCTTTGATCAAGCATCAGCTGTAAAAGAGGTTTCCTCGTTGATACTCTTCTTGTTGTGGCTGAGTTGAAAGGAGTCTTCGGATCATCATTAGCTTCGGGCCATCTTGGGCGTGGCAAATTTCTTCGTCGGCCGGGGCCAGTTCTTCCTTGGCCACGGCGGATGGCTCGTCCTTGCTCACGATCTCCTCGGTTTCCTCGAGGATTGCCATGACTCGTCGATTCGGACATTGAGCGGCAATGTGTCCGCGCCCGAGACATTTGAAATACCAGATTTCTCGGGTCCTTGGCTGGTTGCCTACCGTGTCTTGCGGTTTGGTGTCTGTGTCTCGCTTTGGGGCCCACGGCTTCGATGTCGGGCCCCGATCCTCGATCCTTGGCGCAGGCCGGTACGGTGTTGGTGCCTTCAAGGCCAAGCGTTGACTTACGGTTTCTCCCTTCCTTTTGATTTGTCTTTCCACCCTTAGAGCCATCCAAAGGTTGCAGCTCCACGACATCGCCAATGTCTCGGTGTAGGCCTCGGGTGAACCGCGCCATGATTTGTTCTTCAGGTTCGACCAAATCGCACCGAATCCGAAGTGTCTCAAAATCCGTTAGATACTCATCCACCGATGAGTTACCTTGTCTTAGTCCTTGCAATTGGAGGAAAAGTTCTTGTCGGTAGTGGCTCGGGACGAACCACTTCCACATGAGATCCTTCATGGTTCGCCAAGTTGTGATCTCGCCTTCTCGGTTCTCCTCCTTTGGGCTCGGAGGCTATCCCACCAAAGGCTAGCGTAGTCCGTGAGTTCCAATGATGCAAGTTGGACCTTTAGTCTCTCGGAATGGTTGTAAAGGTCAAATATTTTGTCGACCTTTTCAACCCAATCGAGAAACTTGTCTCCGTTGGAGGCACCATTGAACGAAGGAATATTCAATTTGGGCAGCCTCCATTCTTCATCCCCATCCGATTGATGGTCGGGGAAGAATTCTTCATCGGATCCGTCCGAGCCACTAGGGTGGGCTCGGTAGTGACCGACTCTGGGTCTCCGCCTAGGTGGTGGCGTGGGTAGTGGCGCCGGTCGTGCTCGGCAATGTCGTCGAGTCTTTTGAGCATTGCATCCATTCTCCGGTTGATTGCATCAAGTTGCTCTTGAGTGTTGGGCTCGGGATCCCGAGGATCTCGTGGGTTGGAGAACATGGTTTGCTCGCTCGTGGTGGCTTGATCGTGGCCGGTGTTATGGATAGCACCGCTACGAGTCATCATTTTGAGAATGGGTTTAAGTGACTGAAAAATTTGTGGGGGAGAGAGAATGAAGGGTTTTGGCTCTGATACCAAGATGGTGATCCGGAAGGGTCGGCGCACCGTGGTTGGAAGAATGCGTGCACACCGAACTCGGGAGAGAGGGTTGTGCGGCAATCGGGAAAATGGACTCGGGCGAAATTGAGATTTGGGATGCGGAAGTGAAATGGGTTAAGAATTAATTGGAATGATGTGGAAAATGATGGAATGGCTCGAAGAAATAAACAGATGGGTCGAATGAATAATCGGGCTCGGAATCGGACAATTGAGGAAGGTGATAGCTCGGGAAATGGTTTCGGGATTTGAGAAGGATAGAAATGGAGGAAGAGGTTGTACAAGTCGAACACTTGAGCAATCAAAGTGTTCGCCTTGGTAGACCTCGGTAGTGTTCGGATATGACTCACCGATCACACTCACGAGGGTTGACACACTTGGCCGGATATGACTCACCGGAGAATGAGCGTCGGAAAGAGCTTCAACCGAAGGGAAGAAGGTGCAATGCACAATTTGATTAAAATTCTCTCTGCCTCTAAAGTGTGAGGCCGATACACTTAAATGCTAAAAACGTAAAAAGAGAGGAAAGACATTTTAGGCCCTTAGATTACATGAACACCTAGGATTAGCTTCAGAACGATCTTCTTTGACTTTAGGAAGACCAAGGACGCTCCTCTTCGACTGAAGGCTTGATCCATTAAAGATATGCGTGGATGAAATTGAATGAAGACCGTGCTTGACCGAGGGAGACCCGTTGTTGACCTAGAGGTTGCACCGGGTGGGATAAACTCAATGAAGGATTGGTTTGAGCCAATTTGGATAAGGGGCTTCTAAAATAATCTCGGTGGTTAGAATGAAGTGGCACGTGGTCTGGTTCCTCGGTTGGCCATCAATGGCTCGTGAGTGTGCGCAGGCTTATTCAAAATGGCAACCGAGTTGACCATGATCCGAATCTTGTGGGATTTATTCGGGCCATTTTTTAATAAAGTCTTCGGTTGACATGAGTGTGGGCGCGCGGTCTTATTTGAATTTGAATCGTCAGTTGACCGACAATGGTTCGTGGGCGCGCGCGGCTCATTTAAAATGTCGACCGGGGTTGACCTTCCTCCGTGCACTGCGAGATTTGCTCGAGCCAATTTGAAATGGAGCCTCTGGATGGCCTTAGGTTTTCCAGATGAAGGCGTGCGCGGACCATTTTGAATGAAGGTCGTCGGTTGTTGCCGATAGTCCAGGAGCGCACGCGGTATCTTCAAAATGGTGACTCGGGGTTGACCTTATCTCAAACATCAAGGGATCCGCGAGGGCCATTTTGAATTTGAACTCTTGGATGAACCTAGTCTGACCGAGTGAGGAGATTCATGGTTGAATTCGCGGATCTTTCAGTTTCCGCAGATGGCTCAGAGGTGCGCGCGTCTGATTCAAAATGGCGACCCGGAGTTGACCTATCTCGGGCAGTTGAACGCAGTCTCTTTTGAATGAAAATCCCTGGTGTTCCGCCGGTGGTTCCATGAACGGCTTATGGGCGCGCGCAGGTGCTTTCAAAATGCAGTCGGTTGAACCTCTTCCCGGACATCAAGGGATATGTTTGTGACATTTTAAAAATGTGACTTCAGGCGCTCCTAGGTGGTCCGAAAGAAGGTATGGCACAGGTAATTCTGATGTAAAGCCTCGGTTGGCCGTTGATGTCTTGAAGCATGCACCGCGGGTATCCATGCCTCGGACACCGATAAATCCTTGTGTGCTAATTCGAACCTTGTCCTTTCCTTGACCAAATAATCAGATTACTTAAGGATTTAAGTAAAGTGGTCGATGAGATTTGGTCAAGGTCTCCTAGTTGATCGAGGGTGGACCGTGGCTTGACCATGGTTCGGCATCGGCGGTCCTTTGTGGGCCTTCGATGGTGGGTTTGTGCGTTCTTCTTCTTTGGGCTGCTTTCTCTTCCTTCTCCAAGGTTAATTTACAAGTTAACTAAAAATGTGGCCGGGGCTCGGCATTAGGGGGCCGAGGACTCGGTCTTCATGGGAGAAACGTAGGATCCGAGAGGATTGGATTGGGCGTTCTCCCACGTCGGCCACTTATTTCCTTTGGGCTGAAATCCTAAAGGATTTTGAACACGTCGACGGCCGTTTGTCCTTTGGTCGTCGGTAGGTGATCGGGATGTTGTTCGTTGGGCATGTTGGGGCCGGGAGTGGTCGGACACCATGTGATCGAGACTTTGGGTTGTTCCCGATCATGTTCGGAAGGCATTTCCGAGACTATGTTTCCTGCAAAATGAGCAACTAAGTTAGTAAAATCTTTCGTGCTCATCAGGGCTAGGTCCGTGGTGTGCTCCGGTTGCTTATCAATGCCTATGTCGACCGTATAGAATTATGTCAACTGCTAAAATTCTAGAGACAGATCGTGTGTCGACCGCTCAGCACTTCTGTCTATCGCTAAAATTCCAGAGCGGATCGTGTGTCGACCGCTCCGTACTTTTGTCGACCGAAGATTTTCCAGAAACAGATTGTATGTCGATTGCTCAAGACTTATGTCGACCGATGCAAAGTTCCAGAGACGGACCTTATGTCGACCGCAACACCTTCAAAGGCTAATCAATGAAACTTATGTTGACCGCTCCACGATAATGTCGACCTCTCAGGGACAACTTCAGAGACAAACTTCCAACGGCTATTTCCTGATGAGTCTAAACTGGTATATTTATGTCGACCGCTCCCGTACATGTGTCGACCGCCTGAGCCTGAGCAGAAGCAAAAGTTATAAATAGTTGATGAGAAGCTAATTGGAACATCTGATTTTCTTGAGAGACAAACACGCTGAAATGCTGTCAAAATTATTCTTAAGCTATTTTACTCTCTCATCTCTTGTATCTACTTTTGATTATTCATTTTATGATTGAGAGAGTCGTTTTAGAAACCGAAAATTCCTGAGAAAGAAAAGTCAAAAAGGGTTGACGCCTCTGAGAAAGAAGAGTCAAGCTGTAAAGGTTAGATTGACACCCGTAAGCTCAATCAAGTGAAAGATCTTCAAGTAGGTACCTTGAAGCGCAGACTTAGGCAGTTGTTGGCCGAACCGCGATAACATATCAGTGTCAACATCTCACTCTCTCAACTCATTACTTTTGTTGATTGTACTTGCTTTTTGAATCGATAATCAATTCACATAGTTGTTATAGTTAAATAATTTAACTTACGCAAAATTGTAATTAACCTAATTCACCTCCACTTAGGTTAAAACCGGTCCTATAGTTTATCTTTCAAGAATTGATTGAAAAAGATCCAGGTATTTTAAAATAAAGAGATTTTTCTCAACACTCAAAGTGATTCCTGAGTTAGTTGCACAGGAACTTGCTAAAAGAGTTCTGAAAATATGCATGTGTTAGTTGCACCTTCACTCGAATCTTTTCCACACATTTTCTTCTTAGTAACGTTCCACCACCAGGAACTCGCTAAAAGAGTTCTAAAAGGCAAAAGTTCAACATAAATGGTGTCATTTGTTTGACTTTTTGGATTCATGCAAAATAGATTATTATGGTTTTATTTAATTGGGAGATTATATGATTATGGATGTTTATTGAACCCCATAGGACGTTATCGAAGACTCTAAACGATAACTATAACGAAATTGAACTGAGATATGAAGATAGATTGGACTTCATAGTTATCGATACTCATTAATTCGATATTCATTGAAAGAAACTTAGGGTATTATGTAGGTCTTCTAAATGACAAATGACACTCATTCATCTCGACCATTTATCTTCTCCTGGAGACTCTATATCACGCGTATCAATATTGTATCTCTCTGATGGCGATTTTAGGAAAAGAAAAAACACGTGTTAGCATTTATTGACGATTGAACCTATACAGATACCCGGTTGGGTTGGCAGATTATATATAGTAGCAATTATAGTGGTAGGCTGCAAGTAAATGAGTCAATTACATTTGGTGGTTACCTGTGGAGACTTGTTGGTGTGGGAAAATGTATTTTCACAATAAGACAGCTTTGACCAATGCTTTTCTTGGGGTGGACATGAGTAACAATGGAGAATAGGGTATGAGCGGAGCAAAGCAGATCTCACTGAAACGCGGCCAAAGGAGAGGACAGTGGAGTTTATGGCATGGTAGGGTTACGCCATCGTCGAGAGGCATGTGACCCTACCTGTAACTGGACCTGGATTCGCTCCCACTAAAACGACGTCATAGAGCTGACAGCTGCTCCCGACAACCTACAAGACAGCGGACACCCCGTCAGCACGGTCCTTGTGTTGTCGCTAACCTCTCAGCTGGAAACCATCACCACGTTTCCCTCTCCATCTTCTCCGACTCGACCAAATTGACAGTCTTTTCTTCGGCAGCACATTGCATAAACTCACACTGCATGGGCTTCTTCTTGGTAACTCTGACTGTAGATCTGAATATCTGTGCAGGCCAAGCAACGCATGACAATTTTTTCTGTACAAACTTACGAAATTCTAATTTGTACGTTTGCATTAATAATCTTCGGTTCTTTGCATTCATTCTCTCCTACAAGAAGCCTTCTTCTTCTGCCTCATCCTCACTCCCCACCCTTTCTCTCCAAGCTACGCTTCCATGGCTTCCGCCAGCCTGTTTGCCATCCTCTTCCTCGTCTCCCTCCTTCTCTCTACCACAATGTCAGTCGCCTGCGGACCTTGCGAGCCAAAAGTGAAATCCAATCCATTTCCTAAGCCAAAGCTTCCGGCACCGATGCCGCACTGTCCGCTGGACACGCTAAAGCTGGGCGCCTGCGCAGACCTGCTCAGCGGAACCGTCAACGTTATACTGGGCAACCCTCTTTCCAGCAAGTGCTGCTCTTTGCTTACGGACATGACAGACGTGGAAGCTGCCGTCTGTCTTTGCACTGCCATAAAAGCCAATGTGCTTGGGATGAACGTGGACGTTCCCGTGGCCCTTAGCTTGCTCGTTAGTTCTTGCAAGAAATCCATCCCTTATGGTTACAGATGTGCTTAAGATTTAATCAACTATCTCTTTCTGCGCTTTATTCATATGAGTATCTGTATGTTGTTTTTTCAACATGGGTTGAAGTAGAAAGAATTGTGATTGTTCGGTTTAAATAAATGTACATTTTTGTTTCTTCTGCCTCCATTTAATGAAAATGATCGTTGTTTTTGGCTATTAGTTGGTTATTCATTGACGATGCGCAGCACCACTGGGAAGTGGGATGGGGAGCTAAGGCCGGTAGTTTGAACACTTGGAGAGTTATTGGGCATTAACGGCTGATACCATTCTCACGAAGTTCAGTAATGAAACACCCAATTCCTATGAAGGTAAAAGCTGCTGTTTTTCACGTGTCAAACTTTTGCATTATTGGACTCATGACGTGAGATTGGTTGAGTGTGTGTCTTTTAGTGTCACTTCACGTTGAAGTTTTTGGATTTTATTTCTTAGAGATTTCAGTCAGTTCAATAATAGTACAATTATTGTTAGGTCAATTTAAAAAACAAAATTAATGTTAAGTTTATAATTTTAACACATTAAATTAATTTTAATTAAATTTATTACAACTACAACTCGATATGTCACTGTGTATATTAAGAAAGTATGGTAAAATTGTATTCGCAGGATCACTAAAAAATAACAATTAGCAAATTAAGATCTTCAATGGTATTATGTTTGACAATAAGAATTACAATTAAATTGATTAATTAAAATGAAGGGTCAATGTTAAAAGAGACATGTATATATAAGAAAGAGGAGGGAGTCATTGTCCAGAAGCGTCGTTTCTGACTTATCAAACGAAATCTCTTCATTTGTGGCGTCTTCCCTATCCAAGGTTCTTAATCGCGTTATTGTTCCGGGTCTTAAGCTCTTTCTAAGCTAAGGTTTAAACGTTCGTCGACTTCGGGTCAAGGTTCTATTTCTATCTTTACTTTCTTTTATATTCCGCATTCGATCACTGATCAATCTATATCAGTTAAGATCATATCATTCGGTATTTGAGTCATTGGCTATCTTGTTTTGAAAAAAAATGTCTCCTTATTTGATTTGAACCGAATCTACTTTCGAGTATTCGGGTAGCAAAAAAAACTTCTTATTGGGTATAAACAAGAGCCATCTTCTAGCATTCGGTTTGAAAAAAAAATTTCTTATTGGGTATAAGTTGGAGACATCTTCTAGTATTCGGTTTGAAAAAAAAACTCTTCATATTGGGTAGAAACCAGAGTCATCTTCTAGTATTCGGTTTAAAAAAAATCTTCTTATTGGGTATAAACGAGAGTCATCTTCTAGTATTCGGGTTGAAAAAAAATCAAGAAGTTAGCTATTTGCATTACATCTAAAACCACTACATTGATCATTTGATCATATCTTTTTTTTTCTACTATCTTTGTCTTGTCTTATTGGTTAATCCGTGTTCATCTTTGTTCAGTTCAATTATCGATATCCTTCACCATTTTTTTCAATTGATAATTTGGTTTTGACATGAAAAGACTCTTTGTTAGGACGTTCAACTCTTGACATAATTGGAGCAAGTGAAGGGGAAAAGGCAAGAGAGGTGAGATTATTAGAGGATAAAAGCCAATTGACAAGTGTGAAATATGAGTGACAAATTGGACTGAAAAACTTATCCGAGCGAAACGCGTGAGGGAGTGTAGTGAGGTCCATCTTATTATATCTTTTTTTTTCTCTAACATTTTCTTGCAGGTTTAACTTCTTACAAAATGTCAAACTCTGATAACGGTGCCGCACCACAATGCAATGACATCCTTCAATTTAACGTCTTGATGGGTGAATTGAGAAAACTAATGAAAGACCAGTTTGACTGTCTCAATGAGCAGTTGAATAATGTTGAAAATGCTCAGCAACAACATCGACAACCAAGCAATCAAAATAAGAATCCTCTCCGAAGAGGAAGGTATGACTCTATAGATAATACTCTTGATAATGAAAATGACGTTTCAGATTATGATATTCGGGAGAATCGAAGAAATTCTAGAGAAGCCCTTAACCGAACGGATGATAGCTTGAACAACATCAAGATGCGAATCCCATCTTTCAAGGGAAAGAATGATCCGGATACATATTTTTAGTGGGAAAAGAAGGTTGAATTAATCTTTGATTGTCACAACTATTCAGAAGCAAAAAAGGTAAAACTCGTTGCTATTGAGTTTTCTGATTATGCTATTACTTGATGGGATCAATTAACCTTAAGCAGGAGAAAAAATGAGGAGAGAGCTATTGATACGTGGGACTATATGAAATATGTCATGAGGAGAAGATTTGTACCAAGCAGATATTATCGAGATCTATGGCAACGTCTACATAAACTTAAGCAAGGTACAACGAGCGTAGAAGAATACTTCGAATAAATGGAGATAACCATGATTAGAGAAAATATAGAAGAAGACAGAGAAGCCACCATGGCTAGATTTCTGGAATGACTCAATCCAGAAATATATGACAAGATCGAGCTGCAACATTACGTGGAGTTGGAAGATATGTTGCACATGGCAATTAAAATAGAACAACAACTTAAAAGAAAGAGTGGCAACTGTTCTTCTTTGGGCAATAGTTCTTCTAACTGGAAGCCTAATTACACAAAAAGAGAAGACAAACAGATTGCCAAAAACAAGTTAAGATCAAAAAGTGGTAACACCTAGTCCGGGAACCCAAGGTAAATTCGATCCATCTACATCTTGAAATCATGATATCAAAAGTTTTAAATATCAGGGAAGGGGTCATATATCTAGCCAATGCCCTTATAAGAGGGTTATGGTAATACGAGATAATGGAAAAATCGAGACGGATGGTGACTCTAAAGTTGATAGCATTGATGAATTTGAAGAGGAGTATGTTGTAGAAGGAGAGTTACAAGTTACAGGGAGAGCTTTAAATGCTCAACCAAAAGTAGTTGATGATGGAGTATAACGAGAGAACCTCTTTCACACTAGATGCCATGNCTTATTGCACAAATACACTACGATGTTTACTAACACTTCTAATCATGTTGTACCTAGTGTTGTCCAATCTCTTTTGAAGGATTTTCAAGACATCGTAACAGAAGAAATACCAAAAGATATACCACCAATTTGTGGCATCAAACATCAAAATGACTTGGTACCAGGAGCTACGTTGCCTAACTGACCTGCTTATCGTAGCAACCCTAAAGAGACGAAAAAACTCCAACGACAAGTAGACAAACTTTTGGCTAAAGGCTATATTAGGGAGAGCCTCAGCCCTTGTGCAGTTCCTGTTTTGCTAGTCCCAACGAAAGGAGGAGAATCAAGGATGTGCGTTGATGTAGAGCTATCAATAATATCACAGTAAAATATCGCTTCCCTATTCCTCGTTTAGATGATATACTAGATGAATTGCATGGTGCATGCTTATTTTCAAAAATTGACCTGAAAAGTAGTTACCACCAAATTCGAATGAAAGAAGGCGATGAGTGGAAAACTGCCTTCAAAACAAAGCATGAATTATACGAGTGGTTAGTTATGTCATTTGGTTTGACAAATGCTCCTAGTACTTTCATGAGGTTGATGAATCATGTCTTACGTCCATTCATAGGTAAATTTGTTATAGTATATTTTGATGATATATTAATTTACAACAAGAGTATAAATGATCATATCTTATACTTGAAAGAAGTATTTTTAGCCATTACAAAAGAAAAATTATATGCTAACAAGAATGGCCGACGTGGTGTTTTTGGGTTTTGTTGTTAGTCACCAATGAGTACAGGTTGATCAAGAGAAAGTTTTGGCGATTCAAGAGTGGCCGACGCCAACAAATGCCAACCAAGTCCATAGCTTTCATGGACTTGCTAGTTTTTATCGTCGTTTTGTTAAAGATTTCAGCACCATTGCTGCCCCACTCACCTAGGTGATAAAAAAGAATGTGGTGTTCAAGTGGACAAAAGTGTAGGAAGAATCATTCCAAAAGATTAAGGAGAGGTTAACAAAGCCGTTTGAAGTTGAGTGCGATACTTCAGGTGTAGGGATTGGAGCTGTTCTAATGCAAGATCACCGTCCAATTGTATATTTCAGTGAGAAGTTGGGTGGAGTGACACTCAACTATCCCACTTACGACAAGGAACTCTATGCATTGGTTAGAGCATTGGAAACATGACAACATTACTTATTGGCACGAGAGTTCATCATTCGCACACATCACGAGTCCCTCAAGACACATTTTATTCTGTGTCACAAATATGATAACGCGACCCATGTTGCTGATTTGTTTTTCCGAAAAATTGTTAGGATGCATGGGATACCTAAAACCACCGTATCTGATAGAGATGCAAAATTTTTGAGTTATTTCTAAAAAAACATTATGGGGTAAATTAGGTACCAAACTTCTATTCTCCACCACTTTTCTGTCACTCACAATCTGATGGACAAACACAAGTTGTCAATAAGACCTTATCAGCATTACTACGATATATTATAAAGACAAACATTAAGAGTTAGAATATTTACCACATGCTGAATTTGCTTATAATCGCTCAATTCATTCATCTACTAAGTTTTCACCTTTTGAAATCATATATGATTTTAATCCACTAACTCCTCTGGATTTATCTCATTTACCTGTTTCTCAGCGTGTTTGTTTTGATGGAAAAAAGAAGGCAAAACTTGTTAAAAAGCTTCATGAGGCTGTAAGGCAAAATATTGAGAAACGAACTGGACAATACGTGAAACACGCGAACAAGGGACAACGAACTGTCACTTTTAAACCAGGAGTTTGGGTGTGGTTACATTTGTGCAAGGAACGATTTCCAACCAAAAGAAAATCTAAACTACTACCACGTGGAGATGGCCCTTTTCAAACTCTCGAACGCATCAATAATAGCGCTTATCGTTTAGATCTTCTAGGTGAATATAATGTTAGCGCCACATTCAATGTTTCAAATTTATCTCTTTTTGATGTAGAAGATGATTTTAAGACAAATCCTTTTAAAGAAGGAAGGAATGATGAAGACATCACAAAGAGCAAAGGAAAAGAATTAAATGCAATCAGCGCAAGCATGGACGGAAAGATGACACAAGATCGAGCAAAGAAGTTCAGTGAAAAACTAAACATATATATCCAAGAACTTCTCAATTGTGACGACTTTATTGTTTCCGACAACATCAAAGCTAAATGCATGACATGCATTTAAGTGCACATGAACAAGATGACATTATTATAGATTAGACTATTATGTACCTACCTTATGTATTATAATAGGTTATTTATAATCTATGTTGCATGTCATATCAAAAGTAGGTTAGAAAGTGGGTGAGAAAGTGGGCGAGGTTGGAAGAAGAGAAATTAGGTGAGAAATGAGACCTATAAATATGTACTAGATTTATCATTTGAAAGCAACTTTGAGTTTTGTGAATCATATTGTGATAGAACTTCTCCTTTTCAACATGTTGTTTGGTCTTTCATGGCAAGTCAAGCAGCGTCGTTTTTAACTTATCAAACGAAATCCTTTCGTTTGTGGCGTCTTCTCTATCCAAGGTTCTTAGTCGCGTAATTGTTTCGGGTCTTAAGCTCTTTCTATGCTAAGGTTCAAACGTCCGTCGACTTCGGGTCAATGTTCCATTTCTACCTTTACTTTCTTTTATATTTCGCATTCAATCACTGATCAATCTATATAAGTTAAGATCATATCACCATCATAAAAAACATTTCATCGTTATTGTTCATTTCTCATTTTCTACGCATTTCACCTCTCTATTCCATAAATTTTAGGTTTGTGGGATCCATTTTAGAAAGTACTTGTAGCGTAGTAGTTCCAATCAAATCTCTAAACAAATAATATACCAGAACTTATCAATTTACTAATTTTTTAAGTAGTAATTTCAGATAATTTGATTGATTT
>QAOC01005504.1:0-113333 GCA_003255005.1 Begonia fuchsioides
AAACTTAAAAATCTGTTCAAGCACGGTCCAACACTAGAAACTCGACCAAAATATATTTTATTTTTTCTAAAATATAAACTGAAACTACATCATATTTCTCAATTCTGGTTCCAATTCCGACCGGACCGGACCGGACCAGCCATGCCCACCTTTGCAAACAAGCTCAAATAAATTGTTCTGGGCTGAGTAGAAGAAGGCTTGGCCCAAAATAGCCCGCATAATGTTTTGAATTTATTTTAGTTTCCGAACGTTGGATATATTCGTATTTGAGCTTGTTGTGGAGGTTCCAAATTTGAAATTTCTTCCCTTCGCATCTTTACCTCTTGCGTAACAGTTGAAATCTAGTGTCCATTGCAGTGGTGCACTGCCTAGCCGGAGAAACCCCGGTAAGAGTTCCCATCATCTGCACAGCGGAGGAGGAGAAAAATGAAACACTAACCGTTTTGTTTTATCTTCTTAAAGACGCTGTAATTACCGTCTTCTTACTAAATTTGTGACTATGAGAGCATTTCTGTTTGAAGGAATACTGATAATAGCGAGGACAGTCGAATCGATTGGGGATCGGGAATTCTGTGATCTAATCACTGTTTGCTGAGCCCTGGTTTCGCTATATTCGGTAAATTAGTGCACAGAATCTACGACAATTGGATTTGGCTGTTTAGTCTGCAATTTACTGCGATTACGAGTGTATATTTTGATTGCTGATTGATTTTGGAATATTATAAAGATTCTCATCATTTCTTTCTGGAAAATTAAAAATGTTGTGCAGGCAATTCTAAAACGGATGCCCCTTCTCCGGAGAATAGAAAGTGGACGTTCGAGGACTCCACATCGGTAAGTCTCTGGGATGAGGAAAGTTTGGCCGGGTATGTTTTGTGAGAGAAAAGAGGGTTATTCCTCTTTTTTCTTACTAACTTCTTCTTTTATCGATTTCTATTTGCAGTTTGCTTGATTATGATTCCTAAATTCCTTAACTGCATGATATCATTGGACTACCAAAATGAACTAACAGATGAACACCTCACTCCATTGTATGCTCACCACCCACCCTTTACCTTCCACCTCATTCGTTGCTTTTTTAGTAACTTGTGCATCCTAGCTATTTCATAGTGAATGTTTACGTCATAGCCACATGATAGGTTATTTTTTTTGTTATGGTCCTAATACTATCGAAGGAGGTTTACCTCCATATTAAACTTCAGAGGAAGGAAGTGTTATGCGACCAATTAAGTATGACAGGTAAAAATATTTCTTACATGGTATCTGCAATATTGGTTGTGAAAGGCGAATGGTTTATTTATTTTTTTAAATTTTATAAAGGTAATCTACTGGCTTTCAGATTAAGATTGTCTCCGTTCTCAGTAACAAACATATTTCTTGAGAAAAAATGGTTGGATAAAATCCAAGCAAACTAACATTAGGTTTCTAATGGCTATTCATAGTATGATCACTTAAGAATATGAAATTGAATCATGCTTCTGATTGATTACCACAAAGAAGAATGAGAAAAAAATGAGGGAATACTAAGTGATAGATTAAACCTAACATCACCCTCATCGCGTAATTAGATGTTGACACACGTTTCCAACAATTTGACCATCAGTTTGACGTTATTAATAAGAGATTAGATTATACTTCGATGCTTTATGGTGCTTTGTTGATGTGGGTGCATCATAGGTCCCAATGTTGACCTTCGGGTTGGGTATAGTGTTGGTAATTTTGTAGTTTAATTTTTGTCTTGGACTTAGTTTTTTTTTACTCATATTTGGAAATTTGTATTGTTTTCTTTTTTATATATTTGATTTTTTGTTTTGATGGATGTTTTAACTTTTATGGTGCTTAAACTATTATTTGTTGTTTTTTATCGTATCTTATGACTATGCATTGATACAAAGTTGTGACAATTTTTTTTTGAATTTTCTAAGATTTCTAACAATTTGTATGAACAATTTGTAGAAAAAATTAAATGTTACTCAACTCGAATATTTAAAAGTTTTATTGAAAAAATTTAAAAATTTGTTAAACTCTTATAAACCATAAACCCTAAAATACTAAAACAATAAACCCTAAATCCTAAATTCTAAACCCTAAACCCTAAAACTCAAACTCTAAACCCTAAACCCTAACCCCTAAACCTAAACCCTAAACCCTAAAATCGTAAAACCATAAACCCTAAAAAAAACCTAAACCATAAATCCTAAACCCTAAACCCTAAACCATATTCCCTAAAACCCCAAAACCTCAAAACCCTAAACCCTAAACCCTAAACCCTAAACCCTAAACCCTAAACCCTAAACCCTAAACCCTAAACCCTAAAACCCTAAACCATAAACCCTAAACCCTAAACCCGAAAACCCTAAACCCTATTCCCTAAAATCCTAAAACCCTAAAACACTAAAACCCTAAAAATTAAACCCTAAACCCTAAACCCTAAACCTTAAACCCTAAACCTAAAACCCTAAACCCTAAACCCTATCCCCTAAAACCCTAAAACCCTAAACCCTAAACCCTAAATCCTAAACCCTAAACCCTAAACCCTAAACCCTAAACCCTAACTCTATTCCCTAAAATCCTAAAACCCTAAAACCCTAAAACCCTAAACCCTAAACCCTAAACCCTAAAACCCTAAACCCTAATCCTTAAACTCTAAACCTAAAACCCTAAATCCTAAACCCTAAACCCTATTCCCTAAAACCCTAAAACCCTAAACCCTAAACCCTAAACCCTAAAAACCTAAAACCCTAAAACCCTAAAACCTTAAACCATAAACCCTAAACGCTAAACCCTAAACCCTAAACCCTAAACTCTATTTCGTAAAACCCTAAACCCTAAACACTAAACCCTAAACACTAAACCCTAAACCCTAAACCCTAACTCTATTCCCTAAAACCCTAAAACCCTAAAACCCTAAACCCTAAACCCTAAACCCTAAATCCTAAACCCTAAACCCTAAACCCTAAACCCTAAAACCCTAAAACCCTAAACCCTAAACCCTAAATCCTAAACCCTAAACCCTATTCCTTAAAACTCTAAACCCTAAACCCTAAACCCTAAACCCTAAAAACCTAAAACCCTAAAACCCTCAACCTTAAACCATAAACCCTAAACGCTAAACCCTAAACCCTAAACCCTAAACTCTATTCCCTAAAACCCTAAACCCTAAACCTTATTCTCTAAAACCCTAAAACCCTAAACCCTAAACCCTAAACCCTAGACCCTAAACCCTATTCCCTTAAACCTGAAAACAGTAAACATTAAACCCTATTCCCTAAACTCCTAAAACCCTTAAACCCTAAACCCTAAACCCTAAACCCTAAACCCTAAACCCTAAAACCCTAAACCCTAAACCTTAAACCCTAAACCTAAAACCCTAAACCCTAAACCCTAAACCCTATTCCCTAAAACCCTAAAACCCTAATCCTTAAACAATAAACCTAAAACCCTAAACCCTAAACCCTAAACCCTAAATCCTAAACCCTAAACCCTAAACCCTAAACCCTAAAACCCTAAACCCTAAACCTAAAACCCTNCCCTAAAACCCTAAAACCTAAACCCTATTTCCTAAACCCTAAACCCTAAAACACTAAAACCATAAACCATAAACCATAAACCCTAAATTATAAACTCTGAGCTCTAAAACTCAAACTCCAAACCCTAGACCCTAAAACAAAAAACTTTAAACCCAAAACTACAAACCTTAAACCCTAAACCCCTAAAATCGTAAAACCCTAAACCCTAAACCCTAAACCCTAAATCCTAAACCCTAAAACACTAAAACCATAAACCATAAACCTTAAATTCTAAACTCTGAAACCTCAAACTCAAACTCCAAACCCTAGACCCTAAAACAAAAAAACTTTAAACCCTAAACTACAAACCTTAAACCCTAAACCCTAAAACCCTAAAATCGTAAAACTCTAAACCCTAAACCCTAAACCCTAAACCCTAAACCCTAAACCATAAACCCCTAAAACCTTAAAACCCTAAAAACCTAAACCCTAAACCCTAAACCCTAATATCTACGGCTACTAAAAAATCTACCCTAAACCTTTGTAAGCTATTGTACTAAAAAATAACACTTGATAAATTCTCAGGTAAGAGATGAGGGTCACAAACGGACCACTTAAATATCAAGTCTTACTTTAAACAGAATTATCCTTAGTAATTTAATAGCACAATAACTATACCCGATAAAATAACAAAAGGCTATTAAATAAAGCAATAAAAAGAACACTAAAATTTAACGAGGTTCGGCCAATTATGCCTACGTCATCGGACACTACTAAAATATATTTCAAAAAAAATATTACAAAGAGAGAAAGAATAAAATCAAATATGTTAAAAAGATATAAACAATTTAAAATAATATGAGAAGAATAGAATGAAGAGATATTAATTTATAGTATTTAACTACTCCTCTAAAATGATTCTTTAAAAAAAATTAAGTGAAAATCAACAATAACCTCACCTCAAAACATAGAAAAGGCCATTAAAAGAACGGATATAATAGAGCAGAGGAAGTGAAAGAGAAGACGAGGAAGTGAAAGAGAAGACTTAACTCTGGCATAACAATGATGAAAAATAAAGCAGGGCACCCATGGCTGAAAACGTACGTGCCAGGGAGCTGACACAAGGAACATATATCCATGAATACGGATATTGAGAGCAATTTATATGTGGGTCATAGCATGTACTTGTCAATGGGAGAAGTGGAGCAGCCTCGTGATAACCCGTCTCATCTGGCAGCGCACATGATTGAAAATACCTGCTTCATGATCGAGTATTTTGCATAACAGAGGATGAATGCTCAAGGGTTGTTGCGGTCTCAAAAGCACAAGTCAAAAACATTGGAGGAACAAGGCAGTTCAAATATAAAGCAGATCCATGAAGAGAAAATTCCTCAATTGAGATGGAAACAAGATAAGGTCAAATATCGAGGCTGCAAGGCCAAGGTTAGGTAAAGACCCTTCACAGGTAAAACCAAAAAACCAAGTTTTACTTTCATTCATCAAGAGTTTGCAAGTGTCGCTAATTTTGTTTGTATGGATTAGTATGAGAATAGTTATAGGACGACAAGGGTCATCATACTTTTGATTGGCTGGTTAGGATCATGCATTACTGATATGGAAACCTTCACGAGAAGATTATTCTGCAACCGCATCATTTATGTACAAGAAAAGTTCTAAAAATGGCAATCCTAAAGGAGTGTCTCTATCTTGGTGTGATGGTGGGTACAGCCCCACTCACAAGTTCGCTGCCGGAGATATCTGTCGGCACGTAAAAACTTCTAACCAATGAAGATGAAGAAGATGGCGGAGTAGACGCCTTTCCAGCATCCGTAACATGCGATTCAAAGGCTCCAGAGTCAGACTCCACAGATGTCACGCATATGCTTTCGAGCACTCGAACAACCTCCGGCATTGAAGGTCGACCATCCGATTCATCTTGACAGCACTTGAGGGCCAGCGACACAAATCTCTCCACAACCTCGGATGGGTAAGGCCCCATTCGACTGTCAATGAGTGAGAAGATTTTCCCACTTCCGTACATTCTTTTCACCTGCAATCAGGATTGAAGACAACTTTTCAAATTTAAACCCATTTGCTCTTTGCGCAAGGAAAAGCGAGTCATGAAGGCCAACCTCTCGAACAATGTTTTTGCCATGCGAGATAGGGTGCATTCCGGTCAAGAGTTCTAAAAGCACCACACCAAGACTATAAACATCACTTTTGTCCGTCAGTTTCTGAGTCAAGAAATACTCCGGATCAAGATAGCCCTGTGCGTCGTTCAACGTCAGTTATTTCCTTTGCTAACGTGGTAACACTGCTAGAAAACGGAAAATCATACCGGTGTTCCCTTCACAACAGTGGACACAGGAGCAGGTGCAGAGCCTTCAACATCAGGCATGGGGGCCAGTCGAGAAAGTCCAAAATCAGCCACTTTCGCTGCAAACTTGGAATCCAGTAATATATTGCTGGCCTTGATGTCTCGGTGGAATATTGGAGGGTCGGCTTCAGTGTGCAGGTAAAGGATTCCCTTGGCCGAACCCAAGGCTATTCGCAATCGCATACTGAAAGTCAAAGGCTCCTTGCTGTTGACTGCCAAATCACACGCATGACCAATGTAATCAGACCTTATTCAAAAAGAACAAAATCAAATTCGAAAGTAGAACATACCAGAAAGGTGATCTCTTAGAGTGCCATTCGACATAAATTCATACACCAACATCTGCGACAATTTTCTTGTTCTTATTTTTCTCTCCAATAAATTGCAAAAATAAACTTGAAAAGTATTATTGAATTACCTGTTCGCCTTCTTCATCGCAATATCCTATCAAAGACACAAGGTTTCTGTGATGAAGCCGGGATAATAACTGAATTTCAGTCAAGAACTCCTTCTCGCCCTGTAGCGATCCATCTTGTGCCCGTTTTATTGCAACGACAAAGCCTTCCTCCAGAATTCCTCTATATACCTTCCCGTAGCCTCCTTGCCCAACCAGAGCAGAGCTGTCAAAATTATTTGTAGCCAAAGCCATTTCTCCATACGTGAATCTTTTCACACCGTCAATTTGAACGAACGATGTGGACCCTGCATGTGAAATCACAGATCTCTCATCACATCGGGGTGGTATTCATCCTTTGCTTACATTATTCAACTTTTATAGTTTTACTCTTCTATCAGGGCTAAATGAACCCAAATTTGGAAGACATTTCATCAAAGTACCCGAAAAATCAATTTCATACCATCATGTTAATATCCCATGACTTATTTTTCAGGAAAAATATGACTGCCATCGACTCTAATGGCTCGCACAGATAGAGAATGTCAGCAATTCGGAATTAGAAAATTTATACTTACTGGGACGTCTTCCGGTAAATATTTGGCGTTTCCTCATATAAGCTCTTACTATGAGAAGAGAAACAATTGCACACAATATTACTGCACATGCGATTGCACCCACTATAATGCCAGCCAGCTCACCTTTGCTCATATTGGACGAAGTTGTGATTAAAACTGAGACCATTAGGAGAAGTGTAAGATAGGAAACGTCAAATAACAGTTCTGATACCAATAAGAAAGGAACCCAATCTGAGTATGGGATTAGTGAAATATGGGAAATAACAAACTAAAATATGTATCCAAAACCAAACAGATCCATGCAAAACTTTTTAAGGGAGACTTTAAAACAAACCATCCTTGTAAATGTCTGAAAGAGTGAAACTGGTCACTTCATATGGTCCGAATGTAGCATTATCAGGGATTTTCCAAGCAGTAAACATGTACATGATCTGTTGAATCTCAGTCCGGCTGAACTGAAAAGAACTGTTGTTATCATTAGCTGGAAAAATCTTTAAAGACATTCCTAATCGAGGCCCTTCTTCCCACCAAAATGAAGAAACTAATAGCTGTTCAAGATTTAAGGCCAATCCAGAGGTCAGATAATAATCAAAACTCCTTTGGTAGGGAAGAAAATCTGAGAATCCTGGGCTTTTCAAACGATATCCAACAATGAGAGGAGCAGCACACATACATCTCGACGGGCATAATGTCGAAGAACATTCATAAGAAGGAGGACAAATTGCATTCAGACATTCACCAGTCGAGCCATTGCTTCCATTACTACTAATACCATTCTCTGGGAGACATAACTTAGATAAGCTAACGTCTGAGCATGCAGGATTCCCCTGGAGCCTGAAAAGTAGAAGAAATTGTAAATCAAAATTCAATCCATGACAAACAGTTGAACCAAATAAATCAATATGCATATGCCGCAAATATATACATGTCTCTAAGTCCGTGCCACAATAGAAGCATTCAAAAACATTTAAGAGTAGGTATGTCATTCTAAAGAAGTAACACATAAAATGCAGTCAGATCATTATGGATCAAAAATAGGAAACAATAAACAAACCAGACAGTGACATTTGGTGGGAGATCGATACTGCCTGAAATATTTGAAAGATGATTGTTTTGGAGATTCCTACAAAATCATGGAGCCATAAAACAAATGTGATTATAAGTCAGAGTACTTGATCTGTTATGTAATTTAATCAACTAAACGAAAAATATCTTGTCAACAAGAATTTTAATCAGTGATCAAACTATTTTGCAACTCACACAAAAACGTTATCAAAATTATTTGAAGGCCTGCTCTGCCAAATGCCAGATGGGATGGAGCCAGTCAACATGTTATTTTCCATTGACCTGCAATGTGGATTATTGAAAGTAAGTTTCGTAATTGCTTTGATGTACGAAAACTATCAAATGATATTCAGAAACAATGGAGAAACGTGCTCTTACAATTTCTGAAGAAGAGGAAGGCCCGAGAAATTAGTTGGAATAGGTCCAGTAAGGTCATTGTTTGATAATATGCTGCATATATTTCCATTTATGATGAAATGAGATTATTATCTCATCAAGAATGTAAGATATACGATGCTTTTGATAGGACTCCTTCTATCAAAGATTAAACACCAAGAACAAACCAAAAACAACAAGATAAAGAAGAAAACAACTGATAAAACGGAAATGCAAAATACAAACAGTTAGAGGAGTTTGCTTCCTCCGAGCTCGTTGATGGCGGCTCCTCACCCCCAAAATCAGCCCTAAATTTTTTGCTCCTCTCCCTAAACAACAATTACTCCTATTTATAGAGCCTAATACCCTAATGCTCATATAGTTTGGGCCATATCATAAAGTAACACTCTCATTTTGAATTCATTATTTATTAGATTCTTGTATTTTAATTTTGATATAAGGCCTTTTGTTGAATCCATGTCTCTGCCTCTACACAAGCTTGCTTTCTTCTTATTTTTTTATAAGAAACGAAATGTATTGCTAGAAAAAAAACATAGCGAAGAGAAAAGAAGAAACCTTCTTAGAAAATACAAAGAAAAACAGCTAGTTTATAGCATCTCTCCTCGAATTACTCTATAGCTTTCTATTTCCGTTACTTAACCACAACAATGAGTCCGTTATCATATAAAATTCAAACAGTTTCAGCTATAAAAGGTGGTATGCATTTTTAACATTTGAGAAAATTTACTAAAAAACTTGTGACCAACTCACATTGTCGTGATATTCAGAGAAAGCTTATCCTGGGGAATGGAACCATTCAGCTTATTTAAGCTGAGATCACTGAAAATGGAAAGAAAAATAAGAGTGTTATCAGCTGATTTCTGGAAGGCATGTGAACTTATCGTAAAAATAAGTATGTAAAGAAGATAAAAATATATTCTTACATATAACTAAGTTGTGGTATTCCGCTTAGATCAGGAATTTGTCCTTGCAAGCTACAATTTCTGAGGCTCCTAATAGAAGAAACGAATTTAAGTACAATTTTCAGCAAGGCTACTTTATCCAAGTAAAGAAGAGAACTCAAGATTCCATCATTTTTCCCTTTTAAATGTATTTGCGAAATCAAAAGATTGACATCATCCAACCAGTACTAGTTCAGCTGAAGTGCATCATCTTCAACTCAAAAGCATAAGATCAGAAAGTTAACTCACAACTTGAGCAACTTTGTCATGTTACCATAAGAATCTGGAATAGTACTCCCACCAAAATTGTTGTTATCAAGTTGACTACACAGTGAAAAGGAAAATTTATGATTTTAGCACAGCATCAAGTTAATCCAACAGGAATGAATTTATCAACTTTCAAGTTGCAAAATGCAAACTGAAATGCTAGGTAGATCACAATAGAAAAGATTCTGTTTCGCATCCACTTAATGGTTAGAGCCAATTAAACAGCATAATGATATAGAAATCATACAGTATTTTGAGGCTTGGCATTGCAGAGAGTTCAGGAGGAAGATTCCCAGATAAGTTATTGTTGTCAAGAAGGCTGTAGAGACATAAAACTTATTAGTTAACAAGTGATTATACACGATACAAGATTCTAATGAAAAGGCATGGATGAAGATTGTTAGAAACATCTTCAGCCATAAGTGCCACTAGCAAAATTCAACATATAGTAAGCTCAGAACTCACAAATGAACAAGTCTTGGCAACGTGGAAAGCTCACGCGGGATTTCTCCACTAATTGAATTGTTGTTCATGTGACTGAGATGAAGGCCACAAATGAAAAACAAAAGGAAGACAAATAAGTAATGCATACATACATGGAAGACAAATAAGTTGTAACTACTTACATTGATTTTGTTTAATTTGGAAAAAAGAAAAGAAAAACTTACAAGTGCCGCGTTGCAATCAAGTTAGCAAATGATTTAGGTATTTGTCCAGAAATATGGTTCTCGTCAATCTGTATTCTATTTAGATTTGTAAGATAACCCAGCTCCTCAGGCATCGAACCTGATAGATGGTTTCGATTAAGAAGCCTGTACGAATGATGAAATGCGTATATTAGGATAGACTGAATGATTGTTACTACACATAGCAATGTCGCAACTATCCAATAAAGAAGGTCAAGCAAAACTCACAAAAGCTCCAAAGATGATATGTTCCCAATCTCCTTAGGAATGTTCCCAGTAAGAGTGTTCCACATAAAGTCCCTTTTTGCAGGACAAAGAAATATCATGGAAGAGTAAGCACACTCCAGCACACAATGGACAGCTTATGTTGATAAGTACATTGAAAAATAAATATATTAATATTAGTCATACATTATTTTCAAATGAGACAATCGACCAATCTCTGGTGATATAGATCCCGACAAATTCATGCCGAATAGTTGCCTACAAAGAGAAGGATGGCAAGAAAAAGGTAAATACTTCATGTAGGAACGATTACTCTTCGATCAATAAGTGAAATACGTCTTTCACGAAATTAATTTGAACAGTGATGCTTTTCAACATATAGCAAAAATAAGAAGGAACGATTCGAATTAATACAAATCTGAAACATGTAGATAGCCGTCAAGCAACGTTGTATTGTAGCACTTAATCCCAGTCCAGTTGGAAGTACATGGATCTCCTATATTCCAGTTGCTGAGATTGTTATTGATATCGATCAGAGCTTCTTTAATATCTAGCAATGCTTTCGCTGCATATCCACCAAACACAGAACATAAGTTAAGACCTTTTCTGATATTTTTCCCAACAAGGAAGGCTCGCTCATGTCTAGAGCGTGAGACAGAGTGGCAGATGTCCAAACATGAAATGAGAATATTAGGTGAAGAAACAAAACCAAGCAGATAAGTAACAGGGTAGAATTGACCTTCAGATGGATGGGTAATGGGGGTTTGGCCTCCAGTAAAGAGAGGATAGCAAGACAACAGAAAAAGCAAAATGGGTACATACGTGCTGTTCCTTGGAGGATTCATCTCTAGACTGGAGGGTGAATGATTGCCTAATCGAACAACAAGAGATGAAGATGAAGAGGTTTATTTCTGAAATCAAAACTAATGCTGAAGAAAGAGATAACGACGATGACAGGCATATTTTTCAATTGGCTCAGGTTTTACTAGTCTGCGGGTTGGTGAAGAAAAAAGGAATAATAAAAAGGAAGGAAAGAAGAAGATAAGCGGGCATTGACTTTTTATTTGAGTGAGAGAGATGGAGAGGCGGGTTCTGTTTTTTGTCATCTCAATACTCAATAGCATCAGGCCATGTTAGATTTGACCACGTTTCGCAATACCTCCGCTTGACACCGCCGCAACAACAGTGGAAGTTTTGTCCTTCCTCGTCTTCCTCTGTTCCCACGGAGGCTTGGGAAGCTTTCCCACTCAACGCAAAAAGGCATTGGCTTTTACGGATGCTACCAGTTTATGGCCTCTAATATTTGGTCACCTCGCACTTTTGTTCATTGATTTTACGGCTTCTTGGCAGAGTTCTGATGAGGTAGAGGGTCCGAGGGAGATCCGTGGCAATCAAGATTGGTTAAAACAGGGGCAAATCTGGTGAGGAGAGATACCAATTAGCAATTGTTGAATGTCAACGACGAGGCCGAGTCGCTGGTGGACTTGCTTTGGGGTTTAAAAATTTGTTTCCTCAAGTGGGGATTCAGGCTGAAAGTGATTGATTTGATTCGAGGCGAGCGACTTGGCCCATTTGGGATTATGTTAATGATTGATTGCTAGGCCTGAGGCACTGACAAAGCGTGAGGCGTATTTTCGCTGTAACATCCATCTCCTTGTCTGCAGACTGCATGCATAGTTTTAAAACTGTCCTTTTCAGTTGTTTTCACCAAGGGGAGTTCCTCATCTCACTGCCTAAATTTAAAACTCAACCCTGACATAAGAGAATGCAACCAATCTGGATGAGAATGGTTCCCAAGTTTTGATTTTTTTAGGGCAAGAAACGATGGTTAACCAAGTCGTAATTCTGTTTCAATTGTTCGTTTAAGCTTAATTGATACTAAAAGGCTTATTACGATCAACTAAATGTGGAATAAGAGATGATTAAGTAGAGCTATTATGATAAGCTCCAGTTAGGCTTCACCTGATTCAAAAGTGGAGTACCAGGAGGTGGAATTCCTGGAATGAAGCCATACCTTTGATAAGCTTCGCCTCCTAATCTTCTTGCTCACTAATGGAGCACGCAAGAAATTTTTCTCGCTCTAGAAATCCACAGAAAGAGAGAATCCTAATTAGTATTTTCTCCATGACAGAGAGAAAACGATGGGTGGGGAGAAAATGGCGCCTCTTTTTCTTTCTTAAAAAACCTCAAAATCTGTTGAGGCAAATTGTGTTGTTCATATAACTTGCACGCTACTCTTCTAGGCTTTTGGAATGAGGAGACACGCCAGCATCAAACATCATTTTTATGTCAATCGTATTCGTGTTAGAGAGCTTTATTTCTTATCCAATGGACTAGTTACGAAAACTTTTGAATTATACCTCGTATCCGGTTTGAAGTCCTTATTTCCTCAACTTCACTCATTCCTTTCTAGCTCAAAAAATTCTTCTCGGGTTTTTAAAGAGATCAAATCAGTTTACTTCTCCCTCTTTCAATGTTGTATAGATACATGAATATGAATAAATGGCATTCAATTCAATGTGAAAAGAACGCAAAACCATTCACACCTTAAAATTGATCCACTGAATCTTCGATCTTGAAACAATCAAACAGAAGCTAAAATTTGAGATTAAAACAACGCAGTTGGATGAAATTTGACAAAAGATCAACCTGGAAGCTTTGTTTTTATGACAACTGAAATGTTTTATGTTTCAGAGTCCGAGCTTCTTCCACAGCCTCATCACAACTTGCCGCGCAGGTACCCTCTCCTGCGTGCATTACCATCCTCTCTATCTCGCCTTTTGCCGATGCATTTGGCACAGTACCCGCCACTCTCCTGATTTCTTTATTCTGCAAACAACTCCAAATTTGTACGAATGTAAGTTTGATTCTTCCAGTGCACTCGTAATATCTTACCATGCCATGAATCGTCGACTGTCCTATCACCGGGTGGGAGGTTTCATCTTCATCATCGGGAATTGACTTCCATTCTTCGTACAAGGGCGTCCGCAGAACACGATGTGGCGCTCCAGGCCACCTTGCCCGCCCGGATATAGTCGTCTACTCCGTCTTATCAGATTCCACCTTGTCGTTGATCATTGTTGCTGTCGTGTTGAGAAGATAGAACTCTCTGACTAATCACGAGAAGATGAGTCTCTTGTGTATGGTAGACTTCTTCTCGAGACTCGGTTGTCTTGGGTGATGGGCTCGGCTCCTCTCAAGCCATCTCTACTGTCCCTTTGTATCCTAGTCCGTGGTTTGTTGAGATCTTTGCTTGCTTCCCCAAGGTTTTTCCACCTTCAATACAAGTTGGATCACATCATTCATATTGTTGCACTATTGAAACTCCATTATTTCACTAATGAAGCCTTCTAATGAATTGGGCGATCATGATGGTGCCCGAAGATGCACTGAATGTGTAAGGTTTCAAACTCGGTCAAATAATCTTTGACGCCTGATGTGCAACATTAAGATTTCCCACAACTGTTGCTGTCATAGGCTTGAGAGCTTCTTGATCCTCATTGTATTAACATAATATCTTTGCTGTTTTTTTTCCTTGTTAAAAGCTTTTGTTTTGGATGAAGTTATTGAAGTTTTACTTGTTTTGGGGCAGTGTTTCCCTGGTTCAGGAAGCAGCCATTGAAGATTGTTTCAAGCTCATTGACAAAGAAGCCGAAGCAACGATGAAGATGCAACAAAAAGGAGAGGAGAAGACAATGAAGTAGATGATGAAAGCCATGCAACAACAGGCTCTGGTTGAGAGAGGCAATAAATATAATGAATAATTATTTATATTTTAATATTTTTAACTGCACCTTCAATTACTTATTCAAAATTGTTGCTTTGTGGAGAACTCACAAGCCTCTCGAATTGTTTGTTGATCTAGTATTTACCCGTTGATCCAAGTGTTGATGAGACAGTAAATGCATAAAGAATGAGGAGGCCAAGGCCAATAATTAATAACAATAGGGAGGTTAAAAAATCATTTGAAACCTGATCTTGGGTAAGATTAAGCCATGGTGGTTTATTTGATCCCTCCTTCGTGTGTTTATGACCTACATATTAAAGAAAACTTGCCAAATTATTAAGTAACTAAAGCACAAAGCATAAAAAATAGATGAAATCAATTTGTATTAGATTCGAAGCAGCCATAAAAATTGAAAAATTCTCAAATAAAGAGTGATTAATAGTTTCTTTCAAGACTAATCAAACATCATTCACTTGAAAAACAGCACATACCTTTAATATCTCTTAACTCTGCGTCAAGTTTTACAGAAGATTTAGGATCATTTGGCCTAAATACACGCTTATCCGCCTGTCTGTTGATGAAAAATAAGGCTTGAGTATCTATGAAACGAGAGTTGCAAATAACAAAGAAGTTGAAGCTGGGTTAGTGCTTTAGAAATATTTTGAATCTCTATATATTCAATTTTTTTCATCCTATCTAGGACCCTTGTAAATTGATTATAAGCCACCAACTTCTTTGAACATTGAACGAGTTTGAAAACACAAAAGGAAAAACAATCAACTTCATGAGTTGATGAGAAAACCAAGTTTATTCATTAGCTTTAGAACATGTACCATTTTCAGCACCACAACAGCGCCAGGATCCTTAATTGATGTCTTGTACTTGGCACGCTTGACCACATGGCTAGTAGCCATTGCCCTTCTATCAATGTCATAAATCCACATTAGCTTACACTCGACCAATCAAATTAGATGGAAAAGAAAACAACATACAACCAATTCAATGCGTCAACTATGATTTAAGCTGAGAAACCAACAATCATACACATTTTACATTAGACAGGATGAGAAAACTTTAACATCAAACATGAGCACCTTTTCTTTGAAACTGTCAAAGATTTAAGAGCCAAGTATAGAACTCTAAGCTGCCAGGGGCGAGCAGAGTGAGTTCTTCGGTCCAAGAAGAAGCATAGAAAAGTGAGGATAGAAAGAAGGCAGGCAACAAATCACAGAGGATTTGAGCTCGGCGAATACCGAGCCCTGGACGGTTAGCCCACAAAATAGTCGGGCCAAATATAAGGGAACCCGTTTGGATTTTGATGGCGTTGATCGGGCCACGTATGCGCTTTCAAAACCACAACTTCCATCACTCTTGATTCCCTCCATTTTTTATTCTCTCGCTCTGCAATGGAAGCGGGTTAACATTTTCTGCAATCGTCGTCACTGGGACTGAAATCTTTCTGTTTGGCTCTGTCTTTCTTTTGACACCAATGGCTCCTGTTACTTCGTCAAAGACGGCATGCAGTGCTGTTCTTCTGGATCGGATTATGACTTCGAAGGAGAGGTCGGGCCCGCCGGATGCGAAGCTGGGTCCCGTTGTCTACTGGATGTTCAGAGATCAACGCGTCAGAGATAACTGGGCCTTGATTCATGCCGTTGATGTAGCGAATAGGGAAATGTTCCTGTTGCAGTTGCTTTCAATCTATTCGATCAGTTTTTGGGTGCGAAGGCCAGGCAGTAAGGGTTCATGCTTCGTGGAATTCGGCAACTTCATCGTGATCTGGAAGAGACGTTGCGAATACCGTTCTTTCTTTTCCTGGCTAGTTTATCATAACTTTCTCTAGCCGTTCTTTGCTTAAAATCATTCTTGGCGTTTAAAATTTGGAGGTCAAATTGACTGGAGCTTAGATAACTCCTAGTAATCAAATGAATAGGTGAGTATTCCTGCTGATGGGGTTGTGGGTTACCATTTTTAGGGGGAAGCGGAAGAGACAATTCCGAACTTTCTGAGCGAATGTGGGGCTTCAACTTTAGTCACGGATTTCTCTCCGTTGCGAGAAATTCTGAAATGAAAAGAAAAAAATTGTAGGAAGCTGGATGAGTCAGTGAGAGTATATGAAGTTGATGCTCACAATGTAGCACCTGTTTGGGCTGCATCAGAAAAGTTGGAATACAGTGCTAAGACTTTTAAGGGGCAAGATCAATAAAGTCATTTCCGAGTACCTCACTGATTTTCCTGTTCTACAACCTCCGAATAAAAAGTGGCCTTCCCCTAGTTTGTCTATTGATTGGGATGGCCTCATTGAGGCGGTCTTAAGGTGAGAACTGAATTACAACTGCGCGAGTATTTGGCTTGGGGCTTGATTTATAATATCTTCTTGGAACTAGGAAAGGAGCAGAAGTTCCTGAAATTGACTGGTGTGAACCAGGTGAGAAAGCTGCAATGGAAGTGCTGATGGGAATTGAAAATAGGTTCTTAATCTAAAGGTTGAAGAACTATTCCACCGAGAGAAATAACTCATTTAAGCCTAGAGGGCTATCAGGTCTGTCCCCATATTTGCATTTCGGTCAAATATCACGCAAGGTCCATAAACTTCATTCAAAGGTTTGTTGTGCTAAATCAGTCGCATGTTTGAAACCACTATTTAGTTGTGTTTCACTTTGTCTACTGCGTGAAACAGTATGGCATTACGTTATCAAGTTCAATGTAGATCCAGCTCTTGTTCCCTCGTTTTCTTTGCAAAGTCAAACAAATCCGCATAGACTGTACTATACTTCTTTCTTTGAACTGGAAATTGAAGGCAGTTGATGTGTTTTTAGAAGAGTTGATTATTCGAAGAGAACTTGCTGACAATTACTGCTACTACCTGCCCCATTATGATTCAATCAAAGGGGCATGGGAATGGGCACGCAAAAGCTTGATGGACCATGCTTCTGACAAGAAAGAACATATTTACACGTATGTGTGGTATACTTCTGTTTGGAGTGATGGTGATGCTATCTGTTTGAAAGAGATTTAGAATTTTCTGTTCAACGCGTCTGGGAGGAGAGAGCAGCTAGAGAAGGCACAGACAGCTGATCCTGTGCGTCAATTTTTGCGATTATTTCTTCATCATGTTCAATGTTATACTGGGTCTATAAATTGTGGATTTGTTATTTTCCTGTTTTTAAATTTCTATGTGGCTAAATGAAGTCTATTGGTGACCACAGCTATTTAAGTTTTCTGATTCATTGTATTAGTATAAGCCAATATTCAGTATTCAAATATTTTCAGCTGTGGAATGCTTCTCAGTTAGAGATGGTTTTTCATGGGAAGATGCATGGCTATTTTAACATGTTCTTCAGATGGCATAATCAAATGCAATATGGAATTCGAGTAATTTATGTATTTGTGATTTATTTTCCGTGGTTTGTGGAATAATAGCAGAATCTTTATTACCCTTATGTTTTCATTTTCTTTTTGACCCTTTTTAAATTTCAAAGATGTGCAGACTTTTAATTATTTTTTGATGGGTATGTGCCCTTACATCTTTGTGTATTTTTCACTTAAGCGCAAGGTATATTGCAAGGGAATTAAGTCTTCTCTTTCTGGAAAGCGCTCTGTATCTTCAAAAGATGAAATCTCAACGTCACTTGCAGAATGTACTGGGCCAAAAAGATTCTGGAGTGGACAGCAGGACCAGAAGAAGGCCTGGAAATCGCAATGTATCTAAATGACAAGGTAAATGGCTAGTGTTCTCTGTTACATCGACACAACCAGTCAAAATTGGAACATTTTCTTGCAGTATGAAATAGGTGGGAGGGATCCAAGCGGATACGAGGGTTGCATTTGATTCTGAATATAGGGGTGGAAAGAGCGGCCAGTGTTTGGGAAGATTCGGTACATGAATTATGCAGGGTGCAAGAGGAAATTTGATGTGGATGGATGCGTTTCCTACGTGAAGAAACTTGGAGTGCGATCAAGACGAGAGAAGCAGGACCCCACGGAATGGGAAGGGAAAGGAACAACGCTGCTGACATGAAAAGCTTGCCACGGCTCTGAGTTGTGGGTGTTTTTGTAGCAATGAGAATGTCCAATAAGATTGACAACTTCTTGTAAAACTTTTAGGCGTTCTAACTTTATACTTTAGTATTTCTTGATCGACATAACAAAAGTTATTTTCCGGGGAATTATCCAAACCATTTTTCTGCCAATTAAATTACAATATACACACCAATCCACTGCCCATTTAGCCATCTTCAGCCAAAAAGGCAAAGCAAAACACGAGGAAAGGGGCTATACAGCCTGAGCAGGTCAAGGATCATCGGCCACTGAGTGAAAACAAATACAAAGCTGATTGCAGTTGTGATTTTGTTTGAGCAGAAACATAAGAAAAAAAGAGGGTATAACAACATACTAAACTTCCTCAATATTTACAAAATATTGAGGACCGCAGTAGGGTCCAAAGGCATGGACAGGCGTGGCCGTTACTCATATTTGCAAATCCTCCAGAGAGAGGTCGCCAGCACTCAACATCTTTAGCTTCTGAACAACATCAAACCATTCAGATTGTTACGTTAAATATTCCAAATCTTGTGTTATCTACTTTAGATCCCGAGTTTTCAATTTGAGGCTTAATTCATTCAAAAAACACATGCTAGAAAATCGTGATGTTACATCGAAAATGGAACATTGCAACATCTTAGACAAGTAGACGCTTCTTTACAAAATTGAAAGTGAGCTTTATTCTACAGTATATACCTATCGTAGTGGGAACACTTTGTCCAATGAAGTAAATCCAGAGCCCTCTTAAAATTGAACTTTTGAGACTGATCTGATAGTTTTTTATCGGTCTGATTTAATTTTCTATTTCATAAAAAAAGGACCAAAATACACAGACGTTTAAAGCATGGTAATTAAGGTGATCATGGCTTTATTCCATTCAAAACAAATAGAGGCTGGGCATTTATTTGAATATGGAAGAAAACCTTACCGTTATGAACTGGGGAGGATCGTCCAGACTAGATGAACCTAGAACAACTTCTCTGCGTAGATCTGCTGTAAGCTTGTGACAAACCCTTAGCTGTAAAATGAAAAATATTAGTGGGACAAAATATTTCCATGGAAATAAACCATCACAGTTTCTCAAAGAACACCAAGTACAACATACCTCAGATCTAGTAGCTCCGCCTATTATAAATATAAAAATACGTCTGCCCATTTTCTTGGGATCACTAGATCCATGTCTAAGAACTGAATCACTGCAGGCCACTGGGTAATATTAGATACCGAAAATTTGAGAAATAAGAGTCATAAGAACTAAGTCATCAAAAGAAGAATACATATATAGCCAGCATATCAATAAAAATCATTGCACAGGCAGTGTAAAGAAAAACCTTGAATAGCCATCATCAGAGTTGCGTGGTCGTGCCCATGTAGTTCGTCTAGATCTCATTGATTGAGCCACTGGAGATTGTTGCACTGATACTGACACGTGAGATGGTCCATGATAAGTAGGACTAGGGTCATTCAAACAAGGAAACTCATCCTTTGACAATTCGCCTTTGCTAAGTTTTTCAACAAAATCCTGACAATTTAACTAATTTAATCAGGTAAACCCGTGTTTTTCAGATGCACATAAATTCAAAACTCAAACCTCTGCGTACAAAATGACGGTCATGCTTCTCATCCACAAAGCATAACATGTTGATGTGATTAAAATGCCTTATTTGTCAGTAGATGACAAAAAGCATTACCACGCTTGCCAAATTCAAAGCCAATGTCTCACTTCTTATGTTTAGAAAATTTCACTTTTCTAAATTATTGAAGGCCTGCTTATATGCAGCTTAACTAATGATATGAGAATTGGGCGTTGTCTAATGTTCCTCTACATGCTAGCTAAATTCAGGTCTCCACCAAATTCAATATTGATTCATTAACATATATTCTTTTTATACGACATAAAAATCTCCTTGTCGCCATCATATTTGATAGAGATAAAAACTTCACAAAGCTGCACTTACATTAAGAATGTTTAATGTTAACATTGATACTCTCTTAATTAAAAAGCATTTGATTAACTAATTAATTAATAATTAGTTCATGAAGAGTTTCCTTAGTAATTAAATTCCTTATTTACATTTCAAATTTGATATAAATATTTTCAGTGTGAATTAAATGTTATGAAGAATAATTTTCAGCATACATCTTTTTAACATGCTCAAACACAATCACAAATAACTAGAAAAAGATTTATTAATCAAGGTCTCATAGCATACATCATACTATTTTTAGCACCATATGCGCTGTGGTACGGAGGAGGACCTTTTGTAGCTCTAATTTTGTAAGACAAATACAATCAGTTAGGTTGGTTGCTTAGTATTTTGGGTAAACATACAAGCGAATTAGTAAATAAATGATCTTCCAGGATATCTAAGGAATAGGAACTAATCCATGATGCTAATTTCACTGATTTACGTGATGAGAACTGCTTCCAAGAGAAAATCTAAGGATAGGAAATTGATGGAAGTGGTCCTAGTTTAAATATAAAAGGTTGGGGAACCTGGACGCATAAGCTCACTTCATTATTACATCCCAAGATGATCCAGCTCAGCACATTTTATCAAACAAAATATAATGATGTCAGAAAATGATGTTTCATTACCTCTATTATAGGGTAAAAACGCGATAGTTGCCACGTCTCCTTTTCAGTGATGCGTTCTTTCCTAATACCACGCTTCTTCTGATAGTATATTAATTTAATTACAATAAAAAAACTGAAAAAGGGTTGAAACTAGGAGTATAAAGTGTACCTTGTGCATATCAAATTTTAAGGTAAATGCTCCTGTTGAGCTTTTTTTGCTATCTGAAGAACCTCCCAGCATTCTCAAGTTATATATTGCATTCATATCCTCGGGCATTAATTTTGCTAACTGACATTCATAAAGTTGTCAAAATGTTATGATTAGGATAAGTGAATAATGAAAAAGTTTGTGGATAAATACGGTTAGAAGTGAGCTTGTCATTGGACCCACTTTTCCATAATGTATCAAAATATGCATCTTGACGAAATAATGTTTTTTCATTTTTTTAAACACCACCAAGTGATTGAGAAATGATCTTACTGATAGTGCAGTGCTTTGGAATTTCTACAAGAGCATCAAGTATATATTGAAACCAACCTTCATTAAATTTTGACCCTTCTCCCCTTCAAATTTCTCAGGATAAATGGAAGCAAGAATCATCAACAACCGCAACTTATTTTCACGACTTACATCCTGCATTTAAATCACGCAAATATTTTCTAGTAATGAAAAAGTATGAGATTTTATTAAAAATATATGGTAACTAACTTTCCATCATGTTATAACTATCTTCCCCATCATGTTGTAACTTCCGTGACTTCATATTCTAAATGGAAAAAAAACTACCCATTCAAAATTAAAAGAGTGTGACATGGAAATAATAACTTCCCACAACACAAATTCAAAGAGCGTAAAGGGTAGGCAACCTTTCTAGCCAAAGCTAAAATAACTTTTTGTTCATTGTGAGGGTCAATCTCTTGCCAATAGAGGTTCACAATTTCACATTGCTTGAGCAAGAGTAATCAAAATGAACTATTTTCCACATCCATATCTACATTTTACATAAAAAATACCAATTCTGCTTCTATCCTCAATTTCATTTGAGTAACAAAGCCCAAATACATTAGTCCCTTTATTTATTATTTTAAAGTTAACTAGTTTATTTGTTTTTATCTTCTTAAGGGTTTCTTATAGAGACCTTTTAAAATCCTAATTTGACCAAAACAGTTGGTACATTACACCATTATTCTAAGAAGTTTCTAATGGAAATTATAACTGTCCAATCGCAAACAAAGAGAGTGCTGCGAGGCGCTTATTATAATTCTTATGCTACTTGTGGCAGCCACATGCCCACATTATTGGTAGCTTATCAGATAAAGATATCAATTTCATTAGTAAACGATAAATATACAAGAAAATATTATTAACTACCTGATTTGTAGTTAGATGTTTAATGACATCTTTTGTTTCTGCATCTCCAAAAACAAGACCCTGTTCAAGCTGTCCCAATTCTCGAAGTCCCTGCTCCTTGATCATTCTATTTATTTTTCCTGCAATCTAAGTTGAAAAAAGTAAATTTTGCTCAACCATTATAGGTGACCATAGAATACTGAGATGCAAATTTCTGAACAGAAAAACTAATAACCCAACCTCATCATTGTTCCTCATCAGCTCATTATATTTTAGAATCCAAAAAAAACTATAACATTGTTGAATTTAAGGGACGGACCTCTACATGAAGAGAGAGCTTTTCAATTTGTTCACTATATTGTGGCAATGCTTGGACCATCTTCTGCAAGTCCCGAGTCGACAATTCACTACCATCTCTATCAAATAAGGGACATTTAAACATCACAGATAATAAGATACAGAACCATTGTAAATATACATGACAAATATAATTAATTCAGGTCCAACCTTTGAATAGTTATGAGATAATGTTACCATAATTTTTTTTACTTTTAAAGAACGAGGCATGTCCAATAGAATGCTGAATTGTAGAAAAAAATATCAGGACACAGCATCAAACCGCACAATGAAACTATAGCAACATGGAGTTATTAAGTAAATAAGCAAGAAAAAGCTGGATTATAATAAATAAACCCTTTTACCTAATGCCGATCACATAATGAAAGTAAGGAATCTAGTAGAACTTTTGAACCTACTCCCTAGATCATCAACCCAAACTTCAACCAATCACTTTCCTCGTCGTATCCAAATAAAATACGAAAAAAAACAGAAGATAAGGAAGAAAATCCCCAAGACTCAAACAATCCAATGTAAGACACCTGCAGGTAAATGAATCATCTAAGTGATAGGGGTCAGCAAGTGAGTATTTACTACCTTTTACGTTCCCACCAACAATTTAGAACTCAAATGATCAGTTGTACAAACCTTGAAGCATGATGAATTTGTGCAGCCTTGTTCTTAGCTATGAAGTTGGTCATTTTTTCATGCAATCGTTCACTAGCCTGGCAAGTAGATTTACGATCAGAGAAACAAAAAAAGCAGCTAAAGAAAATATGAGCTCTAAGAAAGTGAATTACATCTGCTATATGTGCATGGCGTAGTTCAAGCCAGACAGGATCATGATCCTCCAAAAGGACTTCTTTCTTCTCAGGGGGACCACCAGTCTTGCTTGGAACCTGAACACCGTCAATAGCACACAATACAATTCAAAAGTGATAAACCAAAACATTTTTGAAGCATATACAAAGTTTATAATCCAAAACCAACCTCGTGGACATATTTGTTCCCCTCCATATTTAATAAATCATGGCACATTGCATCATAAGTCCATTCATGTATAATAGGGGCAATCTAAAAAAAAAGTGAATCTCAACAAAATGAGACATATACGAACTGAAATGGTAAGCTTATAACGAGTTGGCATTCTTTAAAACCTGGTCTACTGATCTATCAAGAATGAGCAAATCACATGTTTCTGTCTCGGGAAAATTTGGAATTGTTTTCTTGTATTTCATCACACAGTCATAAACACTAGCAGCAAGCTTTGTGGGAATTAGGTCACGAAAAGTTGTCATAGTAGTTGCATCAAGGGACCTGGCAGCGCGATATCGGACAGATGGAAATTCCTGGAGATTTAAAAACAAATAACATAGTGTAAAAGATCTGAAGATAAAACATGTAACATTGAAATCTCACAAGTAAATACCCGTAAGGAAGCAAAAACTGTAGCAATCCGGGTGCCCATATCGTGCAAGCAACCAACACCTTTCCCAGAGCTCTCCTCGTCACAAAACAGTTCCTCTAAAGCTTTCTCACTATTTGTAGTAAAACCCTGTGAACAGAAATTACGAGACCAATGTAAAAAATGCTACACCATAAAAAACTAGCAACTAATGCAGTACTGCTGCATCTATCGGTACTTTTTATGTTCGACAAAATAATGTAAAAATATCAGCACTTCCCCAGACACAAATGAGCAAAACAAATCAGCAACATTAGTTGTATAAACATTGATTAAACCTTTTCAATGGTAGACGAAAATTTTGGCAAAAATATTCTCTCATTCCCTTTATCATGCTTCAGAAAAGACGATGAAGATGTGCGATAAAATTCAATAGAAAATATGCAACCCAAAATGAAAAATAAATGGTCCTAAAAGATGCACTAATTTTCTGACTAAACAAGTAGACCAAAGGTATGATTTTTTTTTTGTAAGATTAAAATATGCCTACTCTAGCAATATTGTAGATGTGCTGATTTGATTAAGATGAAACCAATCATAAATGACAGAGCCATCATAGTTAATCATTTTGCAAATATTAAAATAAGATGATGGAACCTCACCTGGCCATCGATGGCAAAGTATTCCAAATTCATCTGCATTCCACACAAAATACAATAAACATATTTCAATCAACAAAAAATTTTCCAGGGTGTCAAAACTATAAAATGGAAATGCAAGGAAATTTTCACGAGAAAACAAATATAACCTCTCTCAGTGCACCAATTCTAGGTAAAACAGTGGCATCTTTTTTTATGTGGCTAACCAACTCTTTTGAAATGGGAGAACTGAAGAAAACAAAGGCCCTTCAAAGATTCAAATAAAAAAGAGTTACAAAGATTGATTATAAACCATTTAGCCAAATGAACAGAGAAAAAGAGAGAGAGACACTTCACGTACTTCCTGTACAAGGGGGACTTTCCAGCCATATCCGACAAAAACATAATAACACTGTAAATTCACAAAAAAGACACCAATCCCTTATTAGAATTTTTTCCCCATAGCCAAAACATATTAGAATTGTTATAATTTAAGAAGCTAAATGCTTAGTTAGTAAACAACATTTCCTCTGATCTCACATATATAAGTACAAGTCATGTTCCCTAAACGTAAAAAGCTAAATAATTGGGTAGACCGTCTTTTCACTGGTCTCATTTCATGTATACTATTTTCACATTTCATAATAAGTACAAGTCATATTCCCTAAACATAAGAATAAGGTACAAGCGAGCATAAAACACCAAGAGAAAATAGCAACAATAAATTTAGATTCAAAGAAAGAGCTCAAAATAAAATGCATATTGATTTTGCACTAACCCAAAATAAAGAACAATACGATCAGAATACTCTAGAACTTTACCAATTCCTGCACATAAAATATCTTGCAGTGCTACTAATATTGAAGATAAAAGAGATAAAACATTGTAAATTACTTTTCTCGTGAAGGCTGAACAAAGTATATAGCATCCATAGAGGGTAATGGCTGCCTTCGCCTGTATATGTCCTCTACCACTGCCATTTTAAAATTTAAACAATTGGAATAAGAAACAAAAACCATATGAAAAGTGTAAAACTACAAAAAAGAAGGAGAATGAGATATCCCCCTCAAACAAAAAAGATCAGTAGGGAACTATGGCTTTCTGAAACTAAACAAGCACATTGAAAGGACACATCCTAAAGTGCATAGAGTCACATGCCATTGAGCAACATAAAACTAACTCCCATAAAGATATATGATAAGATTTTGGTCGTAAAAAAATTTTGTATTACAAGCAGACCAAAAACCTGAAAAGTAATCATACTGTCAGTACAGTTTAAAATTCCAAAAGTTTGACTTCCACCAAGCATTTTAAAGTATCTACTACTGCAACTTTTATATCTCTCATAACTGCATTACTAAATAAAAAAAAAACAAAGAAAATCTTTCAAAAAAATTGGGGGAAAAACCTGGAGGATTTTCTTTTTTTGAAGTGAAGATAAGCTATGATTTTGAGAAGTTTTTCCTCTTTATAGTTCAAAAGAAATCTCTTACGAAAAAACTGTACTGTAGAAGAAGTATCTTCTCACACAATATGACATAAATGAGAAAGATAAAATGCTACTTCTTTACAGCTACTAACTCTGAAAATATAAGCAGCAATCAAATCTTAGAGCAGATGTAAGGGAGTAGGTAAACATTAAAATGTTCTAAAAAAATCAAACTGCTGCCTACATGAAACACCTTCATCTGTAATATCAGCCATCTTGCATGAGTATGACATAATCTTTACAGTAAGTTTGTCCATGATAAGAACCTAAATATTGAAAACTCCAGAATCAATCAAATGAAAAGAAAGTAAGTTGGCATGTTAGCATCAGAAAATAAAACCACATATGTAACGTAAATGCTAATGATAACTTAGAATATATAAATAAGTGAATCAGATTAGTGGAAAATTCATAAGGTGACAGCTTGTCGAGAAATATGTATTGAAAGTTGAAGGAAGACAACCTAAAGGCATAAAGAGCTGCTCATTTCTCTCCTAATTCATACCACCACAAAAATCAAAATAACTCTCCAAAAAGGCTTTCCCCATATATATGGTAAATGTAAATAGAATCTACCAAAAGCACTATCTTTTATTCACATCATCAACCTCCAAGGCATGTTTTCCCATGCTTTCCTCACTCTTTTGCAGCCTCCAACTCAGAATTTTCCTCCATTTGTCATTTAGGCTTTGGCTGCTTCAGGAATGTGAAGGTATTGGAGGTTTATCACCATAAAAATGTAAATGACAGAATGCAAACCACGAACGACGATGACATAGCTTGCATGAATTATTGCACAAATGCATAGAAAAAATATATGACAGTCACTAGCAAGCCTTAAACTCGTCGACACTCAAACAAATGAGCAAATAATTGGTGCATAGCAAGCATCAAATGAACACTCCCACAAAATGCAACCATGAAATCAATATCTTTAGTAAATATGACACTGAGTAAAACTAAAAACAGAAAAATGCAGTCATGGGAGTAGTAAAGGTAAAAAATTGTAATGTCTGTGCTTGTCATGCAAGCTTTCTTATAAGTTAACAATCTATGCATCTTCATCAAAGCAAGAATGCTTGTGCCAAAATCTTGTCTTCATGCATACATTACAATTTTTTTTGTTCAATTTGTAACTTAAATTTCAATTTATAGATCCAACGAAGGAAAAATATACATAGTGATTAGTACCCAATTCAATAACACCTTCCCCACTTTAAAGCAAACACACTCAAAATAAAAGGCTTTTTGGGACAACTTAACTATTGGAAAGGGAATCATGTCTTTTTTATAAAAAAGAAACTCTTCTTAACTTGGAAACTTCCACATAGTTTTGCTTTTACCTAACCATCTAAAACTATAGGAATTCTATCCAACTTTGAGGCCATCAGATTATCATCAGCAATTACTAATCAATTATACTTTAACATATACATGTTTTATCAACTAGTGGACTACCATTCAATTTGTACACAATCCTCGCATATTTTTTTGTTCTAGCGGCAACACGGTTTTACTTTCACATATTTGCTCATCAATGACCCTGATGTAACTCATAGGAACTATTTTTAACATTAACAGTTTCAAGAACTAAAATTGAATAACTCAGTGAATCCAAATAAAAACAATGTTTGAAAGAATGAATTTTCAGGAAATTTTAACAAGAAATAAGCAGCTGAAATATGATTATTAGAGAAAAGTTTAATAAGAATGACAAAAGCGTAATGTAAATACCTTCCAAGTTGACTTTGAATCTCCGGTTTTAGCAGCACGAAGCATCTCCTGCAATAATCCTAACGACACAAGAAAAAAGGAAAAATAAATGATAAAGCCCAAACTCCACATCAGGCAACAGTAATATAATAGTTTATGATGGCTGACAACTCCAAGCATCTTAGGAGCCACCCCTTCTCAATGATATTATCTAATAGGATAGATATAGTTGTAGTGTTATTGCGTTTTCAGCTTCTGGTATCAGTTTAAGTTGCTTCATTTTTTTGAGAGAACTGTGTCTCCTTCTCATTCTAAACTATTTAAATCAAAATTCTCGAATAGGTCGTGATTTTGAAAAATACTGAACTTAGAGCAAGATAGAAGAGCACGCAAGCATTAATAGAAACTGTGTATTTCCGAAGGACTACAAATCTTGATATACATTTTTAGAAGCAAAAATCATGACTCGTAGAAGGCTAGGCCATTAGCCACGAGATCCAAAATGAGAGGAATAAATCTTCTTACACCATAACATTCTAAGAATACATCTTATATTTATGGCCTTCATTCGCTTGAAGAACGCAAAATAAAATGAGGAGAAAAGAGGAAAAAGGAGATAGAATTAAGAAACAAGACTCACGGTCGCGGCTGATCTGGCGGAAATTCTTGTAGTCGGCGCCATAAGAGGAGTCAGAATCAGAAAGAGACAGTGACATGATCAGACTTGAATTCCCGTCGAAAGATCGCTCAAAACCGAAAAGAATATGGACGGTCAATCGCTGATCGAACTCGGGAGGGTCGCCTGGAGAGAAAAAGCTTGACAGGATTCGAATTCCCCTGGCTTGATCAGAAATTAATCCGGAACTTCAAATAAGAAAGCATTCTTTTCCAGTTTTTATGCTCGGAAGACATGTTTGGACTACAGCCAAACCAAAAAGTTGGGTCTCGGACGGATTTTGAAAAAGTGAGCCGGGTCGGAGCCCATCCCTCCACACTCTACATCACCCGATCCGTTCTATGCCCCTCTTCCAATCATTTTCCGTTTTGATTAGTGTAAGTATGTTAAAATAGTTTAAAAAAATATAAAGAAAAAACAATGGTTTTATATTAAATATGTAGCAAAATTAGAAGGGTAAATAGCAATTTATTTAAAGATGGTTGCAACGAATACTTTAAATTTTAAAAGTCGTCAACAAACACCTTGAACTTCACTATTATTGTAACATCGATTTTGTCATCATATTTTTCAATGTGTTAATTAAATTGGTGAATGTCGTTAAAATTAACAAAAAATGTGAAGAGAAGGTGTACGTTACAATTATGGTATCTGCTATAACTATCTCATAATTCAATGTGGCAATTGATATTTACCCAAATATGAACGTGTAATAATCTTTTTGGGAAAGGTGTCGTGAGTATGATAATCAATTTGAAGCTGGTTTATTCGCATTTGTTCATTTATCTATCAAATTTATAGTGGAAGTAATACTCTTCGTTGCTATCATCTGACGTCCACGCATCACATACTATTCCAGTTCGCTTCTCTATGTTGTTGTTCAACCCACTCGTAAGAGTTTCCTCTAATAAAAACATTCACAAAAGGTGCACCAAAAAGGACATGAGAGTTACCTCAATTAAAGAAACACTTTATAAGCAAGAAAAGAGAAAATCGCTATGCAAGACTACGAGTCTTCTTCATCTTATGGTCGTTGCAGTGCGCCCACTAAGCACGCTGCACTTGACCACGTTGTCAACAACATAGAACCCAGGTGCCACCATGACTCGAACCATTTGCTGGGCGTGGCTCTCCTGGGCCGAGCCAGAGTTGTCCATGTAAACCCAATCGAAAGGTGCGGCCCTTTCTACACGGAAGATGGCTAAGCTCGGGTGCGCCGAATTAGCCAAAAGGTGCACCAACCATACACTTTTTGATGCACCAAAGAAAGCTTCCAGAAGTGGCTCTGACCAGGCTCGGTGCCATCCCAACATTCCTACTATTTCACTCATCTTTCTGTCACAATACCTGTCCCAAACACGACCAATAAAGCTCCCGTACAAGAAATTGAAAAATTAAGGGCCAACTTTCATGAATATCCTCAATGCTCAGGTAATTTCATTGATGAATTTTTTCAAACACCGCCGCTATAAATCTTTTGATTTTTTGACACATCTGCATTAAATTTTTTTAATCCTAATTTATCGCTGTGTCTTGCTTGTAAACCCTCTTCAATTTACATTTTATAAAAGGCAAATAATTAGCTCAAATTTAATGTGTACACTTGCAAATTAAATTAAAATTTGAAAATCCGATGAAAAATAAAAATGATATTTACTGAGAGACGTAATTGTCGAGCGGGAGACTAATCCTAAGAAAGGCGAGCATGTGACTCAAAATTATTATAGAAGGTATGATGTAACAAATTGAAAGGTTTATTTTGTTAATTGTTAAAAAAATTCGTTTAAATGGTTCGGTGAAACTGTTTTAAACATTAACTCAAAAATTAAAAATCGAAATATATTTGAATAGGGATGGAAAGAGCAATTTCACGGGTACCTGCTAAACTCCTCACTGAAGTGCTTCGTCCCCTTGCTCAAAACCTCTTCCCATGTCNGAAAGGTTTATTATGTTAATTGTTAAAAAAATTCCTTTAAATTGTTCGGTGAAACTGTTTTAAACATTAACTCAAAAATTAAAAATCGAAATATATTTGAATAGGGATGGAAAAAGCAATTTCACGGGTACCTGCTAAACTCCTCACTGAAGTGCTTCGTCCCCTTGCTCAAAACCTCTTCCCATGTCATTCCCTGAAGAAACGTGAACGATTTGAAGTTCTTCTCGCACCCCTCCCCCGGATTCAGGATTGAATTCGCTGAATTCCTTTCAAATCCCACACACTCAAAGTCTTCGTAGAAAACTTGATTCAGTAAAGCTTCCAGGTGTAAGATCGTGCTCTTTGCGTTCTTCGACTGCGAAACCTTCACATCGTACGGTTCGAGAAGCACCGAAAGTCTCTCGTATACACTGCTTCCATTCTGCTGGAGATTCATAATCAGAGACCGGCTAAGGAGCCGGACCGACGACCTCGCTTCCGAAACGCAGTGTAGAAAATTATTGATGATGTTTATTTTGGTTCCATTGCTGTTGCATTCTTCGACTCCCGTTTTTAATTTGTCGCAGTAAATTTCGAGCACTGTAAGTTTCTTCTCTAGGTTGGTTATGGAGGTTTTGAGCCTCAAAGCTTCGAGAATCGCCTCGTCTCTCTTCCTCGTAGCTTGAACCAGTTTACCAGTGAGCTCCACTACAGTATTTCTCCACTTCTCCTCAGTTGCGGTTAGGACTGATCCACAGGAGGATTTGGAGGTTTTTCCCCTAAGTGAAGAAATTACTGATTTGAAAACTTCAGATGGGCTTGCCATTGAGAAAAATTGCTTGGTTTCGCCATTGTTGTCCAAGGGGACTACAGAGATCCTCTCTCGCGCATGAGGACGGCACTCATTGCACTTCACCAAGGTTCCATGATTAGGTCCAGTTTCAGCCCTCTTTGCTCGTTTCTCCGAAGTGGAATTGCAAAGTGTGCCATTTCTGCTCCTTTCTGCTCCTGTAAATAGGTCATTGTTTTCCTTCTTTCTCTGTTCCTCGTACTTATCTTCTTCCGGGCGATTCTCTCGATTCTGAAATAAAACGAACTTGATTCATTATATTGAAATAACAAACTGATCGACTTGCATTTAACCTAGAATTTTCATAATCTCGGAGAAGAACAAATCGAAGAAGAAGATGGAAACTCGTATGAGACGTAGATGCTTACAGGGGTGAATTGAGAGAGGGGCTTGGAGGAAGAAGGAGAAGGTGAACAAGGATGACTCATGTTCTTCCTTACCTCACATAACGCAGTTTTCCTGCCCATTTTCATTTGCTTTTATTCTGTGAACAGAGGTTGATGCGCGTAAGAGGATTGTGTTTGTCTCTATTCAGCTTCAATCTCTTTTCATTTTCTGGGCCTGTAGCTACGTCGTCTTGTAATCATGATCAAGAGTTGCAGGAGCGGATAAGAGCTCAACAGTGGCAAAGTCCCAACTTGTGGCAAGGTATTATGAAATTTTGTACCATAGTGTGTAGATTATGTCAAATTTCCTTGTCACTTTCTAAAAATTTTTATGATTACATGGACTCTATGAACTTTTTATAGATTTATCTTGTCTAAACTTAAGAGTTCAAAACGTTATTTTAAACAAAAAAAAAAAGCAGAAAGAGAGATTATTATGCAATGAAGCATTTTGTCAAGACAAGGTGTAGAAGGGAGACTGGTGTGAAAAATAATTGCCTCAAGTCAAAGGCGTGTCATGAAAATGAACCATCATCCACAATGTTGGGAAATTAAATTCTGGTCACATTATTTGGTCGAAACCGTGACAATCTAGGCATTACTCATAAATAATTTAGAACTCTAAAAACTCATTTGTTCTACATCATAGGATGATTTTCATTGTCAATCAAATCCGATCAGGCTGGTTCATTGTGTAAACGAGCATTGAAAAAGGGTGTGTCAGTTTAGAGGAAAAGTTAGGAGTATTTTGTTGGTAGTGGCATGTGGCTGTGTTCAATGGCGAGGGTCAACTGAGGATGGAAGATGGGAGAGGAAGGAGTTCACAGAAGAGGGGAGACCGTCAGATAGATTTAATAAATTGAAGAACGAGGTATGCTAGGAGATTGTCACATTTAAGGCCATGTTTGGACTACCCGTCGCACATTCGCAGAGGCTCCAACCTTGTTCATTTATTCTCAACCACTTCTTGTCCCTTCCTCAACTTTGATTGATATTTTTAGAGGGGGAGAGAGAGCGAGAGATTGGGCAACCATGTGAGTGAAGTGGATGTGGCAATGTCCCTTAGATATTGTGTTTTCTTCTCCGGGACCATGCCCTCCCGCTACTAGATGCTCTATGTTTGTACCCAAAAGATAAAATCTCTCGCTCTCAGGGTCTTCACATCTCGACCCGACAGTTCGTGAGAGAGTTAAATCACGATGACTCAGCGGCCCAGAGATAAGAAACATTTACCTGATATCCCAAGGAGCTACCCTAACATTGAGGGTAACAACTCTCACACTAGGACAATGCAGACGTCGAACCTAGGCTCTTGTACCCAATCTATCATCTCTGAGTCAATTGAGCTATGCTCGTGCGAGCACAAGATAGATGCTCTATGTTAATGTTGTGTTTTGTGTTGTTCTACTAACATGCGTACAATCATTGTTTTTTTAATGTTATGCTTGCAAATGCATAGAATATAGTAATTATTTTTCTCCTAGCTTTTATTGTAGGGTTTGTACGCAAATACTCGTCCTTTTTCTTCCTCGTTTAGCAAAGAGTTGTCAGCTTCTTGTTGGCTATGCCTATGCTCAGGCATTTGGATCTCAACTTTTGTGATCGAGTAATTGGCTGGTAGAAAAATCTCATTTGCTCTTTCTCGGATGTCATTCACTCTCTTAAATCAAACCCATCACATAATTATCCCAAAGAAGGAATTGCCTCTTAAGAAATAGGATTCTCTTCGCAGCGCCGAATCACCATCATTTGCTTGGCATGCACATATTTCTAGCATTTTCTCTCTCTTTGCCCAAAAGCTGGTGTCCTGGTATATTTGTAAATTGTAAGCCCAATAGTCATTATGGGTAACACCCCTCAGCCAATAGGCCTTAATAGTCATGATGGGTAACACCCTTGAATTCATACATAGGTCTTAGAATTTTTTTTTTTAAATAATAATAAACTTATTTTTTTTAATATTAATTTTTATATATTAAATTTATTTTAATTAAATTAATCATAATTTAATATGTCAGTATATATAATAAAAAAATATTTTTTTTTTACTGTTGTTAAGGAAAGCACAATTAGCCTGATGTCATTTACATGCTCTCTCCACGTCAGCTTCTCCAACTTCTGAACCTACATGTCGCTTAAATGCGCTGCTCGACGTCAGCTTGTCAAAGCTTCTGGTGATCTCCTTCATCGACTTGTGATTAAGCTCAAAATTTTCGAGGACCAGGTCGTCGAGTCGTGAACGATGCCCTCAAATTTTTCAAGTTTTTTATTCAGATTTCTTTGATTTGTGTGGCTCGTTTATAATCCTCCATGGCTGAATGAGCAGATCATCCTCAATTTCAAAGGGGGGATCGGTTTGGAATTCCCCTTCTTCCTGTGCAATTTGCGAAGTGTAATTCTGAATCGGAATTCATTCATCACTTCTCATCGCCATTTTGATCGATGGCATGGAATGTGTTCAAGTTCTGTACGGCACTTCGGGCCCTTGGCTCCGTCATGATCCTCATGGTCCTCGCTATAGTCGGACTCTCGTACTATTCATTGGTCGTTGTAAATTACGGCCCGGCTATACTTCGCGGAGGGTTTGAGGCTGCCATAGCTCTAGGGGTTTTGCTGTTGTTCCACGCACTGGTAATTTTTCACTTATTCATCGCTTCAATTCATTTTTCTATATTTACTTTCTTTGCCCGTAGAAATGGAAAAAAATAGCTGAAATTGGGGAAATTGCGATAGATTTTTTCCATTCGCAAGTAAAGTACTGCGGATGTATGTTCTAATTGTTATAGTTTTCACCTTGAATATGTCGTCTCTTGCATTTATGTTAAGATCATTCGTTGAGAAATCTGGTGGCTATATCCCTAAACATCAGTGAGAGATATCCTCACTTGTCTTGTTACATAGACCCCAATTTCCTTTTAACATTAATCGAGGCGGTGGATAAGTAATCATAGATATCCAGGATTATAAAGGAAAAAAGAAATAGCTCAAGTGCCTTAGGACTAGAAAATGCAAAACTGGAGTAAGCTATATGCTAAAACATTTACTCAGAAAAACTGGCCACCAGGCATCAATTAGTATTCTTAGAAAGGCAGTGCTCTTAGCTGCATGATTTAATATAATGGTTGTTTAGTAAACAGAGGGTGGGAATAAGGGAGGGTACAAGTTTCAATATTTGATTCACTGTGCAGTTGGTGATGTTATTATGGAGCTACTTTTTGGTTGTGGTAACGGATCCAGGAGGCGTTCCTTCCAATTGGAGGCCTGTATTAGATGAGGAGAAAGGGGATGTAGATCCACTAGTTGGATCAGACAATAATTCACCTGGTTTAGAACCAGAGAAATCAATTGATCCGTCTGATCAAAGATTGCGGTTTTGTCGCAAATGCAACCACTTTAAACCACCTCGGTGCCATCATTGTTCTGTCTGTAAGTGTGTTGTTGATCTCATAAGCGGTGTTGTATTATTAGAGCTACTTATAACAATTTTGGCTTAGTTATGCTTATTTATTTATGCTTCGTATGTAGGTGGGAGGTGTATTCTAAAGATGGATCATCACTGCGTTTGGGTTGTTAATTGTGTTGGGGCATTGAATTACAAGTGTTTCCTTTTATTTTTGGTATGCAACCCAGCAAAGCGACTTTCTTTGGATTCTCTTACTCAATCACGGCAACTAATTATAAACCTAAGAATGCGTGTTCAATATTTGATTCTTGGTGTTTTCTGACTCTTTTACTGGGACCTTTCGTATTATTATTAATGAATATATTTTTGAAGGGTAATTCTTGAGTCTCAAGTTGTTCTTGTGGCAAGGAAACTTGAAATATTTTCTACAATAATTAGAACTTTGGGCTATATTGCCATTGTCTTGTTTCCTAGTTTAGTCACTGGTATAAATATGTGATAAGCCTGTCATTTTAAAAACTTCCCTTAATTGTGCTTATCTTGACGTTTGATTTCTTATCCAGTTAAAAGAAAATAGAAAATTGGAACTTGTGAAATTATTTTTCTTTATGATTACTGGTAAGAGTTTTCTGTTAATTGGAAAAAAGGACAGCATAATTTTTTTATAAATTTCTTGTTTTATCTTGATGTAGTTTTACACATTTCTTGAAACAACTCTCGTCACCTTATCATTGTTACCATACTTTGTGGCACTTTTTACTGATGGTGAAGTCACTGGAACGCCCAGCAGCCTTGCGGCAATCTTCATCACATTCAGTAAGAACTAGACAAATAATTTTATCTGATAAGGTCACATTCAGTCCTTATTCAAACCATCAGTTCAAATTTTCTGGCAGTTTTGAATTTAACATTTGCATTGAGCGTTCTGGGCTTTCTTATCATGCACATATCGTTAGTGGCAGCCAATACTACCACCATAGAGGTAATGAATTATTTATGGAAGTTCAACTTCCATTTTCCTCAGTTTGTTTCGTCTGATTAAATAATATTCGAATGTCCAAACCATGTTTTCAGGCATATGAGAAGAAAGCCTCCTCTAGATGGCATTTTGATATTGGTCGGAAGAGAAATTTTGAACAGGTACACCCACCCTACAAATTAGGAAAATATAAACCATTTAAAATAACTTTTATGCATTCTAATTTCCTTTTGTATCAAGGTACAAACAATCTGCTTTCCCTCATTTTGTCTTTACACGCCTATCATGTGCGAGCATCCTACTTTTTGTCTCTGCTTTTCTCCAAATTTTCTGCTTGAGCATTGGTATACTTTTAAACAGCTAGATTTATTCAGTACACGATGATACATATGTAGTTCCTTTTTTTCTTTTCGTTTTTCCGGCTTCAGAATAAAATGATATACGAAGGAGGATACCCTTCGAGCATGGTATTAGCATTTAGCAAAATATGTACCTACTTTACCTGTTGTTCATCATTTGTGCTAATGATTTCTTACTTTACATATTTTGGAAGTTATTATAATTAGAGTATACACAAGATTACTCTCACCCAAAATACGACAAAGCCCCACCAAGGGGGCAGTACCTTGAAAAGACACAATCAGCCTAAATGAACCAAAGGCAACCACAAAAGGATACAAAATGAAAATGCTCAAGTACAGCCACACATGGCAGGCACACTGCGAGATATCAAAATTCTCGTGGATTTTAGTAGTGTTGTTTTGTTTATTACATTCGAAATGCGTTGAATCAGGTTTTCGGGATGGAGAAGAAATATTGGTTTCTCCCTGCGCATTCGGAAGAGGATTTAAAGAGAATGCCAGCTCTTCACGGCCTTGAATATCCTACAAAGTTTGACGTGAATCTGCACCAGCAATTGTGATAAAAGCTCACGAGAGCAGCGAAACCCACATTTCTTAGTACCGACCTGGCTACGAATAAGTGGAAGGCTTCATTTGGTTTCCAGAAATAAAGGAATTGGAGGATTGGGAAAAATCTAGAAGCTCTTGATGAACATCATTATTGTGCATTCTTGCTTTTATTTTTGTGAGTTGTAGTGTAAGAAAATTGGGATTGTTTCATTCATGGTAGGTCGAAGCTAAAAGGGTGTTATGGTCCTCAGATTTGATTGTTGTTAAGAAGATTTGCTCAGGTCATTGCTGGTGGCAAATAAACGCCTTTCATGATTACTAGCCTGTTGCATTATCTGGAAATGTAGATAACAGTGGGTGTAGAACGAATTATCAGGTATCATCGCGTACCCTTGGATCTTCTTTGGTGCACTCTCTCTTTTCGGCTGCGTTTGATTGGTTTCTCAGCAGTCTTGCTTTGACAATCTAAGGCCAGCCTTTCTAAGAGGCTTGAAACTAGTCTTTTGGAGTTTAAGATTCTCAACTTGTTGAATGAAAAAAGTATATTTTATCTTCTAATTATCAAGATTTCGGGTGTCAAACATTATTAACCTTTTACTATGCTAATGCATTCAATCAACTTATAAGCTGTAGATGCTATGGTACACAAACCAATGAAACTGCAAAACTAGAGGAGAATGCCGCGTTACAAAAAAAAAAAGAAAAAAAAAATTCACTTTCTAATCTCATATTCTTCCCCGGACCGATAATCAAAATGCTTAAACCATCTACTTGACATTTCCCCGGACGTGAATCTACGACGGCGGTGGCAGCATGAGCAATATCCAAACTTTTACCGACAGACAAAAAAGCAGACCGTACAACCCGCCGGGACCCCCCATTAGAGACCCTCCTGTAGAGTCCCTCATTAATGGTGAGAGACCTCACTTAATGTGAATATAGACTTAAAAGTCTTCATTCAATGCCGCGTACCTCAATTTGAGGAGGCTGCTCCCCCAAGCCTCCTATAAATGGAGGCTTGCGGGGAGTGAAGAAATCATCCAGAAAAAGAGAAAGAAGAGAAGAAAAAAGTTTCTCAAGAAGGGAGAGCGAAATAGTAATTGTATTTGGAGGGACAGAAAAAAAAAAAAGCGCGAGATAAAAATAGGTGTGGTGCTTTTGTGCACATTGGGAGTTCTAAGAGAGTTAAATTTCTTTTAGTGAATATTTTTTAGAAATATTTGATTTCTAGAAAAATATTGTAAATTCTTATGTTTTTATAGTGAAATCTTTCTGGACTCGGTCCCCGTGATTTTTCCCGATTTGGGTTTTCACGTAAAATTTTCGGTGCATTATTTATCTTACTTCTTGACTGTTATACTTTAACGGAGTGAGAAAATATTCCTGGTATTTTTCAGATCACATCTGCTATTATTTCTCAGACCGCCTATTTTAGTGATGTAATTATACTATGTAATAAGTTCTGTCTACGAGTCTGAATTTTAAGTGTGATCGTTTGTGACCACTCTAGTCTTTTTTGAGAATATACTTGGAAAGATAATTCTGTCTAGAAGATTGCCAAGAGCGGTTTTTCTTGAGAATTATTTGATTTTGATTTTTTTCAACACTAGAAGATTGCCGAGAGCGATCTTTCTTGAGAATTATTTGATTTTGATTTTTTTCAACATCTCCACAACCTCGAACCGACGGGTATAGAACCAGCGTTCTTACACACCAAAACTGAACGGGTTGAATTCAGGCTGGCTGCCTCCATAAATCTATCCATGTCCTTTCTCCGGCCGTCAACGACCAAGACTCTATGTTGTCAACGCCTTCCAACACTTTTGCCGGCTCTCCCACCATAACTTCCGGCGAGAAGCTCATATTATTCATCGCTTCTATGTATTCTGAACACGACTCCTCGTCAGGCACTATGCAAAGGTGTCTTCCTTCTGTGTGACTGCAGGCCACTGCCAAGCCGATGCTTGTCTCCATAGTCCCCCCTTTCGACCAGCTCTCCATGATGAACTGTGCGTTCCAGCCTGCAGCCATGGCTGACACCAGCTCCGCTACTCCAGCTTCTCCATGATTTTCAGACTTCAAAGGAAAACCCTTTTGATTTTAGCTCACACTACTCTCGTAACCCTAAACCCTAAATCCTAAAACATGCTTCATTTTACAAGTTATAAATGCATTGCCTTTTGTGTGTCAAAATATTGTACGTTTAAACAATTTGTTAGCTGGATTTGATGTGTGTTTGAGAAATCAAACGATGATACGAAAGAAGCTATGAATCCTTACAAAACAACAGATAGAGGATAAATCTATTATAAAGATTGAAAAACAGCTACGAGTCATACGATTCTGCTTTACATCAATTTATATAAAAACTAAAAATCTAATAAAATTACTAACCTGAATCTGCCAATTTGTTCTAAATAAAATTCATGTCCCATCAAATTAGACGGGTTGATTGTTTTTTATTTTGCTCTCAACACCTCCCTCCAACGCCGGTTTAGTTTTGCTATGCCAAGGATACAATGGTCATTTGGCACGCGCAAGATGTCATTCATACAAAATTGCCTTTTGATTTCTCCCAATTGTTCCGAAGCTTTTAACATACCCATCGGAGAAGCTGAATCCAGGAGAGAAACCCCAATCCCGCAGCCGTAAATGGGCAAGGATCTGAGCGACGACCAAGTTTCCTCCATGAAGGAGGCCTTCACTCTCTTTGACACCGACGGCGACGGTCGGATTTCCCCGTCCGAGCTCGGAATTTTAATGCGCTCTCTCGGGGGCAATCCTACTCAGGCGCAGCTCAAGTCCATCGTAGCCGAAGAAAATCTCACGGCTCCCTTTGATTTTCCTCGCTTCCTTACCCTAATGTCCAAGCACATGAAGCCAGAGCCCTTCGATCGACAGCTCCGTGACGCCTTCAAGGTTCTCGACAAAGACGGCACCGGCTACGTCTCCGTTTCTGAACTTCGACACATTTTGACAAGTATTGGGGAGAAATTGGAGCCCTCGGAGTTCGATGAGTGGATCCGAGAGGTTGATGTGGGGTCGGATGGGAGGATCCGGTACGAGGACTTCATTGCCAAAATGGTAGCCAAGTAAGGAGGAGAAGTAGTATTTCTAGTATTGATCTGTTTTCTTGAATTTCTGTATGAACATGATTTGGTGCTTCATTTTCTTGTCTCCTTGTGTTCTAGTAAGCGGCTTTCCATTTTTAAGATCTGCATTATTGCATATGATGAATGCTTGTTCTGTTCATTTACTTTCCCTAATTAATGCTAATTATATTTGTGATTCTGGGTTCATTTGTTTCTTCAAATGTATTTTCTTGAATGAATTCGATAATTCTGTGCAAAAATTGTCATACCTTCTACCCTAGGGTGTGGAGAAACTTCTCAAGCTAAACACAACATGATAATTTGCTTGTAATATTCTTTTTATCATCACTTGTCTTTTTAGTGTGGAAGGAAACTCTTCTATGTGCACTTAAAAATGGAGGAGAATTTCTGCTGAGTTTATTAACGAGGAAATGCATTGCCTTTTGTGTGTCAAAATATTCCTCATCTAGAAAGTGTAAACTGTTGAATATAGGTTTCTTTTGTCGTTCAATACTTCTATGTTCATTAATGTTGGACGATTGAATATAGGTTTCTATTGTCATTCAAGACTTCTCTTTACCAGTGTATTACTATATCCTTTCCATTAATGCACGTTTCCTTGGATTATTAAGTAGAGTACTGAACTTCAACTATTACCTCTCAAATTTATTCATGCTTGATAAAAAAAGTAACCTTTTGCGGCATCCCTTTTGAAGCTGAGCAATTCATCCAAGTTATGAAACTGTGGGATTTATTTGGTAATCAAGAAAGTAGATGAAAAGGGAAGGCAATCATTGCCTGGAGAAGAAACAAGTGTCCATGCTAAGTACATCCCCCAACTGTTTTTTTACTGTCCCCTGCTAGAAAGCTTTAGCAAACCAGCAAAAGAACAGGAATAGGTTTTGGAGAGGAAGAAAGTTTTATTGACTTTCCCTGTTGTGTACTTGACATTGTCTGTCGTGAAACTATTTCAACCATTTCAATTATCGGGTTACGATTTGTTAAAAGTGTTGATACACACCACACGTTTTTCTAATGAGTAGCACACGTATATATGTCTAGTTTGGGTGTACAGAAGCATTTGTATTGGTGACATTTGTATTGGTGTACAAAAGACTGTAGATGAAAAAGACGTGATGCTTGTTATTCAACTGTGATTGGCATAGATTTGGATCATCTCCTCTAGAAATGAATTTCCAATTTGTGCGTGGTCTCAGTTGGTGTTGAACTAGTTGTTCAGTTTTCAGAGGAAACGAATCCAGCTCCAAGCGTGGACAGAAATAAGATCATCTCTACAGCTTGTTGCCGATGGAGCATGCAGAAATGGAATCATAAGAACATGAATCTTGAATGAGCTTACTCGACTGTCTTTGGGCCCTTCCCATTGTCTTGAATCGGGCGCTGTAGCTGGGAAGCCGGGAAGGATCCCACCAAAGACTGATGGATGCATGAACCTACCTTTTTCCGTCAACGAAAAAAAATCAGATATCTATCTTGTCCTGATGCCACGCGAGAATCTCTGCCAACAGTTGCATCGGCCTTTTCTCTTGTCCTCTACCGCTGTTTTCCGAGTCTAATCTTCAGACTTCATCAGATATGTACTTCCTCTAGCCGGGATCACTCGTGTCACTCTATAAAATAGATTAAACCCAAGAAAATGTGTGGCCATTAGCTAGCAAACGACAAGGGAGCTTGGACAGGCTTATCAACGAGGCGATTGCAACTTTGGAATCTCAGAATTGATTGCGTCTCCCAAGATTCCCTAATTAAAATACAAGTTAGCATTCACACCGCAGGTGGTCGAGAAATGGAGCAACCATGGGCTATGGGTATCATTTTCCTAACTTAGAATGACTTGTTTTACACTCACCAACTTAGTTTAATTGATTCAAAAATGATAGCGTTGTTATCAAATTTTACGGCTCGAAGTCTGACAATCGTAACGTGAGAGTTATTACTTTTAATATAAGATAGCTCCTTGTGAACGCAGATAAAATGATTATTATTTCTAGTCTATTGGATTACTGTGATTTATTTTTTCACCTACTGTCAAGTTAAAATATGAAAGTCTTGTGACTAATTAGGTAGATAGTCTTGGATCGTGTTTGATCTTGATTGCAATGTTACGTCGGGCATACTAAAAGATCTGCCAAAGTATATTCCGTGCTCCTTAAAACATCAATTTTTGACCATAAGTTCTCAATCCGCCCGCCCTTCCACTCCCCGGAGCCATGGAAACCATCACCTTCCTTCGCCTCTCCCTTTTCTTTCTCACCCTAGTCCTCGGTCTCTTCCTAACCTGGCTCAACCTCCCCGACCGGCCGCCCTTCCCGGCTCCCCTTCTCGACTGCTCCGCCCCCTCATCATGGTGCCTCTCCAAGAACCGCTTCCACTCCACCCAACCGACGCTCCTCAAAACCCATCCCAAACCCACGCGCCGAGGCCACGACCACGCCGCCGACTTCCCCAGTCATCCCCTCGACCCCCTCACCGTTCAAGAAATGAACAGGGTCCGCTCCATCGTCTCCGATCACGCGCTCTTCAAATCCTCAGCCTACGCGCTCCACTCCGTCGTCCTCGAAGAACCCGAAAAGCAACTCGTCCTTCGCTGGCAAAAAGGCGATGCCCTGCTACCCCGAAAAGCCTCCGTCATCGCACGTCTCTACGGCATCTCGCACGTGCTAGTCGTCGACTTGTCGACCTCCGACGTCACCCCCGTCGAGACCGGACCGCGTTCCGGCTATCCGACGATGACAGTCGAGGACATGACGACGGTCACCTGGGCACCACTCGCGAACGCTGATTTCAACCGCACGATCATCGAGCGAGGTGTTGATATGAAGGACCTGGCATGCTTGCCGGTCTCTTCCGGTTGGTATGGGGCGTCGGAGGAGAGCAGAAGGTTGATCAAAGTCCAGTGCTACTCCATGAAAGATACTGCAAACTTCTACATGCGACCGATCGAAGGGCTGACCGCGCTCGTTGACTTAGACACTAAACAAGTGGTGGAGATTTCCGATCAGGGCAAAAAAATTCCGATTCCCAGGGCTGCCAACACAGACTACCGATTCTCAGTCCAGAAGAACCACGAAGAAATCAGCAACCTTCTCAACCCCATCTCCATCGAACAGCCCAAAGGTAAAGCAATTTTTCAAACCATTTTTTGTTCATCCAGTCAACTCCGATTCTCAGTTCTGGATATTTTCTGCAAGGCCCGAGCTTTACTGTAGAAGACAACCATTTAGTGAAATGGGCGAACTGGGAGTTTCATTTGAAACCCGACCCAAGGGCGGGAGTAATCATTTCTCAGGCCAGGATCCGTGACCCTGATACAGGGGAGATGAGAAATGTGATGTACAAAGGTTTCACATCGGAGTTGTTTGTTCCTTACATGGATCCGACCGACGCATGGTACTTCAAGACTTACATGGATGCTGGCGAATACGGGTTCGGATTACAAGCTATGCCACTCGACCCGCTTAACGATTGCCCCAGGAACGCCCACTACATGGACGCCGTGTTTCCGGCTGCCGACGGAACGCCGTACGTTCGTCCAGACATGATTTGCGTGTTTGAGAGCTACGGTGGAGATATTGGGTGGCGCCACGCAGAGAGTCCGATCACGGGCATGGAGGTTCGGTTCGGTTCTCTGCTGTCTAATGATTTACATATGTTTTATGATCATAGTGATTATTTTATTTCTTTTTGTAGATCAAAGAAGTAAGGCCGAAGGTGACGCTGGTGGTTAGAATGGCGGCCTCGGTGGCAAATTACGACTATATCGTGGATTGGGAGTTCCAATCAGATGGATTAATTAGAATTAAGGTCTTTTCTAAGGCTTGATTGCTGTCTTCATTGTAAATTAGCTAATGCATCATACTTTCGAACTCACGTCACAGGTAGGACTAAGCGGGATATTGATGGTGAAAGGCACGTCTTACGAAAACATGAACCAGATCACCGGAGAAGAAAATCTATACGGCACCCTTTTGTCGGAAAACGTGATCGGAGTAATCCACGACCACTACGTAACATTCTACCTGGACATGGACATCGACAGCCCAGACAACTCATTCGTGAAGGTAAACATAGAAAGGCAAAAGACTGCACCTTCAGAATCGCCGAGAAGAAGCTACTTGAAAGCCACTAGAAAAGTTGCGAGGACAGAAAAAGAAGCACAGATAAAGCTCAAGTTGTACGAGCCGTCGGAGTTTCACGTCGTCAATCCATCGAAGAAGACGAGAGTGGGAAACCCAGTGGGGTACAAAGTGGTTCCCGGAGGAACAGCGGCCAGTTTGCTAGACCTCGACGACCCTCCTCAGAAACGGGGAGCCTTCACAAACAATCAAATATGGGTGACTCCGTACAACAGAAGCGAGGAGTGGGCCGGTGGCTTGTTCGTCTATCAGAGCCAGGGAGAAGACACTCTTGCCGTCTGGTCCGACAGGTGAGACTCAAGCTCGAACGAGTCTTGGATTTTAGAACTCAAAACTTCTGAGATTGACCGCAAATGGGTTGTGCAGGAACCGTCCGATAGAGAACAAGGACATAGTTGTGTGGTATACGCTAGGGTTTCACCACATCCCATGTCAAGAAGATTTCCCCATCATGCCTACTGTGTCGGCGAGCTTTGATTTGAAGCCGGTCAATTTCTTCGAAAGCAATCCGATCCTCAAATTTCCTCCCAACTTGGAGAAAGACCTGCCGGTCTGCAAGCCCGCCGCTGCATCTTGATCGGAAGTTGGGATCCAAGGAAAGCAAGGACGTACAAAAAGATGATGTAATGGGCGTAGAATGTTGCATTATGAAGCACTTTTTTCATTTAGTGAAGAAGATAAATCTAGGTTACAAACTAATACTCGTAATTGTAGATTGCGATCGTCACAACACGGTGTTGGCCTACAGATATAATGCAGGATTGGATAGTCTAGGTGTCGGGATAGCGAGGAGAGGAGTCTCTTCAACACGATTCCGAATTTCTCTGTCAGGTCCATCTTCTCCCCGCTTTCCAATCAAAACGGAATCGTGCGTACTATCTTATGTCCAATCTCACAGCAGGAATATCATGTGTACTCTGTATAATAATAAAGCCATTCAACATCATTTTGTTATGAACTTTGATTAGGCTGCGGAACCCTCTGATTATGGCTTCTAACTTGTGGACCATTATTAATCCTTGCACATATTCTTCATCGAAGTTCGATTCTAGATTTTTAGAGCCCTCGATTTTGCTACGAATCCTTCAACAAAGCAGAATCCACCTCATGAAATGCTTTGATTACTGGTACAGAGCAGGATCCGATAGTCTGGGCGTTGGAATGGCAAGAAGAGGGGCCTTCTTCTTCAACACAATTCCAAACTTTTCTGTAAGATCCATCTTCTCCCCGGGAGGAAGGTTCCAGTCAAACGAATGAAGAAGTGTGGCCAGAAAATGCATAACAGTTCTCTCCCCCATCGCAATCCCTGCGCATCTTCTTCTCCCAGATCCAAATGGAAAGTAGTGGAAGTCCTTTCCACTATAATCCCACTCGCCATTCAAAAACCTCTCTGGCTTCAACTCCAATGGAGCTTCCCAGATACACGGGTCCCTCTGGATTGCCCACACGTTGACGAAAACCCTTGAGCCTGCGGGGACTTGATAGCCTCCGACGGTGCAAGTCGTGCTCGGACTGCGCGGAATTAAGAGAGGAAGCGAGGGATGAAGACGAAGAGATTCTTTCATGGTGGCCTGCAAGTAAGGAAGCTTATGCCTGTCGGATTCTTCGACTACCCTGTCTCTGCCTATCACTGCGTCGAGCTCCAGTTGAACCTTCCGCATCACCTCCGGGTTGTTTATGATTTCCGCCATGGCGAACTCTACGGTGTTCGACGTCGTATCTGTCCCTCCCACAACCATGTCCTGACAGAATACTTCATTCGGTAAGTAGTATTTTATCTTACAAAAAAAAAAGTGAATATGAACTTGCCATTCAATGCAGAAGAAACAAAAATGAAGGAATTGTCCCAACTGCTGCGTACCATGAATATAGCTTTGAGGTGGGTGATTGTAAAGGGGACCTGGGAATCAGCTTCCTCCATAAATTTCAACAAAAATTGCAGAAAATCATTATTCTGTTTGGCATCTTCATCCATATTCCGTCGTTTACTAATCATCATTTCGAAGATGTTATCAAACCGGTCAGCAATTACGGTCATTTTTTTTCTCAAACCCTGCAAATCAAACCGAGACAATCGAGGATAGAAGTCGGAAATGTTGGGTTTGCTGAACAATTCGGTCATGCCCGATACAAGCTCTCTAAATTCCGTTCCGATGGCCGCCCTATCCTTGCCGCTCACGGTGCCGCCCCACATCATCGTGGTAATGACATTCAGACTGGTCAAAAACGACTGCTCGCCGATATTCACCAGGGATCCGGCACGGTCGTAGAAGTAACCATCGTGTCTCGGATCTCCTTTCGCCGGAGCTCATAGACGGATGGTGTTGCTGAGCATTTTGACGACGCAGACTTTTCTTAACATTCGCCACTCTGGCCCGTACGGTGTCCACGCAATATCCCTGCCGCCGTAGGTGGCGGTGCGAGCCACAGTTGGAACGTCGTGGTTGGCGAAGGTGGGGTCTTGTTCCCTGAGAACTTGTCGGGCCATATCCGGAGAGCTCAGGATTATGGTCAACTTGTTGACGAGCTGGAGTTTCATGATGGGACCGTAGAGTCGAGCCAGATCGGCGAAGTAGGAGTGAAGCTCCGGGTGGAGAAAGGGGAGGCTTCCGAGCAAGGGTAGGCCGCGAGGGCCAGGGGGTAGATTCAGGCTCTTCTTCGACTTGAACAACAGCCATGAAAATACAAGAGCAAATAAAAGTGCAGCAAGTGTGGAAATGGAGGAGGAGGAGGAGAAGAGAGGTTCCATGGTGTTTGCAAGCATCTGTGGAAAGCTTGAGTGAGGTTCCATGGTGGGGATGTGAGAAGGAGGAAGAAAGGGGAAAGACTCCACGATAACTTTTGGATACCAAAGGTGGCCTCCTATAATACAAGATGGAGAATTGAAAATACAAATAAAAAAAAGACAATGCAAATAAGATAAGAAATATGAGAAGGCAGGCATTTAATGAGCAAGTAGAGTGGAGTTTTTCGAGCCTCAAATTTTCCATCTNTGAAATCTCAATCAAAATCATGCATGTTTTCCCATTTTTAAATCCCGGCTCCACGAGCCCAATAAAACAAATCATTCTCCTCGAGGAAAAACCTGGCCCATCGGCCCCTGTGAGGTATTTATAAAACCCGTCACGTACGTAGGTGACTATACTACAAAATACCCCCACAGCTATATATATATATTCACCGACAGTGAAAAAGGGGTGTCACTCAAGGACCACCCCGGCACATAGAACAAACCCGGTGTTAGTCCTTTCCTGGGTACCGACCTTAACCACCCCGGATCAAACCACAGTGGCCTCAGCCGACTGCCATCCCAAGGCATCCCGTTAAGGCGTCCCGGACCTAAGCACCGTAACCCTGCACGCATACAGTAACCCTGGCCAGGTTTAGGGGTATCAGGGCACCCCAGGGAACGCGTCATCATTCGCCCCTTGCCCGTCCATATCACCTCATGTGATAGGACATCANGCTCCGGGCTCAGTTCGATTTCGTTAAACTCCTCTGAAATATCCCAATTTCATTGTATTAGAGAAGAGCATTGAAAACCGAGCGAAAAGACGCGAAAACGGGCCAAAACCGGGCCCGGAAGCTTGCTGCCCGGTTCGGGCTGAACCGGTTCAACCAAACCGTTGACCGGCCAACAGTCAACGGTTGACCGGGTCAACTCTCGGGTCGGGTCAGTCTGACCCGCCCCGGGTTGACCCGACGGGCGCGACCCAAGCGCCCGTTCGCCGGCCGGCGACGATCTCTGTCGCCGGCGCCGATTCCGGCTTCCATTCCGGGCGATCTTTACATCAAAACACTCAGAACGAAGACACGAAGAGTTTTGTTCCAAAGATCGACCGAAAAATCGAGGTTTCGAGAGAAAAATTACAAAACCCTAAACGTTCGATTTTTCCCCAAAATCGAACGAAATATCAACTTACCTCGAATGTCGCTTTACAAGGATTGCTCCTCTCGTCGTTGCGGACGTTTCGACACCAAGATCTCGCCGAACAGACGTCGTTCGCCGGCGTTCCCTTTTCTCCTTCTCTTTCTCTGTTTCTCGTCGGTGTCGGGGGAGAAGAAGGTTTCATTTTCTTCTCCTCTTTTCTTATGTTTTAATAATAAAATATTATAATTAATAATATTATATTATAATATAATATAATATTATTAAAACAAAATATTTTATTTTGTAACGTTTTTTATTTTTCGATTTCCGCCGTTCCACTTAAAATCTCGACACGATCATGTGTCCACTTATTTCGTAAAGTCAACTTTTACGTTACATTCCAAAATCGTAGCTCGATTTCGTCCCGAGATATCTCAATTTATTTAGTTTGACCAAGTCGTCGCACATGGCACATACGACAAATTTACGTTCTGTACACGACAATTAATTAGTCAAACTTCGCGAAAAATTTTCCTTGAAATCTGGGAATTAAAATTTCGGGTCTTTACAATTATGGTCAACTTGTTGACGAGCTGGAGTTTCATGATGGGACCGTAGAGTCGAGCCAGATCGGCGAAGTAGGAGTGAAGCTCCGGGTGGAGAAAGGGGAGGCTTCCGAGCAAGGGTAGGCTGCGAGAGCCAGGGATTAGATTCAGGCTCTTCTTCGACTTGAACAACAGCCATGAAAATACAAGAGCAAATAAAAGTGCAGCAAGTGTGGAAAAGGAGGAGGAGGAGGAGGAGAAGAGAGGTTCCATGGTGTTTGGAAGCATCTGTGGAAAGCTTGAGTGAGGTTCCATGGTGGGGATGTGAGAAGGAGGAAGAAAGGGGAAAGACTCCACGATAACTTTTGGATACCAAAGGTGGCCTCCTATAATACAAGATGGAGAATTGAAAATACAAATAAAAAAAGAAAATGCAAATAAGATAAGAAATATGAGAAGGCAGGCATTTTATGAGCAAGTAGAGTGGAGTTTTTCGAGCCTCAAATTTTCCATCTTTCTGAGACAGTGTACAAAGAGCACGACGTTCATCCTAGAATTTGCTCCGATTGCATTGCTGAATTAGAGCTAATGGGACTCTCATTATAAGCTTTCGAAAAGCCCAACTGGTTTTATGCAAGATGAGAAATTAAATTTGGAATATGAAGTTACTGTCCTATGACAAACTGTTTTATACAAGCAAACGGGCTATCAGAGCTGCTTGAATCAGATGAAATTGGAACTGAGTTATTGGATGAACATTCGATTTTATTTTATATGGATGTGCCAAACGTACTTCAAATTCAGTAAAAATCAAGTAGAGACTACAAGATTTGTTTTGGAAGCTCCAGTAATAATCAATTTAGTTTTTACGGATGCTGTGTGCATGGAATTTCAAGAGGCGGAGTAAAGGATGAAGAATCCATTGGCAGGGGTTGAAGGTTTTGAATTTTGAAATTATGGAAAGTGTTACGTGATGATTTAAATCCAAATGTACCCGAAAGTTTGATTCTTTAGAATATTATTCCTTAGGTTGTGAGTTTTGGAAAGCTTTCAACGTAAATCCTGGCAAAGCTGTGCTTCTCTAGGCCTCTCGGTCTTAAGGTTTGAGAACTAGTCTTCTACTCAATTTGAGATAAACTTGCTATATTTATTTTTATGGAAATGTTTTATGGATAAACGTGGACTTGAGCATGCTTTTTTTTCATCTGTTTTGGCAAATTGCTTATTGCATCGTGAAACAAGTGATAAGACATCTGATTGACCGGGCCATTGAGTTTAAAATCTCCGAACTTGATCTGGATGTAGGGTCTATGGTCAGTTTGAATTTGTGAATTTCATTTATAACCCTGCTTTAGCTTTACGTTTGACTCCTTGAAAGATTACTTATTTCCTCGTATCGTGATTTTGATACAAATGAATCTCTCAATTGAGTCTAGCGGCTTACTCCAATAACACTTTTTCAAGAAATATTCAGAGATGATTCTCGACCTTCGCCATTTAGGTTAAAGCTCAATTCTTAATAGCAAGAACAAGGTTTTTTTGTACAAGAAAATACAGTCTGGAAGCCGTCGGATATCGAACGAAACTTGGCAGGAAATGAAGATTGGTAGACGACCAACTTTGGGTTGGTTATTGCTCTGTAAACGGACATCGCACCTAACAAAAACATGAATAAACGTCACTTCTAACTTCTCATTTACAAGTATTTTCAGCGTCTGTACACATAAGTTACAGCAGAAAATAAAACATATAAATTACAACAGAAAAGAAAAAGGTCGATATATGATCACACGACCAAATATTGAACAACCATATAATTTGACTTTTCTTGATGCCTCGCTATCTTATGCATACATATAATTAAGAACGCAAGAAACGAATGCTACTCTCACCGTTTGATGGTATGGTTTGGTGGACTGTTGTTGTTTGGTTGGTGAGAAACCTCCATGAAAAGAACCCTAAAGATTAAGGAAGCCAAGTTTTGCAGCATTTTCTGAATTGCGTTGATGCTCACTTATCTTTAAACTCTTTGTAATGGTGGATTAATCTAACGCTTCTTTCCATATTCCACGTCGCTTGCAGAATCAACTTCGAAATCGTGGATGCCGAAATCCTGACAGTCGAGCAGCCACGAACAATTGTCTTCCCAGCTACATGAAAAGCCAAAACCATTCATATTTTCTTCATTTTTCCACAGCTCATCAGCTTGAGGAGCTTCCTCTTCTGCCCATTGATTGCCCATTGATATTGATTCATAGTTGCAGAGGTTATCTAATAGAAGAAACGAATCATCAACTGCAGGAGAATTTTCTGTGGTGGAGCTTGAGTTGTCCTCCGCCGGCATGCAAGGGTTTTCCTCCTCCGGTTGACGGTGGTTGCTTTGAATTTCCTGAGCTGATCTGGATTCTTTTTGGAGCGGTTCGTGTGTGACTGGATCAACCCCCATTTTTATGAGCTTTTTCTTTATATGGGTATTCCAGTGATTCTTTATTTCGTTATCTGTTCTTCCTGGCAGTCTCGCAGCAATTTTCGACCATCTAATCATCAAAAATAAAAATCATATCACCATAGTTTCATTTTCTATTTTTATTCAAGTAAAAAAATAATAACAATAACAAAAGCAACTAGAATACGAGCTAGGGCAGAATTTGAATGCTGACCTATTTCCTAGACGGGCGTGAAGATCGATAACCAGGTGTTCTTCAGCGTCTGTAAGTAGGCCTCTTTTGAGATCAGGTCGTAGATAGTTAGTCCACCGGAGACGGCAACTTTTGCCACATCGCCGGAGTCCGGCGAGCATGGGGACGGCTCTCCAGCAGCATTGGCCGTTAGTGAGAATAAAGTTGATTAGTATTTTGTCTTCCTCAGGCGTCCACGGTCCTTTCTTCACCCCAAGCTTGTCACAGCAAGGCTGCCTCCCCATAAGAATGAATTCTCAGCTTTTCTACCAAACTCTTTTGGTGTTTTACAAGCTAGTTTTTCCCCAACCTTCCCCTCCTCTAATACCCTTATTCCTCACCTTCTTCCAACCAATTATATATTGAGAGAGAGAGAGAGAGAGAGAGATTCTTGGACCTACCATTGAAAAAGGAAAATGACAGAGGAACTGAAACGAGGGAGTTCCGGTGGGAACATGACGAGGTAGCCAATAACATGTTCTTCGTTGCCGAATATGTTTCTTTTTTAATTTCGAAATACCAATTCTTTTCTCACTATCTATTATTGCAAATGATTTCATTGCTCAGTACATTTATGTATACAGGTATGTGTATAAAGACACAGCTTCAATCAAGTTTATTGCATGAAGAACATACAATAAACTTATGTAAAGAATTCATAATTTTCTTCCATCATTTTTGTCAGAGATTTGAAACTCTTGGAGGCAATTAAATTAATAGAGAATTTGATGTAACGGGTGTGAATGAACGAGATGTAAACTACTAAAAGATAAGAAAAGAAAGCAATTATTTACCCAAAGACCTCGATACGAAGATTGCTCTCAACGTACTCCACCCCACCCATCATCACCACGTTTACGTGTCTTTTTCCAGTCGCTAAGTTATTGGGGGTTGCCACCACGTCGATGCCTTCCTTCCAATTCTCAATATTAGGCGTTGATTCCAAGATCAAAACCCTACATTTATCTTAAATATTATGATCAAATACAAGCATTGTCACCATAGTTTAGAGTTCATTCTTCAAATCTATGTCTAAGCCATATATTACAATAATTTTAATCAATAATACGATGATCAATAAGACCCATAGTTGTGGCAACAAAAAAATGGGACTAGCCTAATCAGTAATTATCGTTATTATCTCGATCACCATGTTGCAAAGTATTTATTGTGTGATGCAGATTAATCGTTTATATTGTCGGCTCAGAGGGCCTCGAAATTCAATTAGAATTTCTAGAAAGACAGCAGTGCAAACGTCGATAGTTTTAGTTAGTCAAGAATACAATTTGAAATGATTATGTAATCAACATGGTATGGTCTAAAGTCTGTATTAAATAAATAGAGATAGCCAAAGACTTTGACAAAATCAGATGAAGAATCATCTTTATGAATACATTGATTGAGAGGCTGTACTAGAATGGAGAATCAACCTAGGTTCTAATATCGAATGTTGTGACGTTGAACCTTTTCTCACCCTCGCCACTCCATACTAAGTCAACAGATTCCTCAATTTTTCTATTGTAGATAAGCCACCGAACTCGGAATTTGTCGAATTGGCTCATAATTTTTTCTTTTTCATTTCGCGCAAATTTCAACATGCAGTGCTTGTAATTGAAGAACATTATTATGAAAAAGAAATGAATAGAGATTGAAGAACTGGAGTAAGAAAACAGAACAGAACTACAGTCAAATATGCAAATAAAATCTAAAACGGTAAGAAGGACAAAAAATCCTGGCCTTTCATCATGATTTGGACGATCTTCATCCAACGGACTGCATTGTTTTTCAGTTACAAGCTTCCCATAACTTGAAAGAGTAGGATAGTAAACGCATGGTTGCAAGCATTACACTTGGGTAAACTTTGCTCAGTCTTGTCCGACAATACAATCAATATGTTATAGCGGGTCAGCCTCCGTTGATTATCATGCAAATTGAAGTAGCATCAGTTGATGTGGTTTTAGCCGACACGATGGCCTTCCACTTAATTCTCCGTGCCTCGGGTAGGATCAAGGAAAAGAAGATCCGCTTTGGTTTCAAGTGTTGAAATTAAATTGGTCCTAGTTTTTCGTGGACTCAGAATATATTTCAAGGGATTTTTGAACCAAATAAATGGGTATTGAATTTAGTTGATTAATTAGAAGATAGGTGTTCATCATCTCCACCAACATTTCGGAGTGATTAAAAGACTAAATCATGGCAATCACAACTCGAAACACTGAAAGCGACGCAATATCTACCTATTTGAATTTATAGATCAAGAAAAGAGTTCTTTATTCTTTGCTTCATGTACATTCTCACCTCCACCATAGAAAAAAATATTATTTTTCCTTTATCGCTTGTGCAATTACGTGATTAGTGGCTAAGAACATCGTCACTAAGATGTTTGTGTCTACTAAATTTATGTGCAAATCAATGACACGAGATTCGTATGCAGTGTATTTTGCCACAGTTGTTGTAACTTAATTTTCCGACTTCATGTAATTCATAATCTCTTCCATATAATTCCACCAACAAATGAGTTTATGATTACATGTAATTGTAAGAGTTTATTCGGCCTTATCATTCCGTATATCAAGACCGGCTATAAGAACAAGCTCAAATCTTATTCATTATGTGTAAGATCTTTAATACTTTGTTGATCTCACTAGATCAACATTGCTTAAATAATAAGTATATTTAGCCATTGACGCCACATTGAGAACAATTTTTCCTCCAAGAAATTTTTTTTCTAAACTTTTATTATTCTCTAAGTGATGGTGTTAATGTTAATGTTTTTGGATCACAATGTGTTTCGTTTATTTGCTAATGGTTTTGTTGTTCGTTCAATCTTTCCTGGGTTAGATATGATTTGATGATGTTATCAAAGACTCATCTAAGTCTATCAGCATAATATTATTTGAAATTGCATGACAAGGTAGCCCACAGTGACGCTCATGACAATAAAAATAATTATTCACGTCGTTCGTCCAATAAAACATAAATAGTTCACCTTTTTTGGGAGATCTCAATGATCTCAGTGTATATCACTTCCTTTATCATAGTCACCAAACCCTCTATTTAAAGGACGGAGGAGTTTACTTTGCGTCGCAAAGACCGGTAGCTTCGTCGCAAAATCCATCTCGGTCGAGAAGCTTTGCGGGTGGAGCACTGAGAAGGGGCGATGAGGGGGTACCATACGCATTTCTTCGACTATTTCCACACCCTAAACTCGTTCGAGTACTTACACCCGTGGTCGGATTCGTCCCGCTGGCATACTTGCAAAGAGCCTGCAAGAGCACCAGCAGATAAAGATGACCCACTTCTAATACTCATTTATCATTTTCTTTTGAACCTTACAAGATTAGAATGCACCTGCTTTTGGGGAAGGTCCAACACTGCATCGCTGAAATCGGCACCCACAATAAGCGCGCCTCCAAGGTCGCTTCGGGTGAGAACTGATCTAACCAGCACCGCATTTGTGAGATTCGCTTCATTCAAAACCTGAATTATTTAAGGTCAAAAATCACTCTTTGAATGCCCGAGTATGCACCTAAATAAAAAAGGCTTGGACACTTGGCGCCATGTTTGCTGATTTACCATGCGATCCATGAGAGTATCGCTCAAATCCGCGCCTGCAAAAATAATGAACAACTTACAAGTCGCCTCAAGTTGCTCTTCAATGAGAATTAACTACAGATCGTTTATTTCCGAGGATTTGTAAGGGACGAAAAATAAGCAAGGTAACAATGGTCAATCAGAAAATGGACATGGCATATTGAGAATAATCAAGAAACAGCAAATTGCATGGATCTGAAATTAACCCAAGATTATAATAATGAAAACAAATACCAGAAAAATTAGCCTTGTAGGCAACAGCTTTCTCAAGATATGCACCATTGAATGTTGAACCGCTGAAATCAGATTCTCTCATGTCAGCTGATGTAAAGTTGGCCCTCCTGTTTTAGCAATTGAAATACACTATTAGCCATCATGTCAGCAAATTCCAGAGGGATCCCTTTCCCGTCCATGGAGATATTCCAACTTATTTTCAAGTTTCTATTTACAGGAAAATGCATCATGAAACCTCTAAATCAATGGGAAAAGACATGGTGTTGATGAAACGCAGATGAAAGGCTCATCTAAGGATAAGGGAAGAAAAAAACCTGAAATTTTCATTCACATGCACAGCTTTCCTGAAAAGAAAAGAACAGAACGGTTCAAATTTCAAATTCGAACAATTCTACCAATTGGGGACTAAAATCTGAAAGAGAACAGATTCAAAACCTGAGGTCTGCGGATCCGAACTGAGCAGCGGATCCAATCCCGAATTCACCGCGCATTTCAGCCTCGAACTTGTTGAGATCAGCCATGGCCGGCAAGCTTGCGGCAAGGCCAACAACTGCAACAGCGGCAACAGCGGCAACAGCGGCAACAGCAGCGGAAGCAAGCTTGCCCCAGTTCTTGGGCGCATTCAGAAATTTCTTGTCCGAACAATCTTCCTTCACATGGCAAAGAAAGTAAGCTGAGAGCTAGGAGAGAAGAAGAGAAAATTGGCGAGATAAAAGGGCACTAACCGTTGTTATTCTCAATTGCAGGCTTCATCTGGGAAACCATGGAAAAGACCTTGGAGCGTGGCTGCTGGGAAGGGGAAAGGTAGGGAGATGCCAGGGAGAGCGATGCAAGTGAGCTAAGGAGCATGGCTCAGAAATGGAGTCCGTTGGGAGAGGCAGGGAGTTGACGACGAAGGGACGGGAGACGAGGATGGAGGAGCGAACAAGATAATCAGATATTATTGACAGATTTGGTTGTGGATATTGGATAGGATGAGTGCATGCGTGCTTCCTCGACACATGGTAGGGAAAAACGTCACCTTTTTCCTACAGTAAGGATTTAGAATAAGCAGAATTAGTTTGTAGAAAACTTGAGCTAGTTGAACGTGGCACACATTGCTGGTATAAATTGTGGAGTGGGTCCAAAAGAGACGTCGGCAGTAAAAGAACATGTCACTGACTTGTACCAGTGACTGATTGTGTCATGCCCTCGGCGGTAAAATAACATGGCTACGCTTTTTTTGTTGTCGGGTAAAGTCTCTTGCTCTATTTATATTTAACCAGCATATTTAAATGCTTTCTTCTGTTTTTAATCGAGGAGTTATTGATCTATGCAGCATGGACTTCGGAGGATGGTGGGAAGGGATGGAATTGCTCGATCGACAATACAGGTAGCTGTTTTTCATTACAATGACAGACTAAATGCGTAATTTCAATTTGCACTCACCATATCATAGATTTGGGACACATTTTTTACTTGCTTTTGTTTCTGAGCATGCATTTTTTCTTAAGATATGCAGCGAGTGAGACAATTTCAATCTATTTTAAGCACGAACTCGGGCACGTACTTGTCAATCTTATTCTATATGCTTTTAATATCTCGCTAACACTAGACCAAAACCAATTTTCAATCGAGCTCAAGGTATGATGATATTCTATTGTTGTTTCCGTTGACCAATAACAATATGATTAAACACGGTATGTACGAACACATCTTCCATGCCAACTATATCCTGTCGAACTAAACTCGAAAAACGAAAGAAATTAGAATTTTTGACCTATAATTAAAAAAAGAGCGAAAAAACCAGGCATTCTAAGTTGGTACTTTGATGTAAAGTCAGCATATTGTACGAGGAGCATAACATAAAGTCATAGCGTAGTAGTACGAGAAAGTTCGTACGGACGTAATTTAATTAGTTTAGAAATGACAGAGTTCCATAATTTGAAGTGTGATCGTAGTGAGAGAGTTGTTACTTTCAATGTGAGATAGCTCCTTGTAGACGACAGGTAAAAAACTCTCATATCTAGCTCACTGAGTCACCGTGATTTATTCTCTCACATGTTATTAAGCCAGAATCTGAGAACTCTGAAGACGAGAAATTTTACTCCTTACTAAAAAAGCGTAGTAGTACGAGAATGCGCTATCTCTTCACATATTTTTATTATTATCAATATGCATTTAAAATAATAAAATCAATCAATGATGATTTATATTTAATTTTTTCGATGTATAGATTAATTAATTTGGTGCATTAAATATGTCTAAAAAGGTCGGAAAAGACAAAAAAGGGATTGTTTAACCTTGGAAAATGGGAAAGGAGAGGATATTATTGAAGGGACAGAAAAGTAAAAGGATTACGGCGGTGGTGGCCTGGTGGGGGAGGCTGAAGGTTGACATTGGTGCTGAAATGGCGGTCCTCTCTCTTCTCTCTCTCTACCTTCGGCTCGCCATAACACTACAAATCAGCTCACAGAGGTGCTCAGATCCAAAACCATTACTGCGACAGTTGTCAGACCCTCTCTCTCTCATATAGAAAAAAGTTGAGTTTTCACGTCTCATGAATGGAATGATAAATCATGGTCATTCAGCAGCAGTCAGTCAAGCGTTATAAAAAATAATTTTAATATTAGAAAATTAAATTTTAAGATTATGATATCGCAGACTTTAAACTTTGAAAATTATACCAATTCTGCCACAAATGTGAATTAATTACTATCGAGAGAAAGTAGCTCTCTTTATTCTTTACCGTTTTCTTCTCGTGATCCGCTTCTCTCTCTCTCAAACATGGGACTCACTCCATTGTTCGAAGCATTCTTGATGTTTCAACGAAGTCGCTCTTTGGTTTGGTTCTCTCTCTCTCTCTCTCTCTCTCTGAGTTAACGCCTATGTAAAACGAATGATACCCGCCATTAGTGATTGTAATCTTGTTCATTCTATCTTCTTATTGAATGGGTTTTTTCTTTTCTTTTTGTTTACAATCTCAGTGTTTGGCTGATGGGAATTTTCTGTTGAGGGGAACATTTCCACCATTTCTCTTAAAGGTAAAGTTCTTGCCCTGATTCTCAAGGAACATTTCAGAAATTTATGTTGGAATGAGTTGCTTGTTCATTCAAAAATCTTCAAAATTAGGGTTGATTTGCATCGGTTTTCAACTGCCATGAGCATATATATATATTTCAAGGAATGACTCTGAATCTGACCTGTGTCTGGGGCCAAGTTCCCGGCCTGAAACGCGTTCGTTGACAAAAACGCCATTCCCCGGACTACATTTACTGTAAGGCGTGCACATCTTTCAGAAAATGGATTCCTATTCGAAAAGTGCATAACCGCATGGATAAGCTCACACATTTTCGTCTTTTTTTCCTTTTCTTTTTCAGCCAATCTATTGCTCAAGTGTATTGAAATGGGAATTATTTGCATATCTTTTCAGAAATCTTGGAATCTGCAGGCATTCTATATACTCTACATGAACAGATTTTAAGAGTGATAGATGAATTTCTTCTGGAGCAAATACACATTGTTTCCACACTGCTAATTTTCATTTTCTGTGTCGAAATTTTTGAAGGGTTAGGCAGGTCATACGTATATTAATCGGAAGCTCGGAGAAATAATCTCGTGAGGGGATTTCGAAATACACGCAATGCAGATGTATGCATTGAAGCAAACAATGCTCTGTCAAGAAACGATGTTCCGGAAACAGGTGCAGAAACATAAATTCAAGTTAACTTTATAAACAAGACTCAATGGATTGATGTATTTTGTAATTTCTTATTTGACAATCTATAGGTTCTTGAGCTTCATCGTTTATATGCAATACAAACGACGATGATGCAGAGTTATGGTTATTATGATTATGGAGGACATGATTTAAGAAATGTAAGAGATATGTCAAATTTATTTATTCGTACGAAACCTGCAAGAGATGATACACCGGCAACGGAGAGGAAGGAAGAGTCGAAGTCTTTTTATCCAGGTACTTCGAAGAACTCGAGCTAATTTGTGATATTTTATGTTTGAAATCACAATCGTGTTTCAAAAATCGTTGTATGAAACAGGACTTCTTGATCTCAACGAAGCTTACCCTGACGACTCGTCTTGTGGCTCCAATGATCCCATCGTAACCCAGAATCATTGGCCGGAAAGTTCACCCTATTTCAGCGGAGGGATTTCTGCGAATCTTAACAATATTGGAGCTCAGAGATTGATATCCGGCAAAATTGAATACTCTGATGATCAAACAGAAGAAAGAAGGAGCAAAAACACGGATTTATTTTGTGAACCCAAAAGTGGAAAAGCAACTGATGACAATTGTAGGCGTCAATCGAATGATTCTGAAAGTGTAGCCGAATATGGTCCAGCCACTGCGGAGAATACTCCTGTTTTCAGTTCAGTTGAAATTGGATCTCAAGTTTCTAAAACCACCATAACTGGAGAGCAAGAATGGATTTCCTCTCAAAAAATTGAGTCGAAAGAGAAAATCATCGACATGAACGAGGAATCAGGTGAAGTGGATCCATCAATTCAAAATGCAGCGATCTTGCTGGTTAATATGTCCACCGAGAATTCACCACAACAGACGAATTGTGATCGGCCTCAATGTTCTTCTGATTCCTTTGAGATGATTGCTCTGAATCTGAGACAAAACAGTTCCGAGGACTACTCCGTTTCATCGAGGAGGATTGAAAAGATCGATGGAGACAAGAGAGACTACAGCTTGAAGCTGAGGAGGGGGAGGAGATTGAAAGATTTCCAGAAGGAAATACTTCCCGGGCTAGCAACTCTATCCAGGCACGAAATCTGTGAAGATATAGACATTCTAGAGGCGGTTTTGCGATCGAGGGAGTGCAAGAAATCCAGATCAAACATGGAAGGCGGAAACAAATGGCGTGCACCGGTGAGAAGCAAACGATCAACTGTCCGACGAAGACTGTTGCTAGAACCGTATGTATCTTACCGATAAAATTTGAGTTTTGATCTGCATAATCATATAATGGCTGATACTGGGGATCCATAGTCTATCTAATTGCCAATGTTTTTGAAATATATCATCCCAAAGCTAATCAGTCCATTTTTTGTAAAATACGGGATTGAAAATGATCAATTCTCACTTTTTGTAGTAAAATGAAAACAAGGACGTATTTTTAGCCGAACAAATTATTGGAGTAAGGCTGTGTTTGCCGGACCTCGCTTCCATGGGAATACCCTCGGTTTCTGGCAGAAGGGGTGGATGAGGCCCACGGCAAAGACAAGGATGCCGAAGAAGATGAACTAACCAAATTCATGTCAGCATGGATACCCACGTTTATACTTGGTCCGATGCAAATCCACCCACGTAACACAGTCCTCGCCGTCAACCCTACTAATCACCAGCTATGCTTGAAAGTTTAGCCAAGATTTATCATAATTTGTTGATCGCTAAGAAGAAAATAGTTTACTGGAAATAGGTACATCATCAAGGCATTGTAAAAAAATTCATCGTTAATTTTTCATATATTGCCATTTAAAGTAAAATCATACGAATACATATAGGGTCACTTTCTTTTCACTAATTTTCAACTTTAAAAGGCAATGATATTATAAGAATTCATCTAGAAAGTTTTAATTTTTTTTAATAAGAATAATTACAAAGCTGCTCTCTCGTCATACTTTCTAACTTGTCGCTACATGTTTGAGTCAATTTAAATATATCCAATGAATAAAAATATAAATATTTATTTATATTTTGAATTGATTTATTAAATTATTTGATTTTTGGTGGTCAAAACGTTGACTATTATGAAATTTTGGTCAATGTGTTCTCATAATAATTTGGATTTGTGTGAAAATTTAATGTAACTCTGATGATCAGTGCTAAAGAAATTTGTAAGAAGAATTAACTGTATATTTATAAATTTCAAATCATTTCTCTTATATTTCTCCCTTAACCTTTTATTTAATTGCAATTTCATTTCGCTCCTCAAATTAAGGTTGGGGTAAAATCATAAATACATAACATCTCACGTGCGGGTCATACTTGAGAAACCTACGCAATTCCGAACTCCACTCCACTTCCTCGAGCAGACAGATTCTCCGACCATGAGCTCTGCTTTGGCTCAACGCGTCTTCCACCTTAAACTCAACCCCTTCACGGGTATCTCGGAGTGGGTAATCCTCGACGAAGAGGTGAATTCGAATGGCCCTGAGAGCCAGATGTTGGCCACGACGTCCTATCTGGACATGCTTAATGATTCTCGTAGGAACAAAGCCTTTCGCGAAGCCATTGAGAAGACAATTACGCGACCTTGCCATGTGCTTGATATTGGGTATTTCACTGTTTTACAAAAGAATTGAAATTTGTTGGAAACTTTTTTTAGGTTAGTTTGCTTGCTGAAAACTTGATCTATTTAGGGTCTAAATTGTATATAAAAAGACTGTGGGTTTTATAAGATCACAAAGTTAGAATGCTTGATTTTTTTGTGAAAATCTTCATTTTGAATGTCTGAAGGGAAGCTCTTTGAAGAGTATACTTGATATCTGCTGAAAGAACTGGTAATAAAGTGAGTTACATTTTATTGATTATATATTTACACTGTATTTAATGGATTACTGATTTCTAGACAGCAAAAATCAGGTCAGTGTAATGAATGGTACAAACTTTAAAATTTAAACTTATAATTACTCTTATGGTACTAAGTAGTCCGGGAATATCCCATCTACTAATCTTAATATTATGGGACTGATGATACAAAGTTTGCGAAGAAACATAGTGGTACTCTAGAGCTTTACTCTTTGCACAATTTCATAAATAGTAGAAAAAAAACATTTTTGTGCGTATTTAACTCTTCTTTTAATTTTTGAAAGAACTCTTCTGCAGATCTGGCACTGGCTTGCTATCACTAATGGCTGCCCGGGCAATGAGCTCTGTTCAGTCAGCTGAAAGATCTGGTCCATTTGGCAAGGTAACAGCTTGTGAGTCATACCTTCCAATGGTGAAGTTGATGAAGAAAGTTCTACGCGATAATGGCATTGACTGGAATATTAAAGTTATTAACAAGCGTTCTGATGAACTTCAAGTTGGCGTGGATATTAGTTCCCGAGCAGATATTCTTGTGAGTCTTTATCATGTTCATTTTGATTAACTTTATTTTTTTGGATAATACTAGGTTTACCTTGTTAGTATATCTTCTTATTCTACACGCTGACTTGTTGAGTTATGATTGATTTAATTAAAATACATTAATGCATTACAATTAAAATAATTATTTATAATATTTATTGTATTAATCATAGTGTGACACGTTAGCTTCGGCTTATATAATAAGAAAATATGTTTAGAAGGTAAATGTAGTCTTACTCTTTATGAAATAAAAAGTTTCTTTTGGATCGTGCAATACCTAAACTCATTGTAAGCAATCCTAACTGAAGGAATGTTTTGTAATATTTACATTAAACGAGTGATGTTGAAATTCAATTTTCCTATTTTGTTTCCACCTAATACAGGTAAGCGAGATACTAGACTCAGAGCTTTTGGGCGAAGGGCTTATTCCTACTCTTCAACACGCACATGATCATTTGCTTGTAGAAAAGCCAAAAACAGTGCCACACAAGGCGACCATATATGGACAGGTGTTCTTGCATGAATCAAGTTTTGCAGTCTAGTGATGCACTGTATTATTCTCCCTTCTTAAAAACCTTGTATTTCTCTCCCTTTTCTCAAATTGTCTAACTCTTGTCATATTTTGGAAAGATTTCTTCAAATTTTATTTATACTTTCATTTTTCTTTTACTTTCCATCCATGAGCTCAAATTTTGTGCAAATGTTATTTTATTTATGATTCCTTCAAGTTAATTTTTCTTTTAATTTANTCTCCTTTCTTAAAAACCGTGTATTTTTCTCCCTCTTCTCAAATTGTCTAACTCTTGTCATATTTTGGAAAGAAAGATTTCTTCAAATTTTATTTATACTTTCATTTTTCTTTTACTTTCCATGAGCTCAAATTTTGTGCAAATGTTATTTTATTTATGATTCTTTCAAGTTAATTTTTCTTTTAATTTATCCAAGAAAGAAAGACTCATTGCAGTTCCCGCTTTACAATCAGTTTGTTGAGAGCGAATTCTTGTGGAAACTTCATGATTTATATAGCAACGAAGAAAAGGCCATGGATGGCATTCATCTTGTTCCAGACGAGTTGAATCCTGCTTTGTGTATCAAACCACAGCAATATGCCATGCATTGTGATGCAATAAGCAATGAAATAAAGCTGGTAATGGCCACTGAACTCTCATCATAATTGCTCGAATTGATACTTTGATTTATTTGTATTCAATTAATATTTGTCCAGCTGTCAGAACCATTCAAAATTTTTGAATTTAATTTTTGGAAACGCCCAGAGAGTCATGGTGAAGTTGAGATGCTTGTGAAAGCAACAAGTAGCGGAAAAGTGCATGTTATAGTATCGTGGTAATTTTTCGTTAGTTTGTCACGTGTGATTTTTTTCCTAAACATCTTCTGATGAATATCATTAGAATAATGTTTTTTCCAGGTGGATTCTTCAGCTAGACCAAGAAGGGAGAATGCTATATTCAACTGCCCCTGGGTGGGCTAGATTTCCAATAGAAATGTGTGAGTTTCTGAAACATACTGCTTAATAGTCTGGAACTTCATTAATTTTTTATAGTAGTGTAAATTATTGCTCGTAAAGTAAAGTAGGCCTTTAAAAGTATCATGAGAAGAGAACTCTTACAAATAATTGTAAAAATTTAGATTTTTTATTTTGAATTATTCTCCTTGTCAAAAATAATCATTCTAATGCCCCATGACTCTCTTTCTCCTTTCTTATTTCACCATGGATGTTTAGTTGGTAGAAAATTTTACAAGGTAGGTGTGATGATTTGAACAGATCATGTCATTAGTGGAATTAATCCCGAGATTGAGATGAAAGAGGATATTTTCTTGAAAAAATCACTTGGTGCTAATATGGTCTTTTTGTAGTCTTTTAATAATATCTGTAAGTCCTGATTTTTAAATAAATAATTAGCTGTGAAAAAGGTAACGATTGTTTGGTAAATTAACGATTGTTTGATAACGATTGATCAAGTTTGAATATTTGACAAAATATGGTATTGAATTAGGATAGATTAACTCTTAAAAAATCTCGATTACAGACTACCAAACACATTAATGTGTGCTCACCTCCGGCAAAAGGCCTCTACTCTATTTTTCCTTGCTCTCCATTATTGTCTAACTTCTCCTATGTGTACAGAAATATTTCATTCCCTTAATAGCTCTTTCTCCACTAAATTTAGTCCTATAACCAACTAATGCCATTTGAAATTCGTTCTATCTATAACTCTCGTGGCTTGACATTATCATTACTCCTTGTAAGTCACCTTCTTCTCAAGGTGAGGAGGGATCAAGAATTTGAAATAGTTTATAAAACTCTCATGTATGCCATTAATTAGAGACGTCTGGACCACCGAGTAAGCAATAGAGCTTCTTACTTAACAAGTTTAGACTCCAGTATGAGATCAAAGGGGGCATTCCCTGCATCAAAAACTGATGACATAATTATAGGATAATTTAGAACACAATCTTCCCTTTGATAGTTGTTAGTTACTGAACCAAAATAAAAACTTCCAAACCTCAACTTGAGGACCTCATATTCATGTGTATGGGTGGGTGCCATATGCTTCCAAACCTGAACACAATGCTTTCAAGTTGTCTATTTTGCCTAAGTGTAAGTGCCATATGTTTGTCAATAGGGAGTCATGGGTGTCTGGATGAGCATTTAAATTTATGTGGGTTGACAAACAGTCTTTATGAATTTGGTTGGCTCCATCTCTTTGAATTTAAGATGAGATGGACATCTTGTTTGCTAATGAATTTTCAAAAAATCTATTAAATCTGCCACACATCATCTAATTCAGATTTGAAAGTGAACTGGTTTGATCAATGTAACAGATGGTCCTGCTAGTTGGTGTGATCATTGGAAACAGTGTGTATGGTTTATACCAGGAAAAGGGGTGCCTATATTCAATGATGAAGAAGTTCACTTTCGAGCCGTTCATTCTGAAACTAGCATCTCATTTCATCTGAAAAACCAAGTTCCCAGAATTAATGACGTGGACTGTAGCCTTAATGCCGGGTATCATAAACACTTGTTGTCACTGGAAAGAATTGCTATTTATGGAGATAGAGAATGGAGGCATGTGATGCTCACTGTTTTATCTAGCATTGTACGATCCCAATCTTTTGTCTCTTCTATCAGACTTCTATAATTATGTTGTCCATTTAATTTCTTTAGTAATAAATTTAGTTGCAGGGAAAAGTACATCTCTTGAGTATTGTAGCTGACGATAGCGTATTCATAACTCTTAGTATTGCTAGTCTTTCCAAATTAGGACGAATAATTTCATTATTTCCTGGACTTCGAGATAAAGGTGCTCTGTATCTGCAAGCCATTGCCGATGCAAATGCAATCTCAATAGATCGGATTAAAGTTATGCAAAAAAAGGAGACATTCTTGACCGTTGATGATACAGATGGTGAAAAGGTGATTTGTTCCCCTAGAGCTTGATTATGGTCGTGTTTGTTGTTTCAAATTGGTCTGTCTTCCTTTACTTCGCTATTGATTTAATCAGCTGATAAACTAGGATTGTTGCAGATTTAATTTGTAAATGACATCCATAAATCTAGTCACCTTTTACACAACAAAGGCTTCGTTTTGGTCTTTTCACATTTCTTCTCTCAAAAAGAGAAGATCAGTTACAAATAATTTAATTTAGTTCATGTTTTTTTCTTTACATGCAGGCTGATTTGTTTATTGGAGAACCTTTTTATTACGGGAATGATGGTGCACTTCCATGGCAGAACCTGCGTTTTTGGTATGTTTGCTTGTGCTAAAATGATCATGTCATTTCATGGTTTCCAAAAGATTATGAGATAACTGATTTCTGTATATCTTTATTTTCCGAAATTACAATCATATAAATATATAGGAGTGAAAGATTATTCACCTTTCCTTGTAAGTAAAACTTATAATGTGATAAAATGGCAAAATTATGATGTGATAGCAAATTTGCGCTTAATATTGTATCAAATCTCGTGTTTCAATTTTCATGATCATCTTAATATATTGAAATTAATTGTCACTCTGTCCGTTAAAAAATACAAGAATGTAAAAGTTTTACTGACCATGAAAAGTCTAGTAAATTGGTTGGAGATCTACTCACAAAAACTCTGAATACATATAGAGTGAATTATCTTTGTAACAATTTAGCCATGATTGAGTACGTGTCAAAGGTAAATATTAAAAATGGATTTTATATTAAATTAAGAATTAGTTTCCTTTGCAAACAATTATTTTATGTACATTTAAAAATGGTGTATTATGAAGAATTATACCATCTTCATATACCAAAATATGAAAACTCACTGACAGCCCCCACAAATTACACCATCATTTAAAATTTCTTTTTTTTTCTCTAATGAATTGAAGGAAGGAGAGATCAATGCTCGACGCCATCCTCTCAGACAATGTTGTAATAATACCCAGGAAAGGACTATTGAGGGCATGTGCCATGTCTCTCCCCGTTAGTTCTCTTGCCTAAAAACGAATCCTTATACTTGAAATTTCCCTCGATTATTTTGAGATTTTAAGTATAATTTGATCTTTTTCTCGGCGCAGGACCTCTGGAACGGCCGGCGTTGCTTGAGTAAAGTTGAAGGTTTTGATCATTCGAACGTGAACGCAATGTTGGGAGCTTGCGGTGGATTGCCGGGCTCTCAAGACGGTCCTTTTCTGCCTTTTCACATTTGGCAGTGCGGAGAGTATCGAGTAAATTTTTTCAATTCATGTTCATTCTTTTCCTTTTCGAAAAACTAGAAAGTCGTCTTGAAGATTGAACAATCTGCTTTGTGAACACAACACGTTTTTAGGAATTGAGTGAGATATTCACAGTCATGGAGTTTGATTTTTCGAAACCAATATTTCGATGCGATGGAAAAGCCCAGGTATTCCAAGTAAATTTTGATTTATCGTCACAGAATGTCTATAAGGCATGCCAATTTAAATCTTTGATTGTAGATCAAAGTTGCAAAATCTGGACTATGTCATGGATTTGCTCTTTGGATTGACTGGGTGATGGATTCAGATAGTTGCATTGTCATCTCAAACGGTCCAGGTAGTGCTTGAAATTTCACAGAATTAATCGATTTTGAATATTGTGTACTAATTTTTGGTTGCATTTCCAAATTAACTAAGCAGATAAGAGATACTGGAAACAAGGAGTTAAGCTTCTGGCTAATCCCGTTAATTGTGAGTCTGGCCGCTCTTGTGTGGAGTTTGAGGCATCTCTCGATCCATTCAGCGGCGAATTGACCGTTCGATCAACATTCTCGTAGACGCATAGAGCTGGGGAAATGTAGTCGAAAAACTGTGCAACTGGGTTCGAGATCGGAATCGACGCCAAAGATGAAGCCAATTCTTTCTTTCCGGTCGGCAAACAAATTGATCTTTTTGTCCTAGTTTTGATGATAGTCTTAGATCATACATATATTATTGAAATGATTTCTTGTAATTTGAAACTTTTCCTCAGGAGTAATGTTATATTTGTATTTTTGACTAATCTCTTTACTATATACATTGATGTGTCGAGCTCTAATTAAAATGTATTTATTGTTTGGACTTATAGTCTGGTCGTAAATTCATTTGTTTATACTTAAAGATAGGAAACTTGATCGAAAATTGCAGCTTATTAATATTGTGACCAAAAATGGAATCGTGAGGAGATAAAACAAGATTGAACCCGACCAAAATTGATGATTTCTCTTCACGCCATGGTTCTGGTCCGGTTAGGATGAAATTAACGACAAAGTTTTGAATTTTGCATTTTGTTATTAATTACTTAGGAAGAATAATAATTATTAAATATGGAGGTTGATTCGATACTTAAAAGAGAGCTTAACCACTGCTGACAAGGTGAAGCTCCTTCCTTCCCCACACTCTCCACTGCTAAAAATCTGAACCATTTCTCTCTCCGCCATTAAATACCTGTTCCCAAAGCTTCATCTTCGTCTTCTGCTCAATTCAGTCATGGTTCTACACTTGGTAATTCTGGCCTAGCTGAAACTCTTCCCTTCCTCCCATGGCGGTTGCAGGCCGATTCTGGCGACCCTTCTCTGCCCGTTCTTTCTGAGGCTGGCTTTCCGATTCAGATTCGTCCGAGGAGTTTACTTGGACGTGGTTCAGTCCAAAGACTCTTTTTCTTCCAACTGGGTCGGATGGTGGAAAGAGCTGCCAAATCCAGCTTTCTGAATATCGATATATATGCAGATATCCGGTCAAAGTATGTGAAGGATACAGCAATCTGCCAATGCAAAAAGAAACGGTGTCTTTGAGTAGTTTTCCTGCATCAGCAAAAAAATTACAGGATTTGAACACTGCTGCTTCTTCTGATTTCATGTTAATATCAGAAGAATTGAATCGAATCGGAAGCGGATTGGTGAAATCCAGCGTCGAGTAAAGTACGCTATAATCTTCTTCTGCCATTGGAGTTGGAGGATTAAGATCCACGAAACTCAGCTCTGTTTTCCCAGAATTCGCAATATTTACACCGTTATTTGTAGAAGCAGTTAAATGAGATTTTCTATGGCCGACAAGTGCTTGCCCAGAACCAAAAACAAACAAATATTAAACTGAAACTACCGGAGAGAGGCTGGCCTAGACAGAATCGTCGATGTGAGGTCTTAATCAATGGCAGACAAAAGGATATAGAACTAATTTACGATCCAAAACGTTCAAATCCACGCAGCCAGGCACCTACGAACGTGCAAACACAGGGAGAATCCATCTGCTTCCGGGAACAAGAAAATATGAGGTGAGATATTAAATTTACTATGAAAATTAAGATATAATTGCTGCCTTCAAATATGTTATGTACATCGTCGAAATATTTTATATACACGTGATTTTCGAGAGCTAACATGAAATTCAAGTTTATCATTCAACTCAAGAGAGGCTTCTCTTCGTCTATCTCTCCCTCCAACCTATCTCCATTCCAAACACCTTCCTTCCCTTTTCCCCAAAGCACCAAGTACAATCCCGAGAACAACACGAGCATCCCCACCAGGCTAAAATTACAACACTGTCAGTTCCCGAACCCGGGTTCCAAAGATTACAAGATAATTTAACTCACCTTCCAATTTTAATGTTATCTCCCATTGTGAACATTGATAAAATGATGGATCCAACCGCTCCAATCGGATTGAAAATCGCCTGCATCACCGGCCCTCTTTTCTTTATTGCCCACCCGTTGAAGCTCATGATCCCTCCGTTCACGATCCCGACCTGTCCATCCAATAGCATTCTTTAGTCGAAAACCCGAACAAGCAAGACACGGAATTGAGAATGTTACCAGTAGGTAAGAGCCAATCAAGTTTCTGATACTCATCCTTGTCCAACCAATATCAACCCTCCGATCTTCGAAAAGCTCGAGGCTACAAGTCATGAGCGCACCAATTATGGATGTCCACGAGCACATCGACAATGGAGCCGGAAAGTGTTTGAGAGTCGAGGCCTATCGATCAAACGCGGCCATTAAAATGATTTCAGGAACATGTTTGTTTTAAAGATTGAATTTATACCTGCAAAACAACGGTGAAAGATAGAATCAAGACTCCAAGAGAAAGACAGAAGCAGCCAATGATCTTTTGCTTATCAAACATTTCATAATGTTGAGAAGCAAACTGAGAAGCCTCTGTTTCTGGAGCAGTGCCTTGGCTATGAACTAAGCTCATCGTTAATGCCCCCATTACACACAACCCTGTCCCTGCAATTTTAGCCCTGCTGTAATTGCAATCGAGCTTGACTTTCTCTAATCTGCAGAAATTTAATGAAAAAATCAGACTAGAAAAGAGATTATTCGGTAAGGTCTAAAATGGAGATTTTCATATTTCAGGGTACCTAAATGCCCAAGCAATGATGAAGATGAGCCCAGGAGAAAGACTTGTCATAGCAGTAGCCATGGCCGGCGAAGTAAGGTTTATGCCCTTGAGCATTAGAGATTGGAATGAAGTTACCCTGCAAGCAAAAAGCAGAATACAACAAATCATAAAATGATAATACAGCAAGTAAATTCATCTGGGTCTGTTTCTTCTGCTGATTATGACCAGAACGATAGTCAATTTCTTTCCAGAAAAATGAAATTTACCCTCCTAATGCTAGCAGAACCAGCTGAAGCATCAATTTGAAACTCAGTTTCTGAGGCCATTTGCTCCTGCATGTCGATCATTAAGCACTGAACCTCCATTTAGAGGGAGAGATAGAGAGAGAAAGAACCTTTCGAAATAGACAGCGAAGGGCAAAATCAAAAGAAAAGTGGCGAAGGAAGAGAAGACGACAATGGAGAGAGGGTGGAGGCCCGAAGCCATAAGATAACTCAAAAGCACAGAGTTCCCGGCGTAGACAATCTGAACTCCGATCAAACCCCCTATCACAAGTCCATCTCCGATAGATTCCTTCCTCATCAACTCCATCGCCATCGCAAGTCTAATGCCGAATGTCCAACGCGACGCAGCTTATTCGCCCTTTTTCTCCATCTGGGTAGCCATGTTTTTCTCCCGAATCTGCAGGTTTGGTACTCTCTGATTTTATGGTTTGAGATTGAGGAGGTTGGTTTATTTGTTGACCTTGTTTGGCGAATGACACTAGGCTACCTTTCATGCTGGGAACGTGCCTGCCAGTCGTCTTCCGCTCCATTTTCTGGAAAGTAAAATGGTTAGCTCTTTCTTCACTCTTCATCCATCACAAATCTTCCATTTTTAAATCGTGAATATGACGATATCCTCATTAGCTTAAAACGTCAGATTTACTCTTTAGCAAGATGAGAGTTGGCTAATAAGCAAGCTCATCTTTGCCCCTTAATTTCGTTGCAGATAAAAAAAAAAATCTTTTTAGACTTGGTTAGTTAATCTCGGAGTCGGGATTTTTTCACAATCTCAGGCTCGTTTGACGTCTCCAAAAGATGTTGACTTTCTGCCACGTCATCTATCTTGTGACCCATCTTCCTGGACCTCACGCATAAACTAGGATATACTGCCTCTTTCACCAATGATTGGGCCAGCCCAAGAATGTGTCTAATCTCGTGGTCAAAGTCAACGGCCCACCTTCTGATAAGTCCAGGTGGAGCCCACCGACCACCGTTCTCACCTAGATAACTTAATAAAAGAGGTGAGAAAAACTAGGTGGAGCCCACCCCACCACTCCGACCTTGGCCCAGCTGCCGAGGAGGATCTGATGTCTCGTCGTCGCACCCAGATTCAAGTTCCAGTTCCTGCTATGCTATCGCCTACCTTCCTGACACCGATACGCCAACCACCTTCCGCTATCTCTATCCGATGATGTTCAAATCAGTGTCTTGTTCACCCGCTTTGAATCGAAGATAATGAAGCCAAAAGCGGGGAATTTGTCTCCCCATGCTTTCCTTAAAAGCCACAACTGCCAGGATTACTCTCTTCAACTCGTTAGGCGCAGTACTCCTCCTTTAGCTGAGGCTGAGGATTTTGTTGTTTCTGATCCTGTTCGTGACTGCATTGTAATGTTCATCTTCTTCGTTTTTCTTCTCTCTCTCCCCGTGTTATTTATTGTGGTCATCCATAAATTTTAGCCATACATTCGAGCACTCCATGTCAAATAGCTCAATGAGGAATATTTTGCTCTTCTTTGCTTGTTAAGTTGTAAATTAGACTCGGCAATATCAGGGTTCTATTTACCAATGAAGGAGATGAAATAGCTGTTTGGAAAACTTCCTATGTTCTCATGGTATTGAAAATTTTTCTTTCCTTTTCTATCCTCAGCTTCAGACTTCCCGGAGAAGTGGAGACTTGGGTTTCAGAGGTCGCGTGAATGGAGCAGAATTAACTGGTCAAAAATATTCAAGGAATTTTCATGGTATTTCTCTTATGTTTTGTGGCTCTTCATTTGCTTACTTGGTCTTGTTTAGCTAACGTACTTATGTAATTGCGGGTAATATTAGTACTTATAAAATTTCTTACCATCGATAATTTTTTAAGTAGCTCAAGCAGTTGGTGTGGATACAATGAGCAGCATGGATGGAATGATCTCAAAGGATGTCGCCTTATCATTCTATGAATGGTTTAGATCTCAGACTCATGGCCTGTTTGATAAAATTTTCCAAATCCTTCAAGGCTTTTCAAATCGTCAAGCATATATTTCTTTTAAATGGAAGAAATAATCAATTGGATAGTGTGCAAAATTCTTATTGGATAGTCATTGATAGATTCTTTTGAAGTTGTGAGGTACCCTTGATCTGAGAAAGATATAATGTCAGAAAGAGTGGGGCAGAACATACAAAGACTGACTCCCCAAGTATAGCAATACAATTCGACAATTGGATATTTCTCGATTGGAAACTCAAAATTGTTTGTTTATTTCCTGTGATATTTTGGTTGATTTAGTGATTATGCAGGTGCTGGAGTTGATTAGTAGTTAAGATGGCCAAAGGAAGTTGAACTATGAGCTCTCCATTCGTTGGAGTTTGGGTAACAATCAACACGAGGGTGCAATAGTCAACTGGCTTGGAGGAGCTCGAGGGGTGACCTTGTCGAGCCTTTGATGATGCGAGAGGAGCAAAGGTTTGACACTAACTAGAAGTGGTCAACCCATTGTTGTCTCGTGCGAGGCAAGGTCAACCATAATGGGATCGGTCGATTCCTATGGTGGATTTCTGTATTCGATTTTATTCATTTAATTACTAACAGACTGATTCATAGATTTTACATCGAAACTATTATCATGTTTAAGTTGAGAATTCGGCAATTTGGAAACAAATCTTTGGTTAAAGTTGAAAAATTGTCTCTTGCTCTTGTTAGGCTCATTGAGCTCGACCAGTTTACCTTTTTAAGCAGATTTTACAAACTCCACTCAAGTCAGTTCGATTGTTATCGCATAGGAGTGCTGCCCACCTCATAGTGTTTCTTAAATAATTGTAATTTTTTTCTGAATAGCATTTCTACCAATTATGTCGTACCATTCGTTTTGTATCTTCGTGACGTATACAAACGGAATGGACTTCTCACAATAGTTTTATAATATGGTTTTCGTTTTATGTTGTCGAGCTATCAAAATCTGTGAAATACAGATCAAAATAATCCATAACTTGTAGAGTCATAAGACTCACTAGGCACTGCAACAATTTGATTGCAGCATGAAACATGATGGATATCACTTGCTTTTTACACATTTTTTTATCAAGATACAAAAATGCATAATCTAATCCTTCTTACATAAAACGGGCGTAAAAGCCTTTCTAAAACTGGAGACGATTCACAAAATCTCTGAACAGAGCCTACCATGTCTGGCGGCTCGTGGAACAATTTCTCTCATATTTTTTATAAAAACAACACTAGAGCTCTCAGAAACGAGCCCATGATACTTATAATTCAATACGTTGCAAAGAAAGCATATACACAGTTTGAACTATTCGATGAAAAATGCAGCCCAACATAGGATTAATCAGAGGAATTTTAGAAGTAGGTGTTTTGATGGCAATTACGTCTATGAACTTAGCAGCTAAACTTGTTTGGAACCAAAAATAATGATAATGCATTATACTATACCTCGCACCACCTCCCAAGAGCTTCTCCAGCGCGGATCTTGTGGCCGCGTTTTACATCAAAATTGAACTCGAATTTGGAATCTTCATCATTGTTCGATTTTGATACCGGAGCCTGGAAGACAAGGACCACTGTGGAACCCATGTTGAAAGCTGCCACCTGTAAGGATTGAAGCATCATTTTAGTATATACGCACAACCAGATTTCATTTCTTCTTGAAAAAGATTCTTCCCTTCTCTTCCATGTATCTTCTCTCTATCAATATATTTCATTTATTCAACATTAAATGATCGCATGGGATGCCCTTTGTTGTGAAACAAACGATTTTGTTCAAGCAATTATCAACCAATTATTTCAATGTCTCATTGGCACATCCTAATAGTAAAGGCATCTATCTACAGACCAGTTAGAAGGATTTCAGGCCAATCTTAGATCTTTTTTCATTTTTCTATGATGATAACACATATAAGTTGAAAAACAATATCCAAATGCATCTTCTACCTCGTCTCCTTTTGTCAAGGTTATGCCAACACCTTCAGGTTCATACACTCGTTCATCTGGAGGATCTGATGGAATTAATTTTCGTCCGGGCCTGTTTGTATGAAGCTCTGGCTCAATGAAAAGCTTTCATGGCCAAATTTAAACAAAGTTTTAGAGTGACAGTATTCGGTAAATCAGATATTCCACAGATGCAAATATTCAGAATTTGAGGTGCTAAACCAAAGTTTAAACTTTCAGTAGTAAATTGACCATACATCGTCTTCCCAACAATAGAGTTACCTAATTATTTCTCTTTAAACAACAACAGAGCAATTTGGCCATTTGGGACAATTATAATCATACTATGCATTGAGAATTCTAGTTCTTTTTTTTTTCCTTAACTTTCATTTTAGATTTTTCAAAAAGAAAATTAAAAAATGAATATATTCAATTCAGGCACAATTCTAAGGGGGATTTATTTCAATGTTTATACAATCTTTGGACAGAGTCACTCTTCACATGTAGTTGGAATTGTCTGGATTCACTCAAAGAAACTTGTTCAGAAACATTGCAACTGACTCTGTCTTATTTACCTAATGCACATATTTGTTCCCATATAATGTGCATAGAGAATCAATCAAGTTATCCTTTAAAAATTTTCACTTTGGAGTATTTTGCCGCTTATTTCATCTTCCAAATGTAAGAATGTTTATTTCTTCTTTTTATCAGATCTCATAATTTCTTCGAATGTAATTAAAGGTACTATATTCTCCCCAGTTTTTCCGCATTTAATTTAACCTATGTAAGTTTTAGTGAGATAATGTAGTTTTTTGGTTCCCTACAGAAAATTTTGTCTATTTGTGTTAAAGAAATTAATCCTTAAAATATTTGGCCACTAGTGCGGAATTGGTGTTCGATGGATGACAACCTAGTAGGGATACATAAATGCAGATTGCTTTCTTCCCATTTTAGCTACAACAATATAAGGCCTTTCCCTAGAAAAGGAGTATAGTATACGAGCTCCTAAACATGAAACCTGCATTAAAATGTTTTACCTCAATTGATCCAATATTTGTTGCGCCAACAGCAGCAATCGCCATGAATCCTTCTTTCCATACTCCTTCAAGCACGACCTGCGAGTTTTCAAAGCAAATCTAAAAAAGGATCTGCACCGGTACCATAATGAACATCAAAGCAAATCAATAACAATTTGTAATGTTCACGTGTCTTGATGTCTAAGAAGATGAGAACAACAACACATCAAACATTCAACTGGTTGAAATAGATAAAAGAAATTACCCTTTCATTCTCAACATAAAGGTTTCTGATTGTTCTCGTAGCCCGTTCATTCACTGGAAATAGGCGACCTGCGTAAAATAAGAATCAGATTGTTATACATATATGAAATTTTAAATCAAATGACATATTAATGAAAAGAGTTATGACTAATTTTCACTGTTTTAATTAATACCAGCCAATCATAGAAAAAGATGCAATATGGGAAATAATATAATTATCATATACAGCATAAAGATCACAATGTTGTCTAAGTAATTCATCTTGGCCTTCTGTAGATGTCTTGAACCGATAACTTTTTTCACATTATCAAAGAATATATACTAAACTAAAACTGCAATTCTAATTCAATTATGTTTATCGAGATGATAGCCAAATTGCTAAATTGCTTCCAAGAATAGTTCTTCACAGCAAGATGTACTGTGGGAAGAAGGATGTAGATCTATTTAATGCCATGGAAGTCGCCTATGGTGAACGTTTGATAATGGAACACCTGCCTCAGCCTCTTATTATATTCCAAAAAAAAATTAAAACAAAAAAGCTGATTTAAAAGAGTTTCCCACTGGATTTTTTGCATACTAAATTCAAAGTTCTGTACTTCATATTTCAAGTAAAAAAACATGTAAACACTCAGAAGAGACAAAAATTCATCAAGAAACAAAAAAAGGATAAATCTAATAAAATGCGTAAAAATTTGCTTAGAATTTTACCAGAAAAATGACGACGTACAAGAACTTGCCAATCAACTGGGGAGTGTATACGGTGGTAATCTCCAGGCTTTAGGTAAATAACACAGTAGAAAAGGCCTTTTACTGGACTGCCATAGGTTAATTGAGAAGGTAAATTAGCAACACGATTATGTCCTGGGCCAAGGTAACCAACTCAAAAGATAAACTAGGTATCCACTATACATAAGAACAGCAAGGAACTATGGACTTGGCATCAATTCTGATTCTCCAGCCTCATTTAATTGCATCAAGGATTCACACATCAAACCAAAGTCAAAACAATACTTAATTTGAAAAAAAAAACTATATCTCAATATCAATACCATGCTGAGGAAGGATCCCAAACTCTAGGAGAAGCCAATGAAATTTTCAACCAAGACTTTTTACTCCCATGAGTCAAAGTATTCTCTCCTTTACTGCTTTTTTCATCTGTATCCCCACCAGCCATTAATGGAAGTAAGGAGCTTGCACCAAGAAGAGAAGTAACTGAATAGGAACATCCTTTGACCTGCTCAATTATAGCCCCTGCACCTTTCAACTCACCAAATCTTAATATTATTCCATCCACTGGACTAACCTGCAGTGTTATAAAGCAGTTAATTGACCCATGTTGAATGTCAATTTTATCAAAAGATGCGAATAGCATTAAGATGGCCAAGCATTTTACAGCTGGTTACCCGTTACCAGACATTGTGAATCTTGGTCAAAAGGTCTTGACCCATCCTTTAATTTCCGAACAAAGAAAGCACGTAATGAAGCATATTGATCAAGCGGCAGAGCCACTTCCTCTAAATCTGAAATAAAAAATCAGATGAATCCTTTTTTAGATTCTACACAATCTAATGAATGACCTTGAAAAAGTATTATTTAATTTGATTTTGTGACCAAAAAGGCTAAAAGTGAGGATAATAGCCTACCAGAATGAAATGCCCGAGCCCATGCTCTGTAAATATGTGGGCGCAGCCAAGCAGGTAGTTCCTGAACCAAACAAGAACTAAATGAGATGGTAAGGAAATCTCCAAAGATAAAAGAAACAAAATATGTATATTCCAATCTAAATTTTCTCAGCCACAAATAAACATTGAAGAAACCATACAAAGATATTGACGAAGATAACACAAAATGTTAGGAAGACTAGGAAGTTCAGGGTTTGGGGTCACCTCAAGAACAGCTATTCTACTACCTCAACTTATCATGTTCCTGGTAATATAAAAATTACTATATTTATAGTATATTTAGTTCTTAAATATCTTAACAAAATATTTTGCAAGACATAGGATAAAGATCATCAACATGTTATGTTTCAGAAGATAAAAAATAAAAATAAGTTTAACGTGAACTTTTGAATGAGCAAAATGAACATTCACAATAAATCATGCAGAAGTAATAATAATTTGATTAAGAAAATAGCAATCACTCACCACATCTGCCAAGCAACCACAACATCTAGAAATTAGTCGTAGTGGTAACAATCTCACAAACGAGGCCTGAAATTTCCAACGAAAAGAAAAAATGATTTTAAGACAGTTGGACGCCGTTTGCTGAACATATTTACGATAACAACTAAAAAGTAGGTAATTGTATAACGTTTAAAAATCTTACTTTTACATCTGGGTGGAATTCAGTTTCAACTCCTTTCACACGTGCCTCTTCAACCTGCAGCAGGGAAAGAAAGAAATAAAAATTAAGTATTTGACTGTTCAATGAGTAAATATGTTACAGCTCCTGAAAATTAATTAGATTCAAGTGTATTGACATGGTTGAATAGTCATACTTCTCCATATGAAGGTAAAATAATACTTGACTCACACAGGCATAAATCATAATCACAACATAGAAGTTTGGTTCATTTAAGTATCTAATTCCTTTACAAGAATGCAACATTTATCAAAACAAGTCGAAGGAACATACAGCAGAAAGCAAATAAGTAGAACGAGGAAATTGAAAAAAGACTCGAATTCATTCTACATCGATACTAACATAGGTACAATTCATAAAAAATAATTTTTTTTTAATTTCAATCACCGAGTACCTTTTTGTCATCATAGAGCCGACGAGCATGAAGCGCTCCAAGCATGAGTAAGGTAGCCACAGTTGCACCAGGCACCAAGAAAGAATCCCCTGATACACATGCAGTGATTGCACTTAAGAAGACAGTATTCTAAGAAATTTACATCAAAATCGGTTTTTGATTTATCATTTAGTCATGTAACAAGGCCAAGAATATAGTTTACATAGCAGCTAATGTAAAATCACTGGTCAAAACGAGAAACAAAACAACCTTATTTTCACGTACATACACCTCGCCTGCATTATTTTCCGACCACCTCGATAGAAAAGATGAGTAAAGAGAAAAACTTTGGCTTTCCAAATAGAAACTCTTCGTTTGTCGAATGTCGTAGCAACCAAACAAAGGCCCGTGATGCTCAATTTTTCAAGCTCAAAACAAGCAACCCAGCAATTCTAGATGCTTTGATTTTCCAGGCGCTCAAAAAACAACGAGTAAAAAGAAAAAACCCCGATGGACATTTCTCAATTCTCAGCAACGAAAAAAAAAACACAAATTTGTTATTTTCAATCTCCAACAGGGTAACTTTTCAATAGGAGAGGATATAACCTTGAGAATTTCCACTGCCGCCATTGACAGAGGATGAAGCTCGTGTTGTCGTCGACAGCTTCTTGAAAAAGGAAGTAAAGCAACGCCGGTGGCTAGTGAAACGACCAAGATGTGCCTTTGCCACCCACATAGGGACTCCATGCGTCCCCTTGAACTTCATCGTTTTTCTGGAGCTTAGAAGGAAACTTCGACTAGGGTTTCAGCGGCTTTCAATTTTGCAAGCCGTCCAGCCCCACTTCCCCCAACTCTGCTTCTTTCTATGCCTACTGGAAGTACGTGAAGAAAAATCTGTAATTCCTGGTGTAAATTAAATTTACATAAATACATCGTATTTTCGATTACCACAAAAGAAAAAAAAAACATGTTTTTATAATTAATTTTCGGCTACAAAATGTCGAGAAATTAGTCGTGAAATTTCCAAGGCAACCACTGTTGCAATTTTACAATGATTTTCTGATGTAGTTTTATCTGGATAAAGTTAATTATCTCCAACGGGAATAAAGCCATGGCATTGGCAGCTGGTACTCATAGTTGGCCGGGGGGAGAGCCCAGACGACGGGAGAAGCTTGCTGTCGCGTCCATGGCTGCCGGAAGTTGCCCAGTGAAGTACGGAATCATCGGAGTGGGGATGATGGGCCGAGAGCATCTCATCAATTTGTACCATCTCCGTGACTGCGGTGTAGCCGTAGTAGCCATTGCAGAACCCCATCTTCCTTCCCAACAACAAGCTTTGGACTTAGCTCGCTCCTTTGGTTGGACCCTTCAAGTATGATAATCTCTCCACTTCAATCGCGTTCTCTGGGTATCTATCTTTTACGGATTTAGATCCAAATGCCATCGATTGCTTTGATTTATTTTTCAATCTCTTCGTTTTCTTACACCCAGTTCACAATTTTGACGAATTAAGACATGGATTACAGAGAAATGGAAAAGGAAATAGACAGTATCTCTGTCGCCTAAGCTGTTATTAGTCATCTGTTCGAAATTGCTTCTCTTAGTCGCTAGCTGAGTTTGTAATCATTTTTTTACGATCGGACAGTTTTTCATGCACCAATTTGAAAATAATATTGACTGCTTCATGTTCTTGTTTGAAAGGCGAACTGCCCTTTTTGAGGTTCTTCGATGGTATTATAAGAACAATTCGTGTCTACAGAAGGTCCATAAGCCATAATGTTGAACAAATGCTACATTTAGCTCCATCCCTCAACATAGATTTCATCAAATGGGAGTTTTGAAGGTTTTTTCAGGGCACCAGAAGCTTCTGGATAGTGGGGTTTGTGATGTATTAGTTGTCTCGACACCAAACATGACTCATTATGAAATTCTTATGGACATCATCAGCCATTCAAGACCCCATCATGTTCTTGTAGAGAAGCCATTATGCACAATAGTTGCTCATTGCAAAGAGGTCAGCCATTTCTTAATCTCTACTCTAATTTCATGGAAAGTTTTATTGCTTCAATGCCAATCCATTGGGTTTCATAGTTTATCTTTAAGAACCATGAAAATGCAATATCCACCAAACAATAATGACGACCGGATCTAGTTTTTGATGCAGGGTCTGAAATGTGATTTTTTTTTATTGAAAACAAATTAGCTTTCAAATATTTTTGAAGTCCTCGATCTAATTATAGTCACAGTTCATAGATCTATAGCTATTTTTTCGCGAAATAAAAGCTTATTATTGCTATCGTATATTGCTTGAAGTGTTGAAAATGCAGGTCATAAATGCTGCAAGAAAGAGACAAAATATGCTAGTGCAAGTCGGACTGGAGTACCGATACATGCCACCCATTGCTAAATTGATTGAAATTGTCAAACGTGGCGATATTGGACTTGTCAAAATGGTGGCTATCCGTGAACATCGATTCCCTTTCTTGGTTAAGGTAAATTCTGCCACTCAAATATTTCATGTTGAGACAATATAAATGGCTCAGGGTGATTTGCAAAAAAAAATACAAATGCCTGCTTGTATAATTTATCAACGTTTGTAGCAAATCAAAGGTTTTGACTTGGCTGTTTTGTTCTCATTCAATCTCAATTAGAAAAATATAGAGTTAAACATTTGTTTTCATTTTTGGAAGTAGAAGTTGACACAGTTGGTAATAAATGAAATAGGTGAACAATTGGAACCGGTTCAACATCAATACTGGAGGAACTCTAGTAGAGAAATGCTGCCACTTCTTTGATCTGATGAGGTTGTTTGCAGGTGCAAATCCGGTTCGAATCATGGCATCTGGGGCCGTTGATGTCAATCATAAGAATGAAATATATGATGGGAAGGTAAGCTCGGAAAACTATAAATCTTGATGACCACTCTAGAGTTGATGTGGAGACAGATTTGACCAAGTTAAACAGATTCATGGTTTTGAGCATAATTTGATTAAATAATTCATGACTTGAGTTCATAATGCAGGTTCCAGATATAATAGACAACGCATATGTTATCGTCGAATTTGAAAACGGTTGTCGAGGGATGCTTGATCTTTGTATGTTTGCTGACGGGAGTAAAAATGAACAAGAAATATCTGTTGTTGGTGATATTGGAAAGGTCCTCTTTCTTTCTCTCTCTCTCTATATCTCTCTCTCTCTCTCTATATATATACATATATATATATATATATTTCTCTCCTACACTATACATCTGATGTCCCATGGTTGCAGGGAGAAGCTTTTGTTCCCGAAAATGTAGTCCGACTAGGTGCGCGAATATCAGCAAGAATCGGGGTTGAAACTATAAAAACTGAAGATAGCAGAATCAAGTTAATCCTCCCTTCCTCCTGATTTTGGTTCTTGAAAACAGTTTTTGAAAGTGAATTTAAAGGAAACAAAAGTAATGATATCATTCATTGTAATTGTGGATAAGGTATGATGGAATGCACCATGGAGCCAGCTTCATGGAACACCTTTACTTCTTGTATGCAATCAAAGCCGAAGGCGAAAAAGCTCCTCCCGTCAATTTGACCGATGGATTGTGGTCTGTCGCTATGGGTGTAGCTGCCCAGCTTTCGATCGAGAAGGGCCGATTTGTTGATATCAAAGAAGTGATGGATTAGCTACGAAGCTTTTTTGTATGAAACTCCAATTTGATCATTTGGATAGTAGTGTTTTGTAAACAACAAAAGAAAAAAGAACATTTGGAGGTTCTGTATTTTGGTCGATAGGGTCAAGTTTCACTGAAGGATCAAAGTTCTTTGTTTGATCTTGCTTGGTAAAAGTAATATTGGTCCGGTTCGGTTCAATTGGATTCAATTGGACCTAGTCTTATTGATACTTCGAAATTAATAACTTAAATTTAACTATAATTTTGACAATTATCCTATCATTATATTTTTAGTTAATTTTAACAATATTTATATATTTATTTAACAAATTTCATTAATAAATAATATAAAAGAGTTGTAATAATATATTTTTATTTTTATTTAACTTATTTATTCTAGTAAAAAAAATTTAAAAATTTAAAAATTTATAATATTTTTCATTTAACTTATTTAATTAGTAAAAATAAAAATCTTCATAAATTTATAATTTTTTCAACTTCTTTTTTTTTATTAAGACAATTAGTTCAAATGAATCAAATTGACTAGATTATAAAATTAAAGAAATACGTGATAAGAAAATATTTATTTCAATAATAATAAAATTTAAAATGTTCATTATTAATTTTTAAATTTTAAAATATTTATTACAACTATTTTCATAATTTATAAAATAAATTTTTATTTGTCTAATTTTTAATATCAAAAGGTATAAAAAGATCAACCAAATTATTATCAAAACAAACCCTTGAGAAATGAAAACATTACACAAGGAGAAGAAGGTTTCCATCTTTGAAAGCAACTATGCTTCGCAAAGTATTATAAAACCTCAGCCAACATTTCACCAACAAAATCCAATTTCAAAATCTCCATAACAAATAAAAGAACCTCAAGAGAATCAACGATAACGACGAAGAGAAAGGGTGTTGTTCCTTTTCCAGGTAGCCCGGCGAGAGGGCCTTGCCTTGTGGTGGCGATGTCCCTTTCCTCGCAATCCCCTGTACTTCTTTCCGGCCGAAGTGAGCCCCCGAAGCTCCCTATGCTTGTGCACCGGATTGCACAGCCAGTTGATTCTTGGGTCATTTTTAATTGCTTGATGAGCAACATCTACCAAAATCACCTCAAAGTACTTATATGTAGAGTCCTGTTTCAAAATTCATTTCAATCAACTATAATTAAAACATGAACATGCATGACTGAATAGATAATCTACGAGCTACCTGAAATTGAATATATCTATGAAAAAAAAAAAGATATGACTGCGTTGTATAAAATAAAACTACAAAAATGACTAAATATGCACGACTCCATTGATTATCTAAAAGCTACCTGTAATTCAATTAAATCTATGAAAAAAATTAATTAAAAAATGATGACTGCGTTGTACTTGAGAAAATAAAACAACAAAAAATAACTGCCAACAATATACTATGCAGGTGGTGTACAACAATTATCCAGACCTGAAAGTAATTCATAACATATTTTTAACATCACCGAGCTATGCACACTAGATTTTCTTTTCATGTAGTTATATAATTATTTAGATACAAAATATTTAGATATTTATATGATACATTTTGTTCAATTGTTTTTCTCATTTCAGACAAACCACCTTTCTAAACAGTTGATTGTTCATATTATACAAATGATTGCATCATAAATATGTATGTATATTGCAGAAAGCAGACCTCGTTGATCCAATAAGAGTTAAGAACCCTAAGACCTCCAAGTTTCCGACCAGCACGCTCCTCGGCAACAGACCTCTTGCTACGTTGAAATTTCAGTTGAGTAACACCTTGGTTTGTAGGTTTTCCATACACAATACCCTTTGGAACTGGTCTCTTTCGTCCCCCACGTCGTACACGAACACGATAGACAACATAACCCTGATATGATTAAGCTAGTCAAGACTGGAAAATAGAGAGAAGTAAAATTCATATAATGATGAGATATGAGATAAAAACACCATTGAAGAAGAACATAACTAAACCAAGTCAACCATATATAACACGTTCATTAGCATGTAAACCATTCCTAATATCAGTGAAATAATAATGGAACACGTCATATTGATGGTATGTGACAAAAAAAAAGTTATAAAAGGTTAGCACCTGCTTGGCCTTGTAACCCAAACGACGAGCCTTGTCGGGACGAGTTGGACGAGTAACACGAACAATGGACGGGTGCTGACGATACTCCCAACATCTTACCCTCTGCAAGAATCTCATTACGTCGGATTGCTTCTTCCTCCATAGTTCTGAAACATACTTGTAGGCCCCTATTACCAAGAAACAAATTCAATAATTTTACATCAAACCAGTTGTATCATGGGGTCTCCAGTTCGAATCCAATGGAATTATATATCATAAAAAAAGATAGCAACTTCAACCAAAAAGCTAATAGCTCTCGGGCATAATCCAGTGACAAAAACAACGAGAAAATCACATTAACAGATAGCAGAAAATTGACGAATAAATTCAAATTTCTTTTTTCTTCAGAAAGCAAGTAACATACTAAAGTCTTGCACTAAGAGATGCTACGTCAATAATTATAAAGCCAAAGCGAAATCGCTTTAAAACACAAAGAAGCAGGAAAAAGAAACATGCATAATTTGGCTGCACAGGCTTAGTTCAGTATCGAGTTATGGTAGAATTAGTACATGGGCAAGGTTCGAAGTCTGTGACACCCCATTAATCGATCCACAGTTACGGACGTCCCTAAGTGACCGTGATTTAGTGCACTGATGGATTTCGCCTTGTTTGGTACAAAGAAACATGCATAATCCCAAATAGTTCCAGAGCCGTAAAAATGCCAAATCCATCAATACCAACAATTACCCAGTAGAAAAACCGCAGCTTAAAACCTGAACTTTAAAATCCATCAGGTAAATAAAAGCAGTCTCGTGGATGAAATGATTAGCTCGATCCGTAGTACCCATAACACAACTAGTCTATCATTAAACGGCACGCATCAGCAGTCGCTCGGAGAAAAATACGTAACGAGAAGGAAGAGAAAGAAGATAGAGAGGGTGAAAGAGAGAGCATACCCATCGGATCAGAAGCCAGAAATGAAGCTCCAAAAGCGCAGCCTGTAAAGGAGTACAAGTTTTAGCCTTGGGAAAACTGAAAACTCTAAAGCCCTAATGCTGAAGCTTAGATTTGATCTGAGCCGTCCCTTCATCATAGGCCTTACAATGACAACGACGTCGTTTACTGAGGGAAAAAATGATATGCTATTTGACAGAAGAGCAGCCGGTGAAAATTTGTCCAGAAAACATTTTTTTTATATTTTTTCAAAATTAATTTCATTTAATATCATATTTTTCTACTATAATCTCTGACGTATCGCTGCTTGACTGAGTCAATTCAAATAATATATATCATCGCGTGATGAAGTCAATTAAATAATTATTTATTACTTGAATTTACTTAATCAAATCGCAACACGTCATAAGTATGACAAGAGAGTAAACTTAAACTTTTTTTTCATAATTTTAAATGGGTGAATATATGTTTTGTTTTCCGTACGTATCTTTATTTGAACCATTAGATTAGAATAGAGGGGAAGAAATGAAGGGTTGTGATCAAAAGAATACCTAGATTGAAAGCATATTGTCACAAACTTCAAGTTAATGCAATTGGAGCAGAGGTAGTTTTAAACCAAATACAAACACGTTTACAAAAAACTTGAATGAAGAACACGAAGCAGACAATGTCATAACAAAAACCTTCTCTTCGCAGTCTAGCGACCAGAGCAATCGATCAAATAATACGACAAGCCAAGATGTACGCCGTGTTCTGCAAAGCAAAGTTGCTCCTCGTACCACCGATTCGGGGTCCAAGGTTTCTCCAACAATCTCGAGACCCAAGGCCCAGAAACTCAAACAATATCGAGAAACTCGAACTATCTCGGTTCTCCACAAATTGAAATATACTACGCATGCCAAAAACAACAAAGAAGATCTCCAGCGGATAATGGGTACTCTCAGTGGTTCTTTATTCATAAAATTCTACGTCCAATTTCATCAGACAGATAACATTATTACACATGAAACTGAATAAAAAAGCAGTTATATTCATCTCAATCAAGCACCAGTTCTTATGCATCACATTTCATAGCTTTCAAAGCCTTGCATTTCTGAGTTGCTGCTTCAACAATGGCCGAATATATTCTTGGTACCCCTCCGGCACAACCGTGTCGTTCAGAGGGTCCTTCCACGCCTCTTTGTCAAGGCTTGGATACACATTCCCATCGTACCGGCCAAGTGTAGAGCCCAGGAAGTGGTCTGTGTAATTAAATGCATCAACCAGACCCAGCACATTCGGTCGAGCCTGATTACATCATCCGAAAAACTCAGATCAATGCGGATGGGTTTCTAAGCTTTCAACTCATCAAAATTTTAAGCTGATATGAGCAAAGAAGAAACAGCTGGAAGCCCAGTGAATAATTTGGCACGAGGATAGACCAGATGATCATGCCAATCTCTTGCAAACAATTTTCTTCAAATATGATATAATAATACATTTCTTGCATGAAATTAGGCAAATGTCATATTGTCTCACTAAGGTTGATGAATCGTATTAAGTTTGATGTCAATTATTGATTTTTTTTTGTCAAACGACCTAGGACTAAGCTACTTCTTCAACAGTCAAAATCCACGGGAACAGATGGAGAAATGCAGTTCGAGATCAAACCTGCGAATAGAGTAATCTGAGTTGATCAACAGCAAGAGAAGCCTGCTTTGGAGTGATTGAGCCAGTTGAGAGGAAATCTCCAGAGTACTTGTGAAGTATGTGCAAAGCATAAATGTTGCATAGGATCCTCAGTTGCTCTTTCACACCCTTTCCAGGGATATCTTGTTCCAGCTTTGCTACAAACCTGAAAACAAAGAATAAATCTTTAAATTCTATTGAAAAATACGATATTTTTACCAACCGAGGAACCTTTTTTCTTTGCTCATAGATTGATTCATCATAAATTAAAGTAGGGAAGAGCAAATCCAATAAACTTTTCACTTCTTTCACAGTAAAAATATTGTTAACCTGAAGACATAAAACTTACTTGGAGACGACGATTAATTGGCAGTGAGCAGTTGCGGCCTCCGTTAAATCAGCAGCAAGTTCAAGAAAACCTAATTCAGAAAGTAGACTAATTATCAAATTTCTTTATAACTAATTTTTACCCCTAGATGCAAACATCTCTACCTAAATTTTTAGATTTAGACGTCAAAGTTAGAAAAAAATACAGGCTTTACGAGGAGAAATATCAGGTGCCAAATTTTTATGCCCTAATAAGATGAAATATAGAGGATTAAACTTATAGTGGACATACCTTCTTCTTGGCTTGCATATTTACTAATGTTTTGAGCACAAGCGATTGCCATCCTGATCGCCCTTGCTTCAAAAGCCTCAATTATAAAGCTAGGATTTAACCAATCTTCAGCTGCAAGTTGAGGCCACTGCTTATTTACCTTTTTCTTTGAGGCATTCTTTGGTCACTAAGCTTAAACTTTTTAATCAATAATTACATCGCCCAGTAGTACCTTTTTTCACATTGGACTTGCATTGAATCAAATGTTCCGCTTCCGCCATATAAGCTGTTGTCCCGACAGGTTTCTTCCCAGATCCCAATTGAGCCACTGTCTTCATAAGAAAGCGTGCCACCTGCAACAGAATGTTAACATATTAATGATTATAATTTAAGAATTATATTTATTTATGCATCTCCTATTTTTTAGGAAACATTGTATTATATTGTATCCCATTAACAAAACTTCAATTTATCTTTTTTTTGGTAGTTTTGTAGTATAAATAGAATGCAAACCTACATCCGAAATATGAAAGCATCTTTTTCATCATTCTCTTCATGGATTATCCCCATAAATTATCCATTTAATAAAAACATAATATTTGAGGCCCATTTACAAATTAAGATGTCAATTTTAACCATTATAAATAGCATGTACAAAATACAATATATATCTGTGTATATATATGCTACAGTGTTCAGCTTGAGGTCTTAGACCGACGAAAATTCATGTGTTTAATGTACAACAGTCGAAACCCAAAAGAGAAAAAAAAACATAAAAAAGCTACTTTTACATCAAAATGCTCACAAAATACAAAGATCCCATTTGAATATCAACAAACACCAAAATATTCAAAGGTTGATTTTTTTTGTACGAGAACAAATCATAAAACTTTGATTTAAATTCATCTTATTGACAAATAATAGCTATAAGGTCTTTGATGCACAATAATATAGATAGTAAGACACACTAACCTGCAAAAGCAACACAATGTTGTCTCCTTCATACGTACAAGCAGGAACATAAACTGCAAATAATTCAGGAAGTCCACTGCTCCATAAGTAACCGTGGCCTCCGCATAATTTTCTGCATTCCTCAATCCCATCCTGCAATTGAAGTAACAATAACAATTTTCAAACTCTCCCGGTTTCATCGTTAACTAAAGAATTCATGCATTCAAGATCCACAACTATTCTTAAAAGTAGAAAAAATACATCATTTCCATGTGTATTTTTTTCCAAATTAGGTCAGATCAGTGAATAGTTACGTACCGCAGTTACAGAAGTAGTCAAAGACTTCAATCCTGCAGTACATGCATGAGCCTCAGGTAAAGTTGAAAAGTCATTGGCTTGTAATCGTTGAGTCACGTCCGTGTAAAGCCATTTCAACCATTCACCAACAAATCTGAATGCATATGCAGAAGCCAGCAAAGGAAACAATCTGTTCTGTTGTGTTTTGAAATCTATCACCTAAATAAAAAACAAATAAGAGTAAGGATCGAAATCCATCTTATCCACTACATAGTTGACAATAACATATCCAAACACTAAATGCCGAATAATCAGAATTGTTTGCAAATTGAATGTAACAAATCTAAAAAAGGGAAATTTTGTATATAATTCTCATATTATAAAGATTACCATATATAACACAAAATTTCTCTGCCCATTTTTTCTAGTCGAGCCTCTCGGTTTGTCATTATACCCCTAGAAGTGGAAAGCTTCGTAGACTTGGTTGTTTTTTATATTACTTCATTCAACTCACATGATGAGTTCATTGAATTTTCTGCTATATAAGAAGTTACTTTTGAGTGATGTACAAATTTTGATTAAAAAAATAGATAATCTAAGAAGGGATAACATAATGACAAAAATACAAGAGACTGTATATCCATTTTTTTATTCCATTTGATATCTTATTCAATAACGTTATGCACTTCCATTTCGTTGTATATATATTAATATATTTTCAATCCAAAAAAATTGCAATTCTAATGTATTTAATATTTGGATTTTTTGTTAGTGACCAAATAAACAACATGACAGAAACCTCATTCAAAATCGCCCACTTTGTATTGCTCAAATAACATCATATTAAGCAGCACAAAATGCTCTTTGATATAAAATAATATTATATTGCATATTATATGAAAGAATAGCCCCCTACCTGGGTCTCAGGACCCCCATTGCTTGCACCAAACTGTCTTCGAACAGCACTGTACCTCGTAGCAATGCAAACTGCTCGTGACAAAGCACATGATGCATCAGCAACAATTGTTTGGCGCACATAAACCATAGTACCATAAACAAGCTGCCGTGGAACATTAGAGTGCGAATATTTTCCTTCCCTCGAAACTTGAGACACCCTGCAAAATTTGCATCCTTAGAAAATAAATGAATGAAAATAGAGAACTCTTGTGCACATACATTGCATCTCCTTAAATCAATGTTCAATTTCTTAATGTCTTATGATTGATAAAAAGCTGATTATTCAAAAGTAGTCCTAATCAATCGACCCATGTTATTTCTTGTCCTAACAATAAACATTCTTTCCCCAGTAAAAACTCGTTCATCTATTTGGCAGCATCAAAAGCTACCTCGATAGAAAAAAAACTCATGATGGAACACCCAACTTCATTACAGGGGTAGGACTGTGAATGATATTTTAAACCCCTTTCCAACGAGAAAAAGGCATCTTTGTTCTTAAACATGCAATTTGAGTTTTATGGTTTCTTTTGACCAAGAGAAACTTTTCTTTTGACTGAAATGTACATAAAAAAGAATTGATGAAACTCTTCAGTCATTAAGATAATCAAATTCTAGTGTAACTTGTGAGAAAAATAAGATATCATTAGAACAACTACAACATGTATTCTCAGATCAGATGAGATTCAACAAGATCTCAGATCAGCTTTCGTTTATTAGACATAGCAGAAAAAGAGCATAACAGGAAAATACCTCATCAACATTTGATTCCTCGGAATACGGACATGATCAAATCTTAGGACCCCATTGTCCATGGTGTTGTAGGCTCCATTTCCAAATTTCATGCCAATATCACCAACAGTTATTCCCGGAAGAGGGAGATGGTCCTCCAAACTTCGGAGCTGGACAATGAAACCTAGAAATATAACAGCCTCTAAACTGTTACAAAAACAGACAATTTCCATGAATAAATGTTTAGTCAATGGACCCGAGGAAGCATACCATGCACCCCATGGTCTTGACCATTAGTAATTAGACGGGCATAGACAACAGCATGAGTTGAAACTTTACCCAATCCGCCAGGCCACCACTACAATTAAGTAATAAGGATGAATATAAGAATTAGTATAAAATTATCAATTATGAGACATGACAAGGAAGGTCTCACAAGTTTTGTTTTTTAACATTTGTTAATTTTATTGCCCAATGACTCAGCTGAAATACTAGCTATTTTAGTTATTGGAGTGTCTAAAGTATGAGGATAAATATACGGGGTGAATATAGATCAACCTACAATATATATCTTCATATTCATATAGATTAACTCCCTATATCGTATGTTAATGTACTTAGTATCCTAATTCTATTTCTTTGCTTCATCTATAGATTTCATTTTTTATCTTCCTTCTAATCAATCTCGAAAGGCGAATCTTATTCTTATGCTTCTAATTCATAGATTTTTTATTCTTTTCAACATGAATCCTCATATCCATCGGAAGAATCAAATCAATCATGGAAAAAATGTTATGCACATATAGTAATAAAATAAGATTTTTTTACCATTCAGAATTGATCAAAACCTTTTCTTACAAAATAATTATGATAAGAAACAATTTTTTATTTTAGCAAGGATGGAGAATAGGGATATTCCTTACTTTGCTAGAAGTAAGAGTAGGACTGTGAATAATAAATTCATCAGTCTTAGGATCAAACGTCGCAGTTGTTTCAAGTCCTTGAACATTAGAACCATGACCAAGCTCAGTTTGTGCATAGCAACCAATTATTTGCATCCGATACGCCAAAGACAACCACTTTTCCTGTTGCTCCTCAGTGCCTTGACCTTTTATAGCTGGTACAAACATACCCTGAAAATTCAAAAAAAAAATGATTGATGGAAATTAAGAAGATCGACCATTTTTAACACACGTAGTTAATAAGGTGTGTTAATTACCCAGTGAAGATCTGTAAAAGCTGGCTCGTCCACAAAAAACCTTAATTTTGAAGCTTCCTCTTCTGTAATGAAAACATTTAAACAGTTAAATGGAATAATAAAAAAGAAGGGATCTTTGTCTAACAATGGCAGTACCTGTTAGTTTGAGCTCTATGATCCTCTTCCATGCATAAGCTGCTTTCCTGAGGGTATTTTTAAACAACTCCTTTCTACTAAGTGTAGCCCTGTTGTCTTTTCGGAATGCCTTATATCAAACCAAACAACAATCATTAATGAAGGAACTCAAATTTGATCCTCTTTCTTATTAATCAATTTGCATCTTCAATTCACCTTTCTCATGGTCACAGACGTGATATTCCATTATTTTCATTATTCTTAAAATTTGCTTAAGTTGACTTCGATTCTTTAGTTGAGAACATACGAATACATCACAAATATAAGAAAATGTAAGCTTGCAAGCATTTCTAGTTTATAGTACAGCCTTTAAACTGTTGTTCAGCAGACGGGTGTAAGGATTTAGAACCAAATGGATAGCCTTGCTTTTTGCAAGCCAAACAGATGAACAAGAAAAAATGGCTTTTGATGGTTGATCTTTGGGATTTCCATTTTCTGCAAGTTTATTCTTTTCTTTTTCTACACAATTTTAACAGAAGTCATACCCAACACGATTTACACGGAATCCAAACCGATAAACAAGATAAAATGGTAGGAAATCGACTCACAGGATCACTGGCCACAAGGGAAGCGATTCGATCAGAAACTTCAAAAGCATGGCGCGAGCCAGCCCAGACGATTTTCATTTCGTCCACATCGAACTCGGTCTTGCTCCTCTCGTGCGCTAAATGATCAACGCCCTCCATTTCTTCAATTCCACAAGGCAAAAACACCAACGATCGAAAATTCCTAGAAAAATCAAACAAAAAACCGAAAACAAAGACAGATTCTTCGTCAGACAGGAAATATAGCACCGACAACTTCCAATGAACTAAGAAATACAACGAATAACGCAAGAGCAAGAGCAGCGACAGCCCATCTTACCTTCTGAGCACAAAATCCTAATTTAGAATAAGAGATAAGATCAGGAGCCGCCTATCTTAGACTCAGTTAATGTTCTGCTTCCCAAGGCAATGGATCTACTCATCATGGTCATTATATGTCCAGCTACCGTTCCTAATCCCTTCGTTGCAACATTTAATCCACGTTGGAAACATGGGCAATGATCGATGTTCCCACTGAAAGAGGAAAGAAAGCAAATTCGCAATTTTCAAAGACAAGAAAAACAACTCTGACCCAGCTCTTGATTTTCAAGATGGTAGACAAAGATCAGATGTTTTTCAATAATCAAAGGTCAAAGGCTTCATCTTTGATTGTTACGTGTTCCAGTCATGTTGATAAAATAGTTTAGCAAGAAGAAATATGAAGAAAGATAAGAACAAACGATGCTTTGATCTTTCCGTAGTTTCCATATTTACCACAACATTTAATGATTTGTTTTCTCTTTTCATAGATGGCACAAGATTAAAGGAATGATTAACTTCCTGATTTATCTTTCTTTGTCTTACGTGATAAGATGATAAAATAATTGATCAAATCAAAATATAATTAATATATTCATTATAATTAATGATTGATCAAAGCGTATTCTAAAAATATAAAATGAGAAGGTGAGTTTAGAATGGTTAATTTAAAAACTCCTCCCTAGAACTTAGATGTCTTGTTACAAATCTTGAATTTAAAACAAAAGTAATGCATAATGATTAGACGTGTCCCTTGCTTTTATCACTTACCATACGTGGAGATATCTACAATGTTAGCCTATTAATCTCAAATTTGCTTTCCATACATGGTAGATATAGCCTCATTTTGAAAAGATTTGAACAGCTTTGTTCTTACTTAAAAAACATCAGGGTAAAAGGAGTAGTAATTTCTTCTTACTCGTAGAAGATGGAACAACATGTCGTATTAAGTAAGAACGTAGAATATACTAATAAATCGTGCATTTTTAATTCCCACGAGCAATGTAAGATTGTGCACTGATCTTATTTGGTGGGTAGTTGCAATGAATCGAACAATTAAGTGTTGTTTGGAGTTTCTCCAAAATACAACCCCCCCTGTCCCAAACACGTTGGTTTTGATTCCTTCAAGGTAATGTAATGCTGTATAAATCACAACATAGTGTCTTTATCAACGAGATTACTTCGATATATATTTCTACTATTACAATTACACGAGTAAGCGTCAAATCTTGTGCTGCAGCATAAGCTATGTTTCAAATATTTGAAGTACATACGATTGAACGCAAAAAATAAACAGAATTGACTCGGTCTAAAAGTTGAGAGTTCGGTTTATCCAATTGGATGGCCAATTTCCCTAATATAGTAGATATGGTAAATAACAGTAACATCATGAATCATGTGGATAGTTATAACTATATTTTGAATTTCTATAATTGCAACAAATATGTTATTTCTAATCTTATCACGTCAATCAATTTAATTAGTTATATTTATTAATTTGACTAATTTTAAAAACTTGTCGAGAAATAGAATAAGATCCCATAATAAGTGTCACAAATGTATAATACTTGACTTTCACTAATAATAAGTGGATTTTTTATTTAAATTATTTAATCTAATAAAACAAAAATTTTTACAAATTTATAATATTTTCAATTATTATTATTATTTATTAATGAAATATGTTAGTTAAATGGATAAACATAATTAAATTGAGCAAAAAAAGTACTAATAAAGTTCAAAATATTCATTAATAATTTTTAAAATTTAATATAAACACAAGTTAATTAACATTATTTACCGTGTAAATTATTATTTACATTTAAAATAATTTCAATAAAAATGTGTCCAAGTAAATAGCGGCTTCACAAGCGAAGCCGTGAAGATGTTCCATTTCAACAGAGCTCCGAGCAGGCCATGGCCGATGAAGAGACCCCATTCCAAACTCAGGTCCTTCTTCTCTCTTCCTCTCCTCACCCTCCTTTTCTCTCTCCTCTTCTTCTCCATCTTCTACTTCTCTCTCCCCCCCTATGCACTCTTCTCCATTTCCTCCAAATCCCCCATCGCCCTTTCCAATTCCCTCCATTGCACCGACGACAAGTTCTTATTCTACGCACCGCACAGCGGATTCAGCAACCAGCTTTCAGAGTTCAAGCATGCGATTTTGATGGCCGGGATTTTGAACCGGACTCTTGTTGTCCCTCCGGTTCTTGATCACCATGCGGTTGCTCTCGGAAGCTGTCCGAAATTTAGGGTTCTCGATCCCAAGGAGATCCGATTTGCCGTTTGGGAGCATATAATCGATCTCATTCTTAGTCAGAGGTGTGTGGATTTCCACCTTTCTGATTTCTGTTTTTGGAGATTTTTTTTTTTAATTTCTGGCTTTGAATTGTTTCAATTTTTAATTTCATTCTTATGGCACCAGACTATGCGATTTTGGATGTCATTTCAGTATCTGTTATTACGTAATTTGAAGAAAAGTTCTTTTTTCTGTATGAATTTGCTAGTTAGAGATTTTCGGTTTTCACTGATTCTAAGGAAATTTGTGCTTTTGGATGATATAAGCCTACATTGTCTTCACTGTCGATGCTACACACCTGAACAGCTGCCTCAAACAGTCGTCGATGTTCCTTAGAAGGTTCACATTTAGTTTCACTTTCTTCATGTGTAAAATCTGCTTTACTGAATGAAGAACTATTTGTGAGTGGTCTTACCCCTGTTTTCTGGTAAATCCTTCAGTAGTTATCAACTTCATTGAATAAATTTCACCAATTGGTATTTTTCTCAGAATGTTGGGAAGATAATTTTGTTCTTTTTCATTTTTCAAGTTATTGACATGTTTTTGCATTGTCATGGTAGGTACATTTCCATGGCAGATATTGTTGATATTTCATCGCTGATTTCTTCTTCTTCTCTAAGAGCCGTAGACTTCAGGGCCTTTGTGGCTTTGTTGTGTGGTGTAAACACGAACTTTGCTTGCTCAAATGAATCCTATGATCGGTCTACTTTATCTCGTAACCTAAAGCACTGTGGCTCTCAATTGTCTGGACTTGATGGTATTATAGATAAGTGTTTATATGCTGTATCTGACGATTGTAGATCCACTGTTTGGACATACCAAAGTGGCGAAAAGGATGGAGAATTCGATTCTTTCCAACCCAGTGAACAACTTCAGAAGAAGAAGAAAGTTCCATATAGTAGAAGGCGTAGAGATGTATGTAAAGCATTAGGGCCAGGTTCAGAAGCTGAATCAGCTACTTTACTGGCCTTTGGAAGCCTTTTCACTGCCCCGTATAAAGGATCGGAGCTTTATATTGACATTCATAGAACTCCCAGAGATCCAAAGATACAGTCTTTGATGAAAAATGCTGAATTTCTCCCGTTTGTCCCAGAAATCACAAGTGCAGGAAAGGATTATGCTGATAAGACAATAGGGTCTCCTTTTCTTTGTGCTCAACTTAGGTTGCTAGATGGGCAGTTCAAGAACCACAAGGAAGCTACTTTGATGGGATTAAAGCAGAAGTTAGATTCATTATGGGAGAAAAGTCCTCAACTTGTTCATGTTTTTGTGATGACTGATCTTGATGAAAGCAACTGGACTACAAATTACTTGGGCGAATTGGCTAGAGACTCGAAGCGTTTTAAGCTCCATTTTCTAAAGGATGATGATGAATTGGTAGGACAGACAGCCAAAAAACTAATCGAAGCAGATCATGGACTGAGGTCGGGATCAATTTCAACGAGCGCAGACAAATGTGGCACACCAAATTCTTCTGACGTTCGTTTATTCTTGGAGGAAACTGTTTGCAGTTGTGCCTCGCTTGGTTTTGTTGGCACAGCTGGGTCGACCATTGCTGAGAGTATAGAGCTGATGAGAAAACACAAAGCATGTTCTGAATGAAAGTAGGCGCGATTTGACACTGTTCTCAGAGCATGATCGGTTCAGAGGTACCGGCGTTTTTTTTTCTAAGCAGCAGACCAAATCCTCTACTTTTTTGGCTGCAATTGCATGGATTTTAATGGAAGAAACATAAGATTATTTGATGAAGAATCCTGAAGCGAATGAACTGGTTCAACGGCTGGTTCACTGGCTTTTGGTGTGGTTCTTTGTGATTCCAGGCATCTCGTTGTGGGGAATTGAGCTTCTCTTTAGCTTGGAAGAACTTTTAATTCATCCTTGTCATTTATGCATTAGCCAGTACTAAAGGTAGATGCATTGATGAAGCATAAAGTGGTGTTGAGAAAACTGAAGATGCATTGATGAATTAAAGAAAAACCTTTCATGCTGTGTCACGATTAATGTAATTAAAAAAAGATGGATTTCACACCAATTTATGAAATTAAGTACTTTGTAGAAAGATAAAGATTTGATTTCGATGTATAATTTTTCATTGTAAAAATGAATGTGGATCGACTCTTCATGTGGTATTTCTTATCTAAATATATGTGGGTCTAGGGACTTTAAGTGGGTTATAGCCTGGAGGTTATAGTTCATATGTTTATTAAGAGAATTCAAGGCTTCTTACAAAAATGCAAAATACCTGCTGTTGTGCAAACAATCAATACAAGAAAAGTGGCAGCAACTAACCCTGATCTAGTTGTGCACCACCGGGGGGCTCTTCTCGCTTTCTGGGGCTGAGTTTTTAGCCATCTTTCTTCACCTCCTGCCAAGCCTTGTTCTTCTGGTAGTTTTACGATGAATTACTGTGGAATCGATGCCCATAATTTGTTCATCTTCATCACTTGTCTCGTCAGATCTCCATCTCGGCCCATTGTTCAAAATTCTCTTTTCATTCGCAACATCTTTTCCCTCGTAGCTGTCCGGCCAGAACTCCAATGGAATGAGAACACAATCTAGCCAACAAATAATAAGGAGCAGATAAAAAAATAATCCTATATATTCTACTACTTACCGCCCTGAAGTATCCATCTCATCAACTGAAGCAAGAATATTCCATGAGCTATTATCTTTACTTGACTGTAATCGGTTGCCGGTTAAATCTCCAATCATCTTCTCCGGGGTGGCTTTCCGTGGATATTCACCATTCACCCTGTTTAGCTCTGTTTCTAATGACATTTTATTGTAGCCATCATCTAGGGTATGGCTTCTTGGATAAACCTTTGGCGAGCTTCTCTGCGTGCTTTCTAGATGTGACGAACTCACAAGATTCATCCGACCAACTCTGGGAATTGATTTGTTCAAACTCTTTCGAGTGCTCTCATGGGGCTTCTGGATATTTCCATTGTTTCGACGGAGTAATGATGGTGGGCTGTTCTTGCCAGGCACAAAGTGCTGGTGATTGACTATTCCACTTGTTTTCCCTTGAGTCTCTGAAACTGGTGGCTTCAAGAGAAGGCTGGGAGATTGGTCGTTGGTTGACGGAATCGAGAAACCTGTTGAGCTTTGTTCTTGGATCTTAAGAAGATCAGAATTCTCTGCCATTTCTACTTCTGACATGGCATTAGTTTTAGCCAGCAATTTTCCAGCCTTTATTTGAAGTTTTTCGGCTTCGGGCAGCAATTCCATGAATTTATCCTATTTTATTCAGGTCATTCAGGTAACCAATGAATAATAATATTTTTATGATAAAGGAAAAAAAGACATTTTATTTTACAAAACCATTTCATCATATATGGATACAAATTTATGTGCATATATAGCTCGGAAGTCAAGTATGGACAAATGTAGCACTGTCCTGGTTTTCAACATCCTCAAAACCATGGTTATTCTGGTTGTTTTTGGTCGAGAAAGCATTTTTGCTTGAGAATTTTTTCATAATCACCATTTTTTGCACAAGATCTTTACTAACATAGTTTGTTTTTTTAATATGCAAGTCTCTTAGCGCTGGCTGATTATCACTCATCATGATCACATTTACCAGGGGGATTTATGGATATATGTACTTTATTAAATCAACATGATAAAAAATGCCACAGAATAAGATACTGCTCCCAACAATAAAATAGTGAAAATATAGAAATGAATCAGATCACTTACAACCAAGCCTGCCCTCCAGTGACTTGTGGATTTCATCCTCGACAAAATATCATCATCCAGAGAATCCTTAGAAATGAAGTCCTGCTCCACATTTTGAATTGTTTGGTGCACTTGGTATGCCTCCCCATACCGATATCTCTGCAACAATTAACATTTAATAAAAAAACAAAAAAAAAGTCCATTAATTAAAGAATATACTTCTCCACTATCCAATAAAGCCTAAAGGCAGTAATGCAAAAATACTGGAATTAGTTTTCCATCACACGACCTCTATCTTACAATTCACATGGAGAGAGAGCTTGCGTGAAACAAATCCTACGAAACAGCTGTCATTAGAAATCATATCTCTCTGTTTCTCTGAATAATCTGAAATTTTTTTTAATTTTATATACATAAAAGAGGGGTTTATGAGAATCAAACAATGTCATTCGAATTATCTTTATGTTTCTCCGAATAATCTGAAAATTTAAAGAAGCTTTCTTCCAGTTACCTGCAGATAGAACACAAAAAGTAGACTTCCAGTAGAAGTTGATGGTTGAGCAACAGAACACTCAAGAAGGCAACTGTGAATATGTTTCTCCTCATCAGAATTCCATGGTAGTTCAATCATTTTATCCACAAAATTCCGACGAATACAAAGATAACAAATTTCATTCACTAATACTTTCACCCATACTCTCCAATCTGTGAAAGTTCCATTTTCTTCAGAAACACCCACACGGGGTTCATGGTGTTTGTTCTCCTTAACTTTTGAGCAAACCGTTCTTTGATACATAAATGCTTCGGTCAAAAGGCCGCACTCTACCCTCACACGAACTGAAGAGACAGCCTCACCAAGTGATGAAGGGCATGATCCACTGCCACGACCTGACCACCGTAAGACCATAAGTGCAGTCTCGGGATTCTTTCTTTCTAAAAGAACTTGTGCAATTTTAGGATGAGTATTTGACCCTGAGATCTCTGGAAGAAGACGGCATGCTTCCTGCATGATAGAACTTCACAATGAGCAGGCAATCTTAATATTAAACACAAATCATACAGTTAACAATATGATGAGCATTAAATATGCTCATCTATGAAAAACAATAATAAAACAAAAATCAAAAGATGGTCCCTCAGTTAACCGTTCTGGTGACTACAGGATTACCCGGAAATGAGAAATACTTTTAAGAGCTTTTCAATGTTCATGAATGAATATAGTATTCAAAGACAGTTAATAAAAACCTACTAACCACTATTTATTGAAAATAAACATAATAATATTACGCAAATTAGCACTTAATATCAGAACTAATATTAATCAAAATAACTATAACTTATTTGCATTGAAAAACTGAACAAATTACCTGCATAGCTTCATCGGTATCATCGTCCAGCAGATAAAAAATAAAAGATTCTAGTATTGAATGCCTTGATATATTAAAGACAGCAGCAAATTCCTCTACAAGGTATCTCCATTGTTCATCGGGCACTGTCCAATGTTGGTCAAACAGGTAATAGAGAAACTATGATAAATTAAGGACTAAATGGATGGAAATTTTTTAGTCCTAAACAAAAGAAAATAAAAATATTGAAATTTAGATATGTTCATTGATTAAGGACTAAACAGAAGAAAAATCTCTAATTCTAAACCAGAAACAAGAAAAATATCGACATAAATTCAGTTTTTTAAGGATACAATGGCTTGCTTTGCAACAACCAAATCACAACTTCCATGTAAAAAGAGTAAATCAACAGCAGCTTGAAGACTTTCAAATGGATAGCATCCTGCTATCCCCTGTATCTTAGACCTCAGAATCAATGAGGCTCCATCATTATGCAAAAATGGAATGTCTAAATCATCCCCCATTCCTTGAGAAGATGAACTTTCTATTTCAAGATGTTTAAGTGCGTCCTCAATGAAGAGAGAACCATCTAATCCACTGGGTTCTGCACAGTCATCTAATGCATTTGGCCATGAACGAATCATTGCAGCTGATTTTCTCTTGTCAACAGCAGATCGCCATGATGCGAAGTTAGTATACCGGGACCTTACATTCTCAAGATATTGATGCCTTATACACCACATAACAACCTCCATATGCTGAAATATACCACAAAAACAAGAACATCAAGTACAAACATATGGAAACAAAGATGTCACTTAGAGTCTTGACATGTATATTTTTTTCCTTTTTAATTGGAAGACGAATATGCCTTTATGAGGGCATGTCCTTTGCTCCCTCTTATAATCTTCTCTTTTACAAAACAGCTTATTATTTTCTTTCTTTACAGCTAATGCTTGCTACACGTGAAAAATGATCAGATCAGAGAAAAGCTCGATAACTTGATGCAAGAACTTACATATTTACCAAAAAAACTAAATGTCCCTATACTCTTCACCTTATACCACTTCCCTTGACTGCACTTTTTAAAAAGAATATAGGATGTATTTTTTTTAAACTCCAACAGTAATGTTTAAGGTGAAAATGAGGAAAAAGCAATTTTCATAAACAGCTATTTTACTAAGACTGTATATTCTTAGAAGTGAAAGTACTTGAAAATAATATCATCAGCAGCAAAATAAGATCTTGAAACCTTAAGAGCCACACCTGTTTTGTTTTCAGAATTTTCTCTTGAAGGTTGTGGACGTCATTCAGCCGTGCTAGAAGAGCATCCTTAAAGGATGACTCTAGAACGTATACCACATTTGATATCCCCACAAGCAGACCCAACAGCTTAAGAAGCAAACTTAAGTTGGATTTCATCTCCTCCATTCCCAAGTTGTCTTAAATGCGCATTAAGGAGATGTCGTTCACAAGAAAGAACCTATAAACATTAAAAAAAGAATAAATTGGAGTAAAACACAGTAGAGGATACAGATCCCTTGAAGTTCTGTGACAATGTTCTTGAAAGTTCGTTTACACCAATCCTTCACAACAACTTCGTCTAACAAGAATGCAATTACAGGATCACTAGATACTGCACCTTCATCCATACAAACATCTGTAACATCTGTAATTTGTGTCAAGGAAAATATGAACTTTTAATAAGATACCACTCATGGATAAAATAATATACCAAAAATACCAAAAATATAATGGATGGAAGAAGAAAGGAAATTCTCCATTTTATGCACAAGTTTTCCAAATCAACAAATCAAAATTCGGAAATTCTTTATTTTGATTTTTATTTACACAAGGGTAATAAAGATGTGCATTCTAATATTTCCCTTCTCAAGCTTACTTTGCAATGTGTGGTTCAATCATAAGCAAACGATGTCTAATAGAATATAACTACTTCAAATAATCAGTTAGAATAATGAATAAATGTCATATCACAAGATGAAAATAAAAAGATACAATTAGATTACTTTTTCATAATGTGTATTAAAGTGGATATTTGAAAAAAAAAGTTGATTTTGTAGCCACAAAGGAATGAGAGGTACGCAATGGAGGATACAATGACAAATCAAAGAGGCTAAGTTATTCTCCAAGGCAACATCGAAAAATGAATAGAGGTGATGCACATCAGCCGTCAGTTCCTTTTCTCTTCCATCTTTTGCTTTGAATCTTTCATCTGGTCTTTTGGGGATAAGCCCCGCTTCCAGGCATTCATAATATAGGCGAAGAGATAATTTATTCTCGGTCTTTGATATTGGAACTCTACAAATTGGACATACATCACACCTTTGGCTACACTCTGCACATAAGGAGGCGTGGTTACATGAGGTCAATACATGGTGCACCTCACGCCCACAGCTCCTCAAGTCTCTTGTGGCTCGACAATGTTCAACTTTTGCTTCATTACGTAACTCAATCAGGTCAATTGATGCCAAGCGGAACAATGCATTCTGGGGTCAAACACAAGCTATGTGAAATTTTACTACAATATGACTACTACCACCGATTAATTCTATTTTTAAATAAATCTGTTGAATGATGTTTAAAATCACACACTACTTATCAGCAACATAGAAATCCAACAATATAATATATATGATAGTAGATCATGGCAAAACAAAACAAACTTATCGAGTAGTTTAGTTCAAAAGCTAAATTCCCATTTCGCAGCAGTTCATTCCTATGCATTCATAAAAGAGAAATTGAAAAGATTTATCAAGAATAAATTCTTTTTTTTCATTCTTGAAGTAGGACTCATAACACAAAAAATTGAGTTAATTAATGACGTACAGGTAGTTAAGAGCGAAATATCTGGATTAGAAAGCCATGTTTACATATATATTTCACTGCTCTCAGTAGCATTCATTCCCACATCTACTACCGCAAGAATAACTACATATTTAGCAGTTTTAGCACGATTTACTGAACCGAGGACAATTAAAAAGAAGGCAGTATATTTTTGCAACCAGCTTATCGAAAGCAGCAAGTTTAATTCACAAACGCAAAGCAAATGTCACAAAAAATGGCTACCTGAACAGCTCGGCTACTATAATTAGGTTGAACAAGCAGAGAAACAGATCTAGTAATGGTGGAAGAGCTGGAAGCCGCGGTTGGACCATTGCTTTCCCTATCCATGAGCAGACGAAAGAAAATTCAGTAGAGGAGAAAAGAAGTAGAACCACAAAGCCACCGTTAGGGTCCGACTGAGGAAAATTAAAAGCGACGAAAAAGTGGCGGGAGGCTCCGGCGAATGGAGAAACCGGAATCGGAAGTCAGGGCTTCGGCGCGGTTTACGGGCTTGGTTTGAAAACAGAGAGTATGAGTGAAACACGTTTGGGCCAGTTTGATTTATAAAGCACGAGTTGCTATATTTAAAAATGGGCCAGGCCCAATTAAGAAAGCAAAAATGTGATTTTAGGTATTTAATAGTAAATAATACTACATGGTGATAGGCTTAAGAGTTAGGATATCCAACATTACTATGTACACTTTTATAGTATCAAAGTCACTTATAATTGTGCATCCCAATCCTTATTCAACGGGTTTACTTCATCGGTCACTATTATTTGAGTTGCATATTATGGCAAATTGTATAGCCTTGAGAAGGGTGATGGATGAATGAGATCCGAAAGTTTAAAACTCTCGACCAACATACATAGAAGTTTTAGTGGCTCCTTTATGTGCGTGCCTTCTGGAAAGAAGTTATCTACGTCTTTTTTAAGTATTCGATACATCATACTATTGAAGCCTGACATAAAAATTAGTAGACACATTGTTCTCATTCGATTTGGCATTGTAATTCACCAATGAGTATGATTATGAGACGCTTTGAAGTTTATGTGAGGTTTTCAAAGTTTGAAGTGAAATTAAGCTGATTTTGAACGTGGCTAGGTTTTGTGAAATGTTGAGTTGGGTTGAACTGATTTTTTTAGACCGAATATTAGGTTCTCGTTTTTGTTGAAGGTTAATTGTCATTGAAAATGTCAATTTCAGTGTGATTTTTCTCGCTGAGTATCATTTGTAACTTGGAGAGGTTATACATTTATTGGCCAAGGGAAGGATTATTCTGTCCTTAAAATGTAATTAATGATAAGTGTATTTTCCAATCATATTTTTTTATGCTGTGCATAGACATGTTCAACATTAATTAATCTAATTGAAATATAATTCTTGTGTTCAAATAAAAAACTATTCACTCCATATATTGACGTCAACATGTCGAATAGGAAACTAAAATAAAAAATAATTCTAAAATCATAACTAAAGCTGGATTATTGATTTAACAAAGAAACTAGCGAGTGACTGGTGGGTATAAAAGCAAATGCTAGCAATATAAACGGCAACGAAGAGAAGTACTGTAGAGCGAGAGAGACGCCGTGGACGTCGGAAGAACGAGTTTTCTTGCAGAGCCAGGCCTCCTCCCTCTCTCTGTCTCTCTCGCAGAACCTTCTCCTGCAAATCATCCATGGCTTTATGAACGTATCACGTGCTCTTTTTTTCCTTTTTAAACCATTGAAGTCGAGGGGGTCTGGTCGGACTATTATACGTGATCGGCGTTGGACGAAGTGGACTTTGTTTTGGGCTTCAATGGCTACCGCCCCTTTGAAGTCTCAGCCTCTGCACAACTTTTCCTTACCATTCCTCAGATGGGGTGAGAAAAACCAGACCAATACTGCCCACCGCTTTCGTCATTCCGGCGCCGGCGAGTCATCGCCCGCTGCCGACCACTCCGAGCCTGAATCTGACCACGACGCCCGGAATCATTCCCTAACTGGATCGAGGATTTCTCGGAATCGAGTTGGCTCCTCGGCGGACGAGTCCGCGATGCATTCCCCGGGAGGCAAGAGCCGCGAAGAAGATGAAGTTAAGGAGGGAAAACGGGAGGGTGACGCTGCTGAGGGAGAGGAAATAGCCCAGAGGCCATGGAATTTGAGACCCAGAAAGGATCTGTCGTCGAAGGCACTGGTTGATTTGAAGAATGGTGGAGAGTTGCAGGAATCGGAACCTGGGCTTACTTCTGATGTTGCTGCTGTTCCACAAGGAGAGAATCCGCAGCCAAAATCGCTTCGATTGAGGGGATATTCAGAGTTGCAAAGCTTCAAGAAGAAGGAGAAGAGGAAGTTCTGGATCGCGCTATCGAGGGAGGAGATTGAGGAGGATATTTTCATCATGACCGGCACCAGACCAGCTCGAAGACCTAGGAAGAGGCCCAAAAATGTTCAGAAACTGCTCGATGTACGAGCTTTCACTGGTTTTTCCATGAACTCAGTACGTTAGAATTATATTATTTAGTTGATATGATCTCTGACAATTGAAACAACTTTTTCCATGAACTTTCAGACGAGCTTTCCGGGTCTTTGGTTAGTGGGTGCTTCTGCTGATTCTTATCGTGTGACCGATGCTCCCTCAAAGGTACAAGTATGAAAAATTCTCTGCATGCATCCCCTTTTTTTATATAAGGATACGTATTATTCTACGAAATTCAGTTCGAGAATTACTGACAAATGAAGTTGTTTCTGCAGAGATAGGCATGGCCCTTGAATGCGATTTATGGTGGCCTCTGCTAGAAGAGAATCTGTTTGGGAGGTATAGCGAGATGGATTTTGAAAAGGGGGGATTACATTTAAAGAGTTTTGGTATTGAAACAAAAAAATACTGATCATTTCCTTGTTTATGTATATCATGCATTGGACATGACGTTACAGCAATGTGTTTGTTAGTTGGCTAGTTCTGATTAGTTTTACTACAATCATGGAAAGTAAAGATGAATCTTTAGACTGAATTTTCATGTTGTTTGATCAAAATTGTGTGTGGCTATGGTGACAGTGCAACCATAAATTTTGATTTTTGAACCAAATCAATGCATGATGATAAAATTGGAGGCAGGGCTAGCTGCGCTTGCAGTTGTTGAAGTGTTCTCTCTAAATGGGAGTTTTCTTCTATATCTAATATTTGTAATCATGATCGCCTGATCTTGCGGCCCAAAGTATTTTGATTATCAGAGAATTCTTAGCATAATTTTGATTTTGATGCTTTCAAATGGTTCATGGCATATCCAAATATTTAGATATTGTGGATTGTCTGTGTACTTGTTTATAAAGGTTTTCTCTATGTTTCGGATCATTATATGCACCTGGTTCTCACTGTTTATAATTTGGTCAACATCGTATTTGTCTGTCAGTATATGAATTTCTTAGCTCTATCCTCGACTATATTTTGTTTTCAATAAAGCATTCTGCATTGGAAATCTCCATAGAATGTTGCAAGTCCTTTTTCTGTTTATCCTTGTTATTTTTATCGTAGCTGCTCAATGAGATCGGCTTGTAGGGACTATGTTCTTGTGGATTATAATTGTCTCCCTCCTCATCCAATCAAGTTGATATTTCCCGTGTGATAATACTCTGTTATTGCTGGTGCAGGAGTTCTTATTCAACTTCTGGTTCTCCTTCTTTCCTCGTTCTTATTCAATAGTCTATGTGGCCTTTATCTGCCCACTTTCTAGCGCAGTGTTTTTGTCTGGGTTTCCATGTTAATCCCCGAAATGCAAAAGGACAACCTTTTTGGTGGAAGAATTAAGAATAATTGATGAACTCTTTTTTGTGAGACATTGCAGTGCTCTCTAAATCTGAAATCTGGCTGCATTTTGTTCATTCTTATCTAGTACCATGATTGAATAACACTTGAAACTTTCACTTCTACTACTCTTGATTTTCTAAACAAGTAATAACTTATGTTACGAGAAGCAAGGAAGGTAATAATTCATTGCCTTTCTCTACAATTTGAAAATGCATCCTTCAAAGCTTTGGTATTAAAAACAATGTCGATTGTCATTTGTGGTATGATAATGATAGTGTGTTATCGGTGTGATGGTCTGATGATGGTGTACGTCCATCCTTTCTCTTTGAAAGGACTGTAAGATTGATTGTGCCCAATCTCGGCATCCAACTCCTTTCATCAGCGAAAACTCGTTCTTTGACTGAAATAAACCTCATTTTTTATTCCTTGACGCCACAGAAGATTGGATGAATTTTCGTATGATATGTTTCTAGAGAGAGAAGGGTAGTGGGAGAAGCATTTGCTTGGAGGAGATTGTTTGATACAGACAGAGAGCATCTGAAGAAGACTTTCAGTACATGCATCAATGGCGTCAAGGGCAGTGCATGCAATATCTTCTCCTCCTCCTTCCACAGATCCTCGTCGTCAATGGAAATATAGAGAAGCTCGACGAGAAGCTTGGACAAAGCATCTAGAGAGATTCACTTTCAGTAGATAAATGTGGGTGTGACTCAATCTGCACCGTTAAATCAGCACAACATTCACTTTGCAAATAATGGACAAAACGATCTATCTATGTGGCTTCGCTCACTACATCAGCACACTCGATTGAATTGGTTAAATTTCGTTTGCCAAACTGTTGACTGAAATGCATTCTACCCCACTCACCACCTTAATTGCAAACACCTATTGCTCGATTAAGGACGTGTGTGATTTCTAATGATACAACTCTAAAATATTTCTAATTACATGTCATATAGACCACTAACCACTTACTCTACCAATAAGCAATGCATCAAACTATAATAATAAGAACTCGAGTTTAACATACCATTCCAAAAAACTAGGAGGGTGCACCGAAGAGGATAACTTATTCCACATAAAACGTTGCAAAATTGTGCGCTAATCTTTCTGTTAGTATTTGGTACAGCTTTTCACCACAACAACACTCAGGAGAAGTAGTTCTTTAACATACTTAATTGCAAGAGAAAATAAGAGTTACTGAATGCAACATCAGGGGAGAATATGCAGAATCAATCATCAATAAACCCTTGCCGAGCAATCAAAATCAATACCCATAACGCGATGCTTCAAACGACAAATGATCCTAATTTCGTCCCATATCCCAGTACAGCACACAAGCTCCGATCCAATGAGTAACTCTTCAAAATTTGACTTCCTGTTTCTGTATATGCAGTCAAGAAGGAAAGAGATATTTAGTTGAACAATAGAATCAAACAGCTTGTAAACAACTCTTATTTTGTAAAACTAAACCATCACCCACATAGTTTAATCGTCAAGATAATAATATGACCCAGCCGACTTTTGCTCCCTGTCTTTTGTCGAGTCCAATTTGTTGATTCTTGGTCGGTAATTAGTTGGATCCCGTCTAAATGTAATGTCAAGATGCTGCAAACAATTTTACAAACAGATTTTTACTTTATTAACATAATGCATACAAATAATAAGAATAAATAGTGCTTAAAAGAAAAGGAAAAAGAGAATAATGTGTTACCGAAAGGAAGAGATTCATTCCAGTCAACAATGACTGGGGAGTATTTGCCGTACAATCAAGGGATGGTTGCCCCTCGAAAACAATAACTCTATCGGCTAAGTAGGTTGCCATTATAAAATCATGTTCAACAACAAATGCCGTTTTCTTGGCATGGAGAATAAACCTCTTTATGACTTTCGATGCTACAATGCGTTGCTCAGAATCTAGATAAGCACTAGGTTCGTCGATGAGATAAATATCTGCAGGCTGCAACAAGAGTAAATTACAATAAGATAAATTAAAATATCAATCTCGAATTTGAAATTAATTATGAAGAAGTGTTTAAAATTTTCTTAAACAATTAAATAACATAATAGCAAATCAAGTGTAACTTCTTAACTACAGAAAGCAATTCCAAACTTTGTTTCTTATGGTCATAAATTTCTTCTTTATTTGATAAGAAAACAATTTGTGATTACAACAATACAGAATGTACAGGAGATAACTTGTTTATAGGCAGGACAACAAATCTTTCCATGAATTACTAACAGGAGGGGAAGAGCAATTCATTCGTAGCAACGTGTGGAGTCCCATGAATTACTAACAGGCATCAGACCTAATGGTCAGGCTTAACAATACAAGTAAATTTAAAAAATTGAACCAAAAGAAATAACTTGTTTGTAGGTAGGACAACAAATCTTTCCTAAATGGTGGTCATGTAAATTGTGATACTAAAAGAAAAAATCTATAAAAAATACTCAAACTTACCAAACAAGATTCAATCAACAAGCTCAAATCTCAAAAATTTCAGAAGCAGTCAACCAAACAACGAAATAAGTGATACAATGTTACATCTATTCTGATAAGGAATTGAGGCAATGCAGCAAAAGAAAATTACTAATTTTGAATTCATTTTTATAAATTAACTAACAATCAATCGCAATGAAATGCTACCTTTCCAAGGCATAGGCATAAAGCAACTCTCTGCAACTCCCCACCTGATAGATTCACAACTTCTTGGTCCATTAGTTGTTCTATAAGCAGAGGCTTCATCACATCTGAAACAAACTGAGGATGCATATACGAATCTCGTATTTTCTGATGTAGCAAGTGCCTGACTGTGTTTTGAAATTTTGGACTGATCTTCTGGGGCTTGTAAGAAACATTAAATTCAGGAATCTCTGCCTCGGAATTTTCTATAGAATCAGGTTTCAACAACCCAGCCTGTGATGATTACACACCAGTCAATTTTTAAAAAGCAAAGAATTTTACAAACTTAAAACACATTAACAGCTATAAAAGGAGAAGATACCAGCATGCGAATAAATGTTGTCTTCCCTGTCCCATTTTCACCCAGCATAACGATAATCTGAGAGTCAGTGAATTCACCCTCCATCACACGAAGCTTAAAATTCCCTTGAGTTTTAGACATTGTAGGGTACTTATATCGTGCGTATGTCTCAATTTCCTCAGCATTTTCTTGTGGTATCTCAGCAACCTAAGGGAGAAAAAAAGTTTGAGAAAAATCCTAAGAACCCAATAGAATGTTCCGGTTATGGTTAAGTCATTATATTTACTTTGAAGGTCAGTGATTCATCTCTGAACCGTAGATTTTCTGTAGGAACAAATCCAGCCAAGAAAATATTGATTCCTTCTCTGACAGAGAAGGGAAGCGTTACAACTCCATATGCACCCGGCTTCCCATACAAACAACAAATAAAGTCTGATAAATAGTCCAGGACACTAAGATCATGCTCCACAACTATTACATAGCTGAAATAGTTTAAAAAAGAAAAAAAATCAATATCAATAATCTCAGCCAGAATTGTCAAGCGTTGAAATATGTGTATAATAGTAATATATCTTTCTGTAATGAACACTCCACCAAAGAGAAGAATCAAACCTATTAGGCCTCAGCAAAGATCGAACAACTTGAGCAGCTTTAAGTCTCTGTTTAACATCAAGATAACTTGAAGGTTCATCAAACATATATATCTCTGCACTTTGTATTGCTACAACAGCAATGGCAAATCTCTGAAGCTCTCCACCAGACAAATCCCCCACATTACGATCTATAACTTGATTGAGCTCAAGATCAACACAAAGTTGTTCCTTCATATCTCTCTCATCCTTCTGGTCAAGCACCTGGCCTACATTGCCTTGAACTGCTTTTGGAATGTGATCAACATATTGAGGCTTTATAATAGCCTAATGTATTATTAAAAAAACAGTCAGATGCAAAACATTAATAAGCTACACTCAGGGAGAGAGTTGAGGAATAAGCTACACGCAGTGAGAGAGTAGAGTAATAATTAATATTACATATACTAAACTTTCTAAGTATAAAATATCTATAGAAGTGAATTAAACTGAAAAGAACAACCAAACTACCTTCAGATTATCCTCCAGGATGCGCGTGAAATAATTCTGCAGCTCAGATCCTCGAAAGTAAGTCAGAATCTCTTGCCAATCCGGGGGGTTCTAAGATAGACGAAAAAAAAAACAAATAAAGATAATACTACACATATAGAAAAAAAAACAGAAAATTCAGGAGTCTTACATTGAAACGACCAAGATTTGGTTTAAGTTTTCCAGCCAAAACTTTGAGCGCAGTTGATTTCCCAATCCCATTAGTTCCAACAAGACCAAGAACCTGTCCAGGTCGTGGGACTGGTAACCTATCATTTTTTTAGATTAACTTCCACTGGTTTTTTTTGGGAAACAACATGAAAATATGTCTTAAAGAGATAACCTGTGCAATTTAAAGGTGTTCGGGCCATATCGGTGAGTGGTATCTTTGTCCAAATCTTTTGGTAAGTTAATAATTTGAATTGCTTCAAATGGACATTTCTGCATCAATACACCAATTTAGTTAATCGAAATCACCACCATGTAAAATGACTACAGAAAGGGTATGCACGAATAAACTATGATAATAAAGGACATACCTTAACACATATACCACATCCAATGCATAATTCTTCAGAGATGAAAGCAATCTTCGCAGCAGGGGTAACCTCAATGCAGAGCTTACCTGAAGGTAGAGGGAAATGCAAAGAGAGTTATGTATTTGCCTATTAGTGTTTTACTGGTCTGACAGGAGCTAATGAAGAAAATTCAGCAATAAAAGCAGTCGAGAAAATTTATCTAAAACAAGCATGGACGTCCAATTTGCTAACCAAAACTCAATAACTGACGTATTATGTATACTGTTTAGACCACAAGGAAATAACAATCTAATAGTAAAGAATCGATTTGCACATATTAAAGAATCCAAGCGTATAAAACAAATCCCTCACATTCTTGATAATAGTAGTCTTTTTTCTCCGTAATTCCATAAACATTTACAAAAAAATAATAATTGCATCATAGCTCCAAAAGCATATACAAAGAAAAATAGTGTGCTGGAGAACAAGAATTTACTAGTTTGGAACATGAATTCCTGCGTATGTCGAAGCAGATTGATGACTAAGACGATGAAAGCGAAATGAACAAGTTTTTTTCATGAAAAAAAGGAAAGTAAAAGACGAAGCACCTGTTTTGACAACCGGGCAGCTCTTTTTGCATTCCTGACGACACTTTTTGGGCTTGCATCGGTCTGAGCTAACAATAGCTATACGTGTTAATCGATCCGCCATCTCTTTCTTCCCGTACCTCTCTGCTTGGCCGCAAACAAATTAGATCAGATATAACAATAACAACGCAGTCACTTAATAAAAAAAAATTAACCCAGAAAATCAATAATTGCGATGTAAAAGAACCTGGAACAAGAACTAAAAGGTTAGATGAGAATCTCAGATGCAGAGCGGAATCACAGAAGATGAATATTAAGAAAAATCGTCTGAACCAAGAAAGAGCGAACACAAAGCGCTCATCCGAATTGCAGATTACAATCGGTTATGATACAGGGATTCCCAGTCAACTAATTTTTCTAGACAAGTACCGAATCAAAAGTCGGAGCTGAAGAATTTCAATTGCAAAAAGCTTGGCCGCCGCAAGGCCGACGGCGGATCAGAACCCCACGTATGCCGCTGTAATCGAGATCTTCTACTCACTGACACACGCCCCCGCGTATATGTAGAGAGATGAGAGTTCAGCCTCAAAGCTTGAGCTTGAGCTTGAGAACGAACGAGACCTAAAGAGGCTAGGGCAGAGAATAATTTTCTTTTAGGTAAATTCAATTTATCCCCTCACAAGTGTTAAGGTAATTAATTTATATCCGTATCTTAAATTTTAAGAAAATATGACTGAATCCCTAAACTTTATTAATTTCAACTTCAACTGACATTCATGTGATGCGTTAATTCAACGAAATTCTTCTATTTGGTTAATACATTTTATTAATGAATATAATATAAAATGCTGCCAAATTTTTAAGTTTCTAAAAATTCATATTTTTTATCAAGTTCGCAAAACAAACATATAAGTTTATTATTATTATTTTTTATTTCTTGACAAGGCACTAAAATTAATAAACTGACAAAAATAACTAATTGAACTAAACAACATCTATAAATTAAAAAAACAAATGATTAGTTTAAAAGTGCAGCTTTAAAGGCATTCATTGCAATTGCATCTTCCTTAATTGGAAAAATTTTAATTTAACCTTTTCTTTTTTTTATAATAATAATTAATCTCGTGATTTAAAACTAATGACAACGTTATGATATAATAAACCATATATCAAATTGCACTAGAAGCATTGATGCATTTTGTAGGATGACAATATCAATGAATACTTTGAACTTTACGTAACAGATTTACAAAACAGTTAAAATACGAACGAGTTTATCAACACATATAGTTTGCATAATTTTAACGGACATTTTACAAGATAAAATCCGTATATCCAATTGAAACATGATTGTCTATACCAAAACTTTTGCAATTTACTATAAACTTTGAGCAAGTTTTAACTAACACCGTACCCTTATGATTTTGGTTGAACAATTTGGTTGCAAAACCATCAACTTTAAAAAAGAAAATTTACATGAGGTCAACCAAAATCCAACCTAAGTAATCAGTATTCACGAATGTACCGAGAAAAGGTCCCTTCCATTAGCATTTCAAACAGCATAACCTCTATCGATGTAATTCTACCAGCTAATTTGGGACTAGGGAGGAAATATGAAGGATGTCTGTAAGTGGTACCATCGGCCTCGACAACCCAACCTGCCTCCCGAGCAAGCACGGCAAGCACTTAGTTCATGTTGGCTCCCCTGACGTGGAGTTTGGAAATTTTCAGTCTTGACGAAACCCGGTTAGCATCCTGCTCTTAACATGAATAATAAAATGTACTATTCCAAAAAATTCTGCTGAAATCACATTGTAATTCATTGAATGTTTTTTTTGTTGGGCAAAGGATGCTAAGAAAATGACACCAAAATTTGAACTTCATTTTATTGAAACAAAAAATTGATTGTGGAGTTAAAAAAAAA